>JAMPIV010017018.1:7500-530000 GCA_024509875.1 Oreohelix idahoensis
CTGAGTATTAGCAGTTAAATTAAATTTATAAATAGCTACAATTGCCGTTATAAGCTAGAAATTTTAATTTTATTCTGCTTTCCACTGAATGCTTCCCTAGAAAATATAATAGCCTACCACTTTATTTCTCTTCTGCGCTAAAGAAATAGATTAAAATGAATTAAGCGATTTAACACTTTAACACTCACAAAATCTATATATCTATCATATTAATTACCTCAACCACAGAATTACAGGTAGTCGCACAACTTAAGAATAAAAATGCTGAAAATATTTCTGGAAGTCTAGAAGTTCGACAAATTGCCGAAACAAACTGAGATCTTCGCTAACAGCTATTCTGTTTTCGAGCGACCTATCTACTGTGGAGTCTATGAGCGAGAATGAAATTAAAGTTTCAAACTTGGCCAATATCTTAAAATCAGACAAAGGGCCCCAAACTTTACTTCGCCAAGCGAAATTATCTCCCCTACTCCCAACATTTACGTCCGCTTAACGCGTGTCGTAACTGTCACCTACTGACCACGATGTACGCGTGTCAGTTTCAAATCCCAGACAGCCTGACTCCATTTCAGGGCAGTTTTCACACTACAGCTGACCATGGCCCAAGTGAGCGCCGTGTCAGTTTGGGATTTTCCAGACAAATGTCTGGATACTGACCGGTGCAGATGTAAAGTATCACCCCTCACCGGGACTAATGCCGAGAAGAAGCTCGCGCGCTCGGTGAGAATGTAGACGATTTGCTACGTCCTATGTTCAGCGAACCGACTTATCACGCCTTCTGACGCCCTGCAGCCCTGACATCTACGTAATATCGTCCTAGCGCGATTCTCAGTTTTAGAGAAAGGAAAACAGGTAAAGTTTGCGAATTATATGAAAATAATATTCGCAAAACGAATGGATGAAAAATACACAGGAAAAAAAAAATACAGAGATAATAAAAGAGAGAATTTTGGGTGAACGAATAGGAAGAAGATGTAGGAAATTAAATGAATATAAACCCTACGTGACAAACGGAAAGTAACTCTTTGCGATACATAGATTGTATATGTATGTTAGTGAATCACTAATAACTGGCGCAGCATAGCGCAGTATTAGATTACTGATTCCATCAAGTCCTGATGAGTTATTCTCTTTAAGGCCTAGAAGATAGTTATATACTTCATTAACTGTCATATACGGAATGTCGGATGGGACTGTGTTCGTGCGTTGGTTTTCACAGAATGCTGACAGTTGGCCTAGGTCACAAGGGGAATCTGGTATCGTAGATTTAAGACTGGTTATTTCTGCCTGAAAGTAATTGCTGAAGTCCGTACAAGTAAATGAGATATTGGGGATTAATGAGTCTGGCGAATTTCGTTTATTTGCAAGAGTGTTGATTGCTTTCCACATATCTTTACTGTTTGTTTTGTTCTGAATTAAGTTTTTAAAGTATGTTTTCTTTTCTCTACATATTAAATAGAAAAGGAAGGGCAGAATGTCAGACGGGCTGCGTGCCCAATTATCAACCCTTTGAAAATAAAGTTCGTTCGTTCGTTCGTTCGTTCATTCTCTTCTCCGTGTATTTCTCGGTCGCCCTCTTACTAATCATTAGACAATCGCAATGTGTGATAGTATAATGTATTTTAAAGCCACCCTAAAACATGTGATGTACACTATTTCAACCAATAATGAGATCGAAAACAAACCTCTACATTAATAAACAGCTATTTATTGACTAAATTTAACGGGAAAGTTCATTTGCTAGTGTTCAAAAATAATGCAAACCTTGGTACAAAGTTGGTGGAAAGTGCCGTTAAAGTAACAATAATAATAATAGCCCCTTCAGTCATAACGGTCAATAGGAATGCTCCTCTGAGGTGACAACTCTCAGCTGCTTATTTTATAACACAACGTACAGCCAGTAAGAAAAGAGATACTGATGAGACGCATTCCTGTCGCACTCCAGATCTTATCTCAAAAGGTTCAGTAAGTTGTCGTTCATGTAGAATTCTGCTTTTCATGTTTTCTTATGTTTTCTTTATAAGGTTAATGATCACTAGAAGTGAAAAGTAATGTGAAGATAAAGCGTGTAGGACAAGAATGTATTACTTATAAAACAAACAATTATGCTTAGATTACTTCATAACTACAAAGAAATATGCAAAACGACATTAAAGGAAGTTAAAATTGTTCACTTTCAAAAAATTACAGTTAAACAACATATCGTATTTTTTTTTATCATCTAAATTCAGATTGTTGTGCTCAATATTTTTATACTCGAAGAGTTAATGTACGCAATCTAAATTGATCAATATGTTCAGGACTCGAAATAACTAATGCGTATATAGCCCACAATCGGTAGTGTAGAAATATACATTAATGTCTCTCTTCTCTCCCTATGATGCATGAACGTACTATGTAGATGTACGTATATAATACATTATATAAATAAATATTTCTCGTCTTTATTCCTTGTTTGTGACTGGAAGCGTAATCGGAAAAGTTCGGTATTTCCTGTGTATCTTTCAAGCTGCCTCTAGTAACAATGCTCTTTTTTTATTGTTGTTCGTATATAATATATCATCATCATCATCATCAGTTGCCATCTCCACAACGAAGGTTGGCTGTAATGGATCTCCAACGTCTTCTGTCTCTTGTCTTGGTGGTGCACTCTGATAGACTCTTTCCTGTCCATCTCTTGATGTTGTCTTCCCACTTATAGCGCTGTCTTCCCCTTGCACGTTTGCCTTCAACTCTCCCTTCTGTTATGGTCTTCTGCAAGGTGTTATGCCTTTTTATGTGGCCAAAGTATTTTAACTGCCGAACTTTGACCTCCCTCATTAGTTCTCTTTTCATACCTAGATTTTCTAGGACCTCCTTATTTGTTTTCATCTCTTTCCATGAGATACGCCCCATTCTTCTATATACCCACATTTCAAGAGCCTCAATTCTTTCTTCCAACTGCTTATTCATCGTCCATGTTTCTGCACCATACAGAAATGCAGAATATATATAACACTTTATGATTCTCAGTTTTAATTTGTGAGATAACTGTTTCGATGTCAGTATATGTTTCATGTTGTTGAATGTAGCTTTGGCCATTCCTATTCTCTTCTTGATTTCTGTTTCACATCTGCCATCTTCTGTTATTATATGACCGAGATATACGTAGCTCTTGACTTGTTCCAGGATTTCCCCATTTACGCTTATCTTTAATGTGGGTTTATCGTCTGTTTTGCTAATTATCTTGGTTTTTGTTTTCTCAATATTAATGTCGAGTCCATATTCATGACTTATACTGTTCACTTGCTTCACTAGTTCTTGTAACTCCTGTTCGCTTTCAGCTAACAACACGGTATCATCTGCATATCTAAGGTTGTTTATTGACCTTCCACTGATGTTCAGTCCTGGTATTTCTTGTATCTGTTTGAAAATTTTTTCGGTGTATAAATTAAATAGGCAGGGGGACAGCACACAACCTTGTCTGACACCTCTTTTTATGTCTATGTATGGTGAATAATTCCTTCCAGATCTTACTGTGGCAGTTTGCTCCCAATAAAGGTTACTGAGTATTCTTATATCTTTTCCATCAATACCTATGTCTTCGAGGCATTCAATTATTTTCTCATGATGGACTCTGTCAAAAGCCTTCTTATAGTCAATGAAGCACATATACATACTTTTTTGGACCGCTGTATATTTTTCTGCTAATATTCTTAGGCAAAATATTGCCTCTCTTGTTCCACTGTTCCGTCTAAAATCGAACTGCTCTTCCTGGATTTCGCTGTCTACTTTACTTTTTATTCTTTCCTGTATGATTTTGAGCAGTATCTTAATTGCATGACTCATCAGGCTGATTGTTCTGAAGTCTGAGCATTCTGTTGCATTTGGTTTTTTGGGCAATGTTATAAAAACTGATGTCTTCATGTCGTGTGGTATATATATCCTGTATTGTATACATCGTTGCATATTTCTGTGATTGTATCTACACCAAAGCTCTCCAGAGCTTCTATCATTTCAATTTTTATGTTATCCATGCCTGCTGATTTTCCTTTTTGTATCATATGAATGGCATTCTCTACTTCTGATCTGAGAATGTTTGGGCCTTCATTAGAATCTGGTGATGGTTTTTACCTCTGTTGTCCTCGAATAATTCTTTTACGTATTCTGCCCATCTGTTTGATATGTCTTTCTCATCAAGTAATATTACACCATTTTTGTTCTTGATACAGCTTCCTCCTTGTGCAAACCGTGACCGATTTGATAATTTCTTTATTTCTTCATGCATATCTCTTGTCCTGTGCTTTGCTTCCAAGTCTTCTATTTCCTTGCATTTTGTTTCTATCCACCGTTCTTTTGCTTCTCTACACATAGTACGTATGTCATTGTCTATTGTTTTATATTCTGGAGTGTTTTTTTGCTTTCTTTCTTTCGGTCATTTTATTCAAGATGTCATCTGTCATCCAAATTTGATTTTTCTTAGACTCCTTTTTAGGTAAATTTGCATTTGCTGATTGTATGCTTGTTTTTAAGCATTCCCATTTTGCGGTTGCTTTTTCTTCTGGGTTTTCTCTTCTATACTGCTCCATGCTTTCTGTCAATAATTGTTGATATTTATTTTTGACGTCGATTAAATATTTCTGTTTTATATCTGGTTGTTTCAGCGCTGATATTTCTATCTGGGGTTCCTCCTGTCTTCTGTTTCCTGCCCTTTTCAGCTTTATATTTACTTTGATGACGACTGGATTGTGATCTGAATTTATGTCGGCGCCAGGATATGTCTTTGCACTTGTGACACTGTTCTTAAATCTATGTTTTATCATGATATAGTCGATTTGATTTCGTGTTATATCTCCTGGGCTTTTCCATGTGTATAATTTCCTTGGGTGGTGTTCAAAAAAGGTGTTACATATGCCCAGCTGGTTTTCTTCACAGAACTGGACACTCGTCATTATGTACTTCCTTACTCATTAGAGGAGTTGCCTCTTCCCTGTTAATTTGTACAGTAGATTCTTCCCCAGGGGACAGAGAGTTCTCTACATATCGTTTCTTATCTTGTTGTTGTGATCCCATTACGTTCTGTTATAATATAACACACTGTATTTGTTAGATCTGTTCTCCGGGTCCTACAGTCTTCCCCTCCACTTAGTTAAGGGACGTAATCACTCAAATTACTGCATCTTTTCAAAGTATGTGGTGATATCCCTTTGACACTTAGCATGTTGAGTGCGATAGGCAAAGCTGTTAGAGCGCTTTCCTCTCGTGGCAAAGGTATCGGGTTCCACGGTCGAAACCTGGTAGCGTCACGCTCCGGTCTACCCAGATGTAAATGGGTATCTGACTGTGCTCTTAGGGAAGACATGAAGTAGCAAGGGAGGGAACTGGTCACACCACCTAATTAAAATGCTGTACCTAATTATAATCTCTAACACTTCACTGCCCTACGTCAGTATGTGATGTGGAGGTACCTTTATTTGTTTTAATATTTAAATGTGTATGTGCAGCAGTGAAGACAGTTACTCCAGTCAACACTATGAGTTTACCCAGAGTGCAATGCTGTGATTCTAATAACAATAACCATCAACTAATCGAATACATATAATAATCGTGGCAGTAAAATTGTAAACAGATATATTCTCAGCTATGCAAACAAAAGTGGTTGTACAGTTTCAAATTGTCCCAACAGTTTTGTATTAAATACAAATCTTTACAGATGCCCTCTCAGTAATAACAGCGCTGAAGAGCCACCATGCAAAAGGATTGAAAGATCTGATAATCTCCCTTGAAAGACTGGCCAAAAGCTTCAACAAATGCACAGTCCAGTGGATATCAGCCCACTGCAACATACCAGGAAATGAGGAGGCAGACAAATTTGCTAAAAGAGAGCACCCAGACCATTTGAAAAATGATGCATATCATCAACTATCCATGAAAGAACAGGTCATCATTTTTCGGCTACGGACTTGACACAACAGATTGAGATACCATCTATACCACAAATACACAAGCTATCAATTACTCTCACTTTAGAAAGACACTTGCTTATTGAATGATGATGATGATGATATAATCCCCTTAGCTGTGAGCAGGTAGCTCTTGACAGCCCATTGCCTCTCTGACAAAGGTGCGTCTTCCTCAGTTGTTGTGATGATGTGTAGAGTGTATTGTGGATGGTTGGGTGCGATGGGAGTAGCTGGTGTCGCAGGTCAGATAGTCTTGGGCACTAACAGCAGGTGTTCAAAATGGAGGACACAGAGTTCTGTCAACAGTATATAAATAATGCAGGACACATGAGTCCTGTCAACAGTATATAAATAATGGAGGACACAGAGTCCTGTCAACAGTATATAAATAATGGAGGACACAGAGTCCTGTCAACAGTATATAAATAATGGAGGACACAGAGTCCTGTCAACGGTATATAAATAATGGAGGAACAGTATATAAATAATGGAGGACACAGAGTCCTGTGGAACAGAGTATATAAATAATGGAGGACACAGAGTCCTGTCAACAGTATATAAATAATGGAGGACACAGAGTCCTGTCAACAGTATATAAATAATGGAGGACACAGAGTCCTGTCAACAGTATATAAATAATGGAGGACACAGAGTCCTGTCAACAGTATATAAATAATGGAGGACACAGAGTCCTGTCAACAGTATATAAATAATGGAGGACACAGAGTCCTGTCAACAGTATATAAATAATGGAGGACACAGAGTCCTGTCAACAGTATATAAATAATGGAGGACACAGAGTCCTGTCAACAGTATCACAGAGTCCTGTCAACAGTATATAAATAATGGAGGACACAGAGTCCTGTCAACAGTATATAAATAATGGAGGACACAGAGTCCTGTCAACAGTATATAAATAATGGAGGACACAGAGTCCTGTCAACAGTATATAAATAATGGAGGACACAGAGTCCTGTCAACAGTATATAAATAATGGAGGACACAGAGTCCTGTCAACAGTATATAAATAATGGAGGACACAGAGTCCTGTCAACAGTATATAAATAATGGAGGACACAGAGTCCTGTCAACAGTATATAAATAATGGAGGACACAGAGTCCTGTCAACAGTATATAAATAATGGAGGACACAGAGTCCTGTCAACAGTATATAAATAATGGAGGACACAGAGTCCTGTCAACAGTATATAAATAATGGAGGACACAGAGTCCTGTCAACAGTATATAAATAATGGAGGACACAGAGTCCTGTCAACAGTATATAAATAATGGAGGACACAGAGTCCTGTCAACAGTATATAAATAATGGAGGACACAGAGTCCTGTCAACAGTATATAAATAATGGAGGACACAGAGTCCTGTCAACAGTATATAAATAAATGAAGGACCCTGAGTCCTGTCAACAGTATATAAATAATGGAGGACACAGAGTCCTGTCAACAGTATATAAATAATGGAGGTAACAGAGTCCTGTCAACAGTATATAAATAAATAACAGAGGAGGATGGACACACACAGTCCTGTCAACAGTATATAAATAATGGAGGACACAGAGTCCTGTCAACAGTATATAAATAATGGAGGACACAGAGTCCTGTCAACAGTATATAAATAATGGAGGACACAGAGTCCTGTCAACAGTATATAAATAATGGAGGACACAGAGTCCTGTCAACAGTATATAAATAATGGAGGACACAGAGTCCTGTCAACAGTATATAAATAATGGAGGACACAGAGTCCTGTCAACAGTATATAAATAATGGAGGACACAGAGTCCTGTCAACAGTATATAAATAATGGAGGACACAGAGTCCTGTCAACAGTATATAAATAATGGAGGACACAGAGTCCTGTCAACAGTATATAAATAATGGAGGACACAGAGTCCTGTCAACAGTATATAAATAATGGAGGACACAGAGTCCTGTCAACAGTATATAAATAATGGAGGACACAGAGTCCTGTCAACAGTATATAAATAATGGAGGACACAGAGTCCTGTCAACAGTATATAAATAATGGAGGACACAGAGTCCTGTCAACAGTATATAAATAATGGAGGACACAGAGTCCTGTCAACAGTATATAAATAATGGAGGACACAGAGTCCTGTCAACAGTATATAAATAATGGAGGACACAGAGTCCTGTCAACAGTATATAAATAATGGAGGACACAGAGTCCTGTCAACAGTATATAAATAATGGAGGACACAGAGTCCTGTCAACAGTATATAAATAATGGAGGACACAGAGTCCTGTCAACAGTATATAAATAATGGAGGACACAGAGTCCTGTCAACAGTATATAAATAATGGAGGACACATGAGTCCTGTCAACAGTATATAAATAATGGAGGACACAGAGTCCTGTCAACAGTATATAAATAATGGAGGACACAGAGTCCTGTCAACAGTATATAAATAATGGAGGACACAGAGTCCTGTCAACAGTATATAAATAATGGAGGACACAGAGTCCTGTCAACAGTATATAAATAATGGAGGACACAGAGTCCTGTCAACGGTATATAAATAATGGAGGACACAGAGTCCTGTCAACGGTATATAAATAATGGAGGACACAGAGTCCTGTCAACAGTATATAAATAATGGAGGACACAGAGTTCTGTCAACAGTATATAAATAATGCAGGACACATGAGTCCTGTCAACAGTATATAAATAATGGAGGACACAGAGTCCTGTCAACAGTATATAAATAATGGAGGACACAGAGTCCTGTCAACAGTATATAAATAATGGAGGACACATGAGTCCTGTCAACAGTATATAAATAATGGAGGACACATGAGTCCTGTCAACAGTATATAAATAATGGAGGACACAGAGTCCTGTCAACAGTATATAAATAATGGAGGACACAGAGTCCTGTCAACAGTATATAAATAATGGAGGACACAGAGTCCTGTCAACAGTATATAAATAATGGAGGACACAGAGTCATGTCAACAGTATATAAATAATGGAGGACACAGAGTCCTGTCAACAGTATATAAATAATGGAGGACACAGAGTCCTGTCAACAGTATATAAATAATGGAGGACACAGAGTCCTGTCAACAGTATATAAATAATGGAGGACACAGAGTCCTGTCAACAGTATATAAATAATGGAGGACACAGAGTCCTTTCAACAGTATATAAATAACGGAGGACACAGAGTCCTGTCAACAGTATATAAATAATGGAGGACACAGAGTCCTGTCAACAGTATATAAATAATGGAGGACACATGAGTCCTTTCAACAGTATATAAATAACGGAGGACACAGAGTCCTGTCAACAGTATATAAATAACGGAGGACACAGAGTCCTGTCAACAGTATATAAATAATGGAGGACACAGAGTCCTGTCAACAGTATATAAATAATGGAGGACACAGAGTCCTGTCAACAGTATATAAATAATGGAGGACACAGAGTCCTGTCAACAGTATATAAATAACGGAGGACACAGAGTCCTGTCAACAGTATATAAATAATGGAGAACACAGAGTCCTGTCAACAGTATATAAATAAGTAAATAAATAAAGGTCATTAACAGGTACTCGTTTGACATAAAGGATGGCACCAGACAACAGAAAAGAAAAGATAAGTAAAAGGCTTACCAGGAAACGAACCTAGGACCAACCAAACGGCGCCATCGCCTTGCTGTGCCAGTTCATCGTGAAAGGATGCTCAGCCAATTTTACACCCCTTATATTTTCTTTTCTGTTGTCTGGTGCCATCCTTTATGTCAAACGAGTACCTGTTAATGACCTTTATTTATTTATTTACTTATTTATTTACATGTCCTGAAGACCGCATTAATTATGCTGTGGTTGTTTCATTTATTACCGCTCCATTTCCACTTCATTGGATCTTTGTAGACAAACTTATCAGGACTTGTGGACAATACACCAGGGACAAATTGAAAATCCTGCGCCCTCCTACATTGTTGCACTAACGAGTTGTGTTTCAGACGTTTTATATTGTTGTTGTTGTTTAACTAGGACTGCTGAGCTTCTCGCTCTTTAGCAACCAATACCAAGTTGAAGACTCCTTGGTATTATCTACACTGTAGATCTAGGCTTTTCCTGTGGCTTATCTGCCATTCCGAAACTTGTTGAGTTGAAGTCACGGGCTCTAGTTTCTCCAGCTTGGCTTGCATTTAAAGGATTGTCACATTTGGTCCCAAGCTAGGAGTAAGAAGTGTGTGGCATACTGTGCATTCCCAGCCATGAGGCCGTATTTATAACTGCGGTGAATGCAGTTTATTAAGGAACATTGTTAATGTGTACCTTATATGAGAAGTGCGCGGGTGTGCGCTGTAATGGAGCTCTGTGGGGTGTTGGAGCTTCATGAATTCATTTACTCATGTACTTTATGCTGTATTTCGTCTATGTCGTCGTCTATGTTGATATGTGAATAAACTGTTCATGAAACGTCAACGGTAGTTCAACGATCCATGATTCTTATGTGTGTTACTGTGATGAATGAATGCACCAGTACACACTTACTTTGAACAGTCCAGGCAGTGACAGTAATAACATATTTATAAATAGCCCTGTGTGGGCGTGGCCTATAATCAGAACTCATTTCGTCGTTATCCTAGCTTGGACAGCACTTCCCACCTTTATGACTTTACTCTTTTACAGTGGTGGTTTTCAGTCAAGTTGGTTTCCAGTCATTTAGGGGGTGCTACCCAAAACAGAAGACAAGACTGCTAAAAAACAGAGCGATTACATATTTGGTGGCCAGTGTGGGGATCGAACCCACGACATTCGCGTTATCAGCACGAGGCTGCTCCACGGAAGTTGAATAATCATCGTCGGCGCTATCTCTTCTTAGAGCTCAATTATAGCATAGTGGTGCCCTTCTCATAGAAGATGCACATCCACAATATTCCTCAAAGGACTGCGTATCCAGCAGTCTGCAGTAATATAGCCTGCACAATATATGGCCTCCTAATCTCCTTTACAAAAATGTCTATGTCCTACAAAGTAATTTGACTGAGTTGGGTTTCAAACAACCGAGTTTCGTGACAGGGAGTTCAGAGTGTGTGCCCTTGGTGTGACGAGGGAGGATTCTGTCCTGGGCGTTGACTGAGGGAGTCAGCCTGTAAATGTGTGTCTGCGCAGAGCACTAGAAATATGTCTAGCGATGGTTTTCGCTGTGTTTTTTGGATAAGTGGATATTTGATGCAAAGATGTTAGAGGCCTTAATATGTACAAGCCAGTATTTCCTAGTAGAGGATATTTTGTGAAGATATTATTTAAGAGGCCATTATTTCCCGCGGAGGCAGAGTTTATGGATATTGCAGTCTTATGAGTCGTGAGGACATTATAGGACATTATAGCGCTGATATTATTATTAACTGCCGTGAGTGCAGTCTTATGAGTATACTGAGTCGTGAGGACATTATAGCGCTGATATTATTATTAACTGCCGTGAGTGCAGTCTTATGAGTATACTGAGTCGTGAGAACATCATAGCGTTGATATTATTATTAACTGCCGTGAGTGCAGTCTTATGAGTATACTGAGTCGTGAGGACATAGTAGTAGGGGAGGCGCAACTTAGGTATTATTCTGCAGGCGCGTGACTTTTTATATAGGAAAAATTCCGCAGGCGCAGGCGGCGGCGCATGACTTTTATATAGCAAAATACTCGATCGATTTCAGGCGTTCCCAGGCGGCGGCGTATGACTTGTTATATAGCAATAAATTTGTTCGATAATGACGGGTGTGTTGTTTACTAAGGGGAGATAAGTAGGTTGTTGTATTACATGACTTTTCATGTAAGGAAAATGTGCGGGTGGAGCAACAGGCGTTGGTACATGACTTTTTATATAAGGAAATACTCATTGCGCAGGTGGAGCATCAGGCGTTGGTACATGACTTTTTATATAAGAAAATACTCATTGCGCGGGTGGAGCATCAGGCGTTGGTACATGACTTTTTATATAAGGAAATACTCATTGCGCAGGTGGAGCATCAGGCGTTAGTACATGACTTTTTATATAAGAAAATACTCATTGCGCAGGTGGAGCATCAGGCGTTGGTGCATGACTTTTTATATAAGGAAATACTCATTGCACAGGTGAAGCATCAGGCGTTGGTACATTACTTTTTATATAAGAAAATACTCATTGCGCAGGTGGAGCATCAGGCGTTGGTGCATGACTTTTTATATAAGGAAATACTCATTGTGCAGGTGGAGCATCAGGCGTTGGTACATGACTTTTTATATAAGGAAATACTCATTGCGCAGGTGGCGCATCAGGCGTTGGTGCATGACTTTTATCTAGAGATATATTTAGATAATGGTGTTGTTGTTTTAGATAACAAGAAGACGTTATTTATGGACAACAAGAAGACGATATATTTAGACAATAGGAAGACTTTGATATTTGAGATAACAAGAAGACGATATATTTTCAGGCGGTGGCGTTCTCAGGAGGTGGAGTATGACTTTTTATATAGCGTTATATCTTAGCGGAGTGACTTCCTCTGACGATCAGACACATGACTTTTTATATAGCGATATATCTTAGCGGGGTGACTTCCTCTGACGATCAGACGCATGACTTGTTATATAGCAATATATTAGTTCAATAATGACGGATGTGTTGTTGTCCTGGTAGTACGTTGTTTATATAAAATATGTAGTTAGAGGTGTATTTATTTTACAACATAGATACAAAGGTTTATAAATAGAAGTATATAGTTAATGAGCTCTTTTAAAAGAATACTTGACTTAAAGAGGAAAATATAAAAATCGATAACGGCGGGTTAGTTTACTATTAAGGAAGTGGGTATTGATTTTTGTGGTGGTGTGGGTGAGGGGGGGTATAGTGGGGTGTAGGTTAGGGGAGGATTTTTGTGTGATGTATTGTACCGGTAGTGTGTTTGGTTGTAGGTATCTTAATTGTGTGCTGTATTTTGTGGGGCTGTCGAATCGTGGGGTGTGTTGGGGTATGGGTTTTTGTGTACCGGTATTTTAATTGTTGTATATACAATATGTATATATGGGAGTGAAGTGTTAGAGACCTGTACTAGGTCTACCATCGAACTTGCGTCCTGGCAGTGTGTGTGTGTGTGTTGTTTATTTTACATATAGACAGGGATACATATACACGATGTTACAACAGTTATACGATATTTATATTACAATAGGAAGACTTTTACAACAGTTAGACATATATTACAATATTTATTACAATATTTAGTTAGACAGCAGTTATAAATATATTACAACAGTTAGACGATATAAAAGAGAAAACACTAGATACAACTTATATATTTATTGCCAAAGAATGGTCTATGGGTGCTGTAGGGTGACATCACTTCTTTTTCGTGTAGCCATCTGAGAGGTGCGTGGCTATGAAGGAAAATGCCATCTGGTGGTTCCTCTGACTAATCGAAAAATTGCGCGTGACTTTTATATAGAGATATATTTAGATAACAAGAAGACGATAACAAGAAGAGGTTATATTTAGACGATAATAGGAAGACGATAACGAGGAGGAGCATGACTTTTTATATAGTAATATATTTAGATAACAGGAAGATATTTATAGACATCAAGAAGACGATAAGAAGAAGACGATAATAGGAAGACGATATATTCAGACAATAGGAAGAGGTTAATAGGTATATTTAGACAAACAAGAAGACTTTTTAGATAAAAGGAAGACGATAGTAGGTATATTTAGACAAACAAGAAGACGATATATTTAGACAATAGGAAGACGATATTTATAGAACAGTTATACGAACAGTTATACGAACACACAACAACCACAGGGTGGGAAAAATATTGGGTTCCGATCACACAACTTCGCCCTCTACACATACGAACAACACCACGATATATTTAGACATACAATTAGACGATAGACAACAGATGATATAGGTAACAAAAAAAAAGAATTTTAGTTAACATAGTTTTATTTTATATTCAATAGTGTTTTTGTAGTAACAAAACATATAGGAGCATATATGGTAATATATATATAGGAGTACATATATAGTATTTTTTTAACATTACAGGAGTATACATTGACAAATAACACATAGTGACATGCACTTTGTTATATACATATTTATATTGGAAGCTGGGAGGTGTTACAGTAGTAACATTATCACATTAAGAAATAAAATATCACCAGGGTACAGTTCCAGACCAGACCTTGAGGGGTGTCGTCACGTTGTCATCACGGCGTAAGAAATAGAGAGGTGTTGTGTGTGTGTGTGATATTGTGTGTTGGAGTGAAAGACAGTTTAGATGTTGAGGGGTGATGTGGTGACGTTGTCGGGATGGACCTGTCGTTTGATGTAAAAGTAAGACAGGGCGTTGTGGTGTTGTTCGTATGTGTAGAGGGCGAAGTTGTGTGATCGGAACCCAATATTTTTCCCACCCTGTGGTTGTTGTGTGTTGAGTACTTCTAAGAATGTGTTTTGTTCGATTTTGATGTGGTGTTTGTTCAAGCGATTAAGTGGTCTTGAATATGATATAGATAGAAAGACGTGGCTGGAATTGCTTCATCAAAATATTTTGTGTTTGGTCTGTTTAACTGTGCTTGTGTGACAATATCACTGTCGTGTAATTGTGAGAGAAAAGATTTGAAATCTGTAATGTTGTTGACTAGGTGGGGTTGAGCTAAGACGACTGCGTTGTTATGCGAAGAGTGAAAAAATCTTAGGTCGCCTGTCTCTCTGTGTCTTAAGACGATGTGGAAACTGTAGTTTATTTTGAAGCGTTTTGTTTGTTGTGTGAAGATTGGTGTCAAGAGACGGGCCCAGTCGATATTTTGTTCTGGTCTGTGAAAGAAAGTGAATGTGGATAGGAATTTATGTTTGTTGGAATGTGTTTTGATGGCTTGCCTGTTGTCAATATAGACTTGTTTTATGTCAGCTGGTAGGTCAACTAAACTATCTTCCTCAGAAGACAAGCGGGGTTTTTTTTATATGGGTTTGGTGGGTACTGGGGATTGTTCTTTTCTTGGTCTGGTCTGTTTTTGGTGGGTGAGATGGAATTGTTGAAGAGGAGGGTGGGATGGGACTTGTTGAATAGGGTCCTGAAGGTAGTGTGGAAGTTTTTGTTGTGGTAGATGGCGCCATAGATGACGATGATTCTGTTGTGGCACCGGTTGTTAGTGTCTGTTGGTGCGCTACTGGCATTCTCGAGGTTGATGATGATGATGAGTCTGTTGTGGCACCTGATGTTGTTGGTGTGCTGCCTGTTGCTGCTGGGTTCTGTGTTGAGGTCGAAAGCTGGGTAGGGATAGAGGTGTGTTGTTCGTTTATGTGGACGCGAAGATTGTCAATACGAGAAAAGTCCTTCCCGCAGACCTCACAAGAGAGCAGCGTCAGTGAGTGCATGGTCTTGTTGTGTCGTAATAGGTCGGCGCGCCTCGTGAAGGTCTTCCCGCAGCTGGTACATGTCAGATTGGTTTGTACCACTGATGTGTCTGTTTGTGTTGTTAGTTCAGTAGTTGAACCACACCCATGTTTATTCTCTATGTGGTGTTTCAGCGTATCAGGTCTGGTAAATACTAAACCGCAGTCAGGGCACTCGTGATTGCGGCGGTCGTGTGCTGTGTCCATATGTCGAGTAAGATCATGGCCCCGCTTGAAAACAGACTGGCAGTGTAAACAGGCATAGCCGCGTCGTTGAGGTGAAGACATCTGTTGAGTAGGATCAAAAAGAAGTTATTCACACATAAAATTAAATATATATATAACAACATATATGTATCAAGCAGTTAAATAAAACACAGACAATCTGATAGATAGAAAGAGAGAAAGAGAGAAAGAGAGAGAAAGAGAGAGAGAAAAGAGAGAGAGAGAGAGAAAGAGAAAGAGAGAGAGAGAGAGAAATAGACAGACAGGTGTACACACGCCTACTCTTCATTATAAACAGGTTTATTCAATGAAAGAGTTCGTATGTTTTAATGTGGTATAGTGTTTATTAACTTTTTGAGTTATCAGACAGTTTCTGTATTTTTCTTTTTATATTTTATTATTTGTTATGTTAACATATCAGACATCCCCCGCGAGCTGTGTCTGAAAGATATAGATTAAAAAACCCAGCCTGTGCGTGATCCAACATACTCGCGAGCCAAGTGACGCTTTTCCCTGTCGTTTAAAATAATGGAGATATAAGTATTAACGTGTTTGCTCGTTTGCACCATACCAAGGCCTTGTGTAGTTCAGTTTTGTTAAAGCCAAAAAATATAATATTTTCTAAACTATTATGTTGTCTAATTTTCACTGGCTGGTTAGGTAGTTTGTAGTGACTCGGGTCCTTATTTATTTTTTTTTAAAGTAATATGTTTGTAGTTATTATGAGAAGGTCTTTATAGAAGCACCTTCTGAGTACAGAAATACTCCTTGCGCACGTGTGTTGTGGAATCAAATCAATTTATCGATCTTCCCAACCGTCTTTGCGCTACAACCAAACAAGTATTTGAAATAGACTATTAGTCTATACAAGTTTAGCGTGTTGTTATCAGAAAGTATTACAAGTTGTAAGTATCACGGATAATTTTTTTTCAAAACCCAAATATAATTTGATTTCGCACGAGTTTAATAATAGACGAGAAACGCGGATAAGGTTTAAACTAAGGATAATTATTAGACTATAGTACATAATAAATCGGTTAAGTCTTAACTTATCGAAAATCAACCACTCTTTAAAAATGACGTGTACGAATTTAACATTACACACACAGATAAAAATAACAAGTTAGTATCGGAGTTAACATCTTATCAAACAAAAATATTAAAATTCCAGCTAGACTAATTATATTTTGAAACAGCCTTTAGCAACACTGGTTAGTGCACAGACATATCTTTTAAATAGAAAACAGATATTTAATACAACACACGAATAATAAAAACAACCAAACTAAAAAACTTATATATTCTCTAAATAGAAATAATTATTTTAACTTCCTATTATAGGGAAAAAACGAATACACATATTTAGACCTTTGCGTAGGTTATGTCTTCACAGTGTCTGTTAAGAAAATACGCCTAGCGAAAAAACAACAAAGACGCGACCATATATTTTTTTCCGCAGAATACGCTTAAACAGTCACAGACATATATCTTTTAAATACAGAAAACAGATATTTAATACAAAACACGAATAATGAAAACAACCAACTAAAAAACTTATATATTCTCTAAATAGAAATAATTATTTTAACTTCCTAACATAACATACGAATAAAACAGAATAACTTACTTTTAGTTGTCTTGTTTTCGGAATTTCTTGGTCTCAACGTCTGATTTTTTTCAAAACGAGTGATCCGACCTGAACGGTGGCTGGTTACAGAATGAGATATCTAAAACAGTTCTTGATTAAAACAACAGACTTGTCAATAAAAGTAGTCCGATCGTATGAATTTCGTGATGGAGTCATAACGTGTATTGAGTAGAGACACTGTTTCAGAAAAAAAAATAATTCGCTTGTGTATTTATCCGCGCGACAGGTTTTCGGAGTGATTCGGTTCGAACGTCGGTAGTACGTTTTTGAAAAGAATCTAATTTACCATTGTTCACTCGTTGTTTAATTACGGGACATCTGTGTTTGTCTCTCCTGTTCGGGAAATACAATTAAACAAACCCACTTTCTTTTATAAAGATCCAATGACAAATGTGTTTCTGCGAAAAAAAAGAAATTGGTTTTCTTCGACGTTAAATCCTATTATCGTCGTTACACCAATGTTTAATTACTGTGCAGGTGTATTTGGAAAATTTCGCTCCTGATAGGAAAATGAGATCGAATGACAGATGTACGTGCGTGTAATTGTGAGACAAAGCACGTCCGGCTTTGTGAGTAAATAATGGGATCGATAGGCAATGTCATTACGGGGATATTAAATTAGAGCAGATGTGTTTGCTTAATCGGCCCCCTTGTCGAAAATATGACTTATTTTACACAGCTGCCTCGCAAATGTGTCCAAATATTCAGGTCCAAGTCTCAATTTTCGAGAATGTAATTACAAGAACTGCAATGACCCACAGCAGATGTTAATAATTTCTTCGAAGACAAGTTTTATCAAACTTTTGAACAAAATAGAATTGTTAGTAATAACTGTCTGTTAGTGTTGTATGTAAAAAATTATTGTCTGTGTATAACGTAACACTTTTTTTTTAATTAGATCTCGCTTTTCAATACAAAATTTAATAAACAAAATTTAATATTGTTATAGTCTGTTGACGAAGAATAGGAATGATAGTTACGTCTGTGTTACTAAGTAACGGGTGGTTTGAAACTTTGTTTTACACCAAAGGTTCTCACATTGTTTTACGCCAAAGGTTCTCACATTGTTTTACACCAAAGAATACTTCTATCAAACACTGCACTCCCACTTCTCGACGAGACCAGTCTTTGTTACACGTGCAACAATACTTTGGTAAGTCATATCTAAAGTTTTCTACCAAAACCAGTGGTCATATTTCTATAACCTCGGGGGTATATTTCTGTCATCTCGAGGGCATATTTCTATCACATCGCGGGTATATTTCTAGCGTCTCACATACATATTTCTATCACCTCGAGGGCATATTTCTATCATTTCGAGGGCATATTTTCTATCATTTCACATACATATTTCTATTACAACGCGGGTATATTTCTATATCATCGCGGGTATATTTCTACCACCTCTCGGGCATTTCCTAGTGAGTAGTTGTCTACGACCCCACTTCACCTCTCCGCGTCTTATATTCTCATCACTAACTACACACACACACACAACACAAAACCAAATTAGTTTTTTATTTTATATTTTCCTCTTTATTCTATAGCGGATAGGAACAATGGGAATTCACTCAAGAGTGTTTATAAAAAGGCCTTCTTCGCAACCCAAGTAGTAACATAGTTGCCTGAAGGGTTTGGAACAATCAATTGTTATATTCATGTAAACGATAATAACACAACTCCTTCCAATAAAAATGATAAAGTTACTTCTAAATGAGCTTGATGTTTGTAACAAGACTACAACACAGCCACATAGATAATAAAGTTCTGTTGAGATCACATTTGCGTAGTGTACCTATACCTAAACTTTCATGAAACACACTACGCAAAAGTGATCTCAACAGAACTTTGTTATCTATGTGGCTGTGTTGTCGTCTTGTTACAAACTTCAAGCTGATTTAGAAGTAACTTTATCATTTTTATTGGAAGGAGTTGTGTTATTATCGTTTACATGAATATAACAATTGATTGTTCCAAACCCTTCAGGCAACTATGTTACTACTTGGGTTGCGAAGAAGGCCTTTTTATAAACACTCTTGAGTGAATTCCCATTGTTCCTATCCGCTATAGAATAAAGAGGAAAATATAAAATAAAAAACTAATTTGGTTTTGTGTTGTTTGTGTGTGTGTAGCTAGTGATGAGAATATAAGACGCTGAGAGGTGAAGTGGGGTCGTAGACAACTACTCACTAGGAAATGCCCGAGAGGTGGTAGAAATATACCCGCAATGATATAGAAATATACCCGCGATGTGATAGAAATATGTATGTGAAATGATAGAAAATATGCCCTCGAAATGATAGAAATATGCCCTCGAGGTGATAGAAATATGTATGTAAGACGCTAGAAATATACCCGCGATGTGATAGAAATATGCCCTCGAGATGACAGAAATATACCCCCGAGGTTATAGAAATATGACCACTGGTTTTGGTAGAAAACTTTAGATATGACTTACCAAAGTATTGTCGCACGTGTAACAAAGACTGGTCTCGTCGAGAAGTGGGAGTGCAGTGTTTGATAGAAGTATCCTTTGGTGTAAAACAATGTGAGAACCTTTGGCGTAAAACAATGTGAGAGCCTTTGGTGTAAAACAAAGTTTCAAACCACCCGTTACTTAGTAACACAGACGTAACTATCATTCCTATTCTTCGTCAACAGACTATAACAATATTAAATTTTGTTTATTAAATTTTGTATTGAAAAGCCTGATCTAATTTTTAAAAAACAATGTTAAGTTATACACAGACAATAATTTTTTACATACAACACTAACAGACAGTTATTACTAACAATTCTATTTTGTTCAAAAGTTTGATAAAACTTGTCTTCGAAGAAATTATTAACATCTGCTGTGGGTCATTGCAGTTCTTGTAATTACATTCTCGAAAATCAAGACTTGGACCTGAATATTTGGACACATTTGCGAGGCAGCTGTGTAAAATAAGTCATATTTTCGACAAGGGGGCCGATTAAGCAAACACATCTGCTCTAATTTAATATCCCCGTAATGACATTGCCTATCGATCCCATTATTTACTCACAAAGCCGGACGTGCTTTGTCTCACAATTACACGCACGTACATCTGTCATTCGATCTCATTTTCCTATCAGGAGCGAAATCTTCCAAATACACCTGCACAGTAATTAAACATTGGTGTAACGACGATAACAGGATTTAACGTCGAAGAAAACCAATTTCTTTTTTTCGCAGAAACACATTTGTCATTGTATCTTTATAAAAGAAAGTGGGTTTGAGCGCTGATATTATTATTAACTGCCGTGAGTGCAGTCTTATGAGTATACTCAGTCGTGAGGACATTATAGCGCTGATATTATTGTTAACTGCCGTGAGTGCAGTCTTATGAGTATACTGAGTCGTAAGGACATTACAGGCTATGATAGTATTGTTAACTGCCGGGTGCAGTCTTCATAGCGCTGATATTATTATTAACTGCAGTGAGTGCAATCTTATGAGTATACTGAATTCGTACCTTTTGTTGTAACGGTATATTCGTCTTATGTCTACGTGATGATGTGCTGTGACTTAATAAACCATTGTTAGGTGTCACCACCGTTTACAACCGTCGATGACTTCTATGTGCGTACCTGTGTTGTGAGTGACTGTTCTGGCACACACTCACTAATACATACCTAACACAGATACGACGGCACACCTACGCAATCCCACCCACACAAACTGGCAGCGTCTTAACACACACATTGTAGAAAAAAAAACTCTAGAGAAAACACCCAGGGTTGACTACCACAGTCAAACGCCTAGAACACACTCCAAAACACTAGGCTTGACCGCATCGGTCCACACCCAGAAAAAAGACTGCGCAGCGTTCACAAATCTCCCGCTCAAACAGTCACGAGACTTCACTGTTCAACACAGCTCAGTCCCTTCACGGACTAGCCGTGAGCTATTCACAGCTGTACAATACAGAACAACTTCATCTCCCCACTCGAAATGAATAGCGCTCACAACGCTCTTTTTTTCTGACTTACAAGACTTCTCGAACATACAAGGAAATTTCTTAAAGAATTCAGTCATCTAATAAATAAACACGTGCCACAAGCGACGCAACTCTAAATTCACTCTGACCAACTTAGCATACTAAGGATCACTTCCCTTTTTGACCTTAACAGGGGCTTTCCAACTATGCAGAGCTAAAATACTGTACTCTGGTTCTGGGCTCTCACAAGGAATTGTCACGTCATGCACAGAGCCACTTCTCAGCTTCCCCTGCCTATCACTGTATCCTTAGTGAGATACTTCTGCATGGAGTCAACCAAGTCAAAGCCAAAGAATTACGCCTGGGGCTCTAGTGACTTCTCCAAGCTCAGTGTGCAATGCTGGGTTCTCAACAAGTTTCACCACGGGGTGAATCCATGGAAGTGTGTGGATGACTTCAAGAGTCAATGATGATGTAATTAGCCTCACAGAGATAGGTTCACTTCCACGTATATATATTGTAGCATTGTGCATAGCTGGTGGTCATATACAGAGGACTTGCATAAATGCCTCCATGCATAAGTTTTTAGGTTACAAACCAGGCACGATTACAGATTCCAATTTTGCATTAAGTACTGTCTTCACTTGATGCTCTGTCAGTAATTGCAACGCTGAAAAAGTCAGAATAATGCCGATCTGAATGATCTGTTAGTAACACTCCGCAAACTATGTCAGCAGTTCAAAAGAGTGGTGATACAGTTGATCCCATCTCACTACAACATCTATGGATATTAAGAGGCTGACAGATTGACAAAGGAAGGTGGAAATCTACCGCAGCTTGACACAAGCATAACTTATGAAGAGACCAACAATTTTATCAAGAGCAAATACAGGAGAAAGTAGGAAACATAGCATCCTGGCCACCCAAAACAAAAATGTATATTACTAGCTCAGGAAAAGTGAACAAGTGGTAATCTTCAGATATCGCACAAGTCACAACAGATTTGGATACCATCTATTCAACAAGTTAAAGATCGGAACTACGTATGAGTGTAACTTTGGCATCGATAAAAATGACTGCTGAACATCTAATTAAAATGTGCCAAACATATGAGGAACAGAGAAATCACATTTGGCCCTCACCAGTACCATTCCTGGAAGAAAGAAAACTCTACGAAGATACCAATAGCCACACGCTGACCACTACTTTAGTTGAACATATTCAAGTCGACATCTGAAAGTGAACGATCAAGAAGAAGACAAAGAAAAATATATCCAGTGTTGCAAGAACTTTACGAAACAAAATGTGTAGGTTTTATTTTGTGTAAAGCAGTTGTAGGCAACCCAGGAGCAGTGAAACAAATTTATTAATACCGACCTTTCTACAGATCTGCTTTGATAAAATCATGTCTGCTTTTAGGCTTCACAGAATTTGGAATGCGTGCAGCCTGGATATAGCTATTACCTCTGTTGCACAATCTATTTTCTGCAATGTCAGAGCGGTGAAAAATTAAAACTAAGTGATATTTTACAGAATATTAACCTCACTTCAAAGAACAGATCGCTTTCTATTTTATACAGTTCACGAACAGAGTGAATTTAAGTAGGCTAACTCGCATGTTTTCACAAGGATTGCCGTAGAGGTTCTTTTAAATCTGGAGACAAGGCGCTTTTAAATGCCGGCAGGAGTGGGCTGGTCCGAAATTTACGTAGATTACAAAATAATTACCTAGAGATCCGCAAATGATTTCAGGTGAGCTGTCGGTAAATACCTTCCGACCGGTTGCGGATCACTGGTATTAAGTGTAAACATCAGAAAAACTGACTTTAGCCACACGTGTGTTCCAGATGGCCACGGGGAGAATAATGTCCAAAGTTAGGGGTTCCGAACCCTTTTTCGGTTCCATTTCTGCATTAGCTTTAAGTAAATATCCCCGTACCTTATATGTGAGTGTGACGTACGTCTAGTTTGACAAGTGAATTTTCCCTGATATGATGGATGATTTAAAGGGACCTTTAGCTTTTCATAACATTAGAACCCCTGAACATTTGTTGTAACTTTTCGTTTGCCAGAACTCATTCCACCGGGACTCATTTAGTAGGCGGCACGAGATCAAAGAGACGAACTGAGGGATTTTAGGGAAGACTATCGGCGTTATCAAAGACAGTAGTGGTCCCTGATACGAGACGCAGTTGCTTGCCGCTAATTTCGCGTCTCGGTGTCAATCGTAGAACCGAGCGAACGGGGGAAAGCGAAACGGGCAGCAGCGAGCGGATACGAAGACCAGGGGGCGGCTTCGTCTCTTGATTTGGCGGTCAGATCCCCAAAAGTTCGTGAGATCAAATAAGCTGTCAAGTTTATCATGTCCCACTCAACTTACATTCCATTTTAGCTAAATAGACCATGAAGACTAGACACGTTATCATTCGCTGGCCAGAACTTGATAGTAGCACTAGCGATATTTGAAATCTTGCTAGATTATCCCCTGGATTTTCATTTTATTTGCAGTGAATTCTATTTCTGTGCAAAGCGGTAATATATATATTGTGTAAAGTGATCAGTGGTCTAGTTCATTCATTATATTTCATTGGATTTTGTGTTAATTTAAACCTATTAAATTAAACCATCTCAATAGTTCCAGTTGTAAATATAATGATCTATCTATTATATTATTTCAAAAGATAATAGATGCTTAAATTAACTTTTAAAGTCGCGAAGGAATTTATAATTAATAAATTCAGTTAAGTCCTAGTTTTATAGATGTGGGTTTTTAACCACTAGAATTCGCGCAGTGTTTATTAAATACATAATTAAATACTCGAGTGTATTATAGGCTTAACGGGAAATTCATCGCGCTTTAGAAGGTTATTTGTTTTCGGTATATTACATGTCTTTTTTTTTCTTTCACACAGAGTGATCGTAACCTGTGCGATCCCAGCATTAAGAAAGCAATAAAGAAATCAATCTAAGCAAGGCAAAGCATAAACAGTGTGTAGAGTTCCCCTGACGCAGAACTTGTTGAGACTGTTTAAATTTTTAATCTTTGAGGCGATTCTATGTTTGGAATTCCGCTATCTAACTTATAGCAAAGAAAGCACACCCAAAGACAAATTTAACGCACCATCAAACAACTTAAGTCGTAACGGGAAGAAGAACACTGGCCCGAGCTTTGTTAGTTTACTGACACGGAGAGATAATTCATAATTTCCTGAACAGTGATGTGACTAGTTTTCTCACTGGACTTAAACCATACCTCACGGATAAAGTGTACCAGCACGCGTAAGAATTTTATTATCAGCGGCATAGTCAAATAGACCACACCATCCTCACCCCGGTATCAGAGACCGTGCCCTCCCATAGAAACTGTTATTAAGAAAAGAGACACAACTACAGATTCATTTTCCAGCGATTACGGGATCCTTTTATGTGCTGACCGCTTACCCGATAATCTGGGGCTAGAACTTGAACAAACACTCATACATTTAGTTTGAGGTGTAACTGCTGTTGTGTTATTCTATGGAGTGCAAGATTTTTTTCACAATCGGTAAGTGAGAGCAAGATGAGTGAAGGCCTTTGCTAGCGCGTGTATGAATGACAGGAAATTAATTCTTTTGTGTGACCATTTTGTTAACTTGCTTACCTGGTAATATATATCTTTTCTGTATACCCTACATTGTTCCTTTAAGTGGGATAGTTGATAATTTGTTAACTCTGTTTAAAACCACCTCCTTTCCATTTGCTTAGTAAAGGGAAAAACAGCTGGGAAGAACAGGTTTTTTCTTTCACTTATACCTAACTTGGTAACACCTCTTTCAGAGTAATTAACTTTACTGTTAGGTTAACGTACCTATGTTCCTGATATTATCTATCTTTGGACTGGGTTTATCTTTGTCTAATAAGCGGGAAGGGCTTAGTCGATACCAATCTTCTTCACCCCTCCCAAATTTGTTATTTGCATTTGTGTACTTATGATAATTTATGTAATATCTGATATTTTTTAGTAATTGATGTTTAAAGTGAATAAAATCACATAAACTCATTTAGTTCTGTGTGTTGGATATACCCAAAGCCCAACTTTTCCCCTTATTCGTTTAATATAGTTTGTATCAACGTCGCCTGTGTGTGTGAAAAAACACCAAATCTGTGTGCGCGCAGATGCGGGTCTGGAAAACTGGCAAATAATTGTTTGACCAGGAGAGTGAAAGAGAAGATTGAGAGAAACGATTTGTCGTAAATAAGTCTGTCTTTACTCTCCTCCAGCTCGCTGTGAAGCAACTATTAAATCTCTACATTTTCTATCACTGAGCTCTCCATCATCATTTTTCACTCTAAACCGGACCACTATTTCTAAGACTCTTTTCTCTCAAAATAAATTTACGACAATATTTGGCTGGCTCGCCGGGATTATTTTGAGATACATTTGATGCACACATAATTGTGGGCTGGTTCTGGGATCTTGAGCTACATTTGAGGCAATCGTATAGCCGGGTTAAAGATATTTTGAGTCTGATTTAGTCTGGGTCTAACTAGGTAGAGTGTGAATGATTTGTCTTGTGAATTAGGGAAATAAATAAATAACTACACCCCTAGACAAACGTTCTTTAAGTATTTGGGTTGTCCACACAGCATATTTACAGGTTGTTTTCTCTCCACAGCAGTAGAAAGTACAGATAAACAAAAATATTTGCTATTTTAATTATCCTCTGGCGGAGATAATTATATTTCTTTCTTTATAAGAGTTGCTGGGATTGCGTGATTGTTTTACAGTCACTAAGGTTTTTGAAGTTAAAAAGAGTTGAGCTTAGCTAAAGACGGATTGTTCTGATTTTTAAAAATTAAGTTAACAACGTCTCATCTCAATAATTGACTTTAGGGACGGAGTTTGTTGTCAGAGATTTAAAATTTAGGGGAAAAAAAAAATTTTTTTTTCTTTCTTTTTAAATTGTTTTAATTTAAATTTTTCTCTACTGTTAGTAAAAGTAGATTCTTTTCCAGTGTAACTTACCATATAGTGGCATAGTCGCTTGCGTTTAGAGCCTTAATTGCCAGATAATAGCAGCGATAAGTTTGCACAGTACAGGTAGGAGGTAACTCTAGTAAATTTTTTTTTACTTTTGTTTTTCTCGTAGCGGCTTTGAGTTTTTCCCCTTCTTGTTCCATCTTACTATTCTCTAGTCTTAGAAGCATCCAGTTCTTTGACAATGGCTGAGAGAATTAGGATAAGATCCATTTTGAGGCAAGAGGCCAAGGACTCAGGACTAGACACAGAAGCTGCGAATCTGTTTATCAACCAGGAACTTCAAAGGTATGACGCGGAGGAAGAGAGGGCAGAAGCTAGGAAGAAAGAAGCGGACGATCGTCAATTGGAGCAGAAGAAAATTGAGGCAGAGATGGACGCCCGCCGGGAAAGAGAGAGAGACAAGGAAAGACAGCATGAATTAGCGCTCAAGGCTTTAGAGAGTCGGAGTGCCTCTACTTCAAATAATGGAGAGCCGTCTTCGCCCCAGTCTCAAACAATGGATCTCTCCAGCACTCAGTCTGCCCAATTAACTGCTATGTCGTTTTCTTTAGAATCTTTTCCTAGCCCTAACGAAAAAATTGACAGCTACCTAGAAAAATTCGAGAGACTCGCGAATCTTTATGGGTTAGAGAGTACCCGCTGGGCGCTCAAACTTTCAACGTCACTGAAAGGCAATGCTTATGACGTGTACACAAAGCTGGGACCGAATCAACATGATTATGACCTGTTGAAGAAGGCCTTACTACAGCAGTTTGAGATGACTGCCCGAAAGTTTCTGCAGTTGTTCAGAAACAGCCGAAAAGAGAGCACGGAAACATTTCCCCAGTTCTCTTCACGTCTCACGGGTTATCTGACAAAGTGCATTGAATTATCTGACCTACCTCTTTCATATGAGGGACTCCTCGAACTTGTTCTTGTGGAGCAGATAAAATCCACTTTGTCGAATGAAACTCGTAGATTTTTGGCTGAACAGGGGGCAGTCAGGCTTGAAGACATACTCAATAAAGCCGAACGCTATAGCAATGCAATGGCCGAACTTCCCAGCACTAAACGTAAACCCACCGATGAGCCATCTCGAAAACAGAATCTAGAG
This sequence comes from Oreohelix idahoensis, assembly GCA_024509875.1. NCBI lineage: Eukaryota > Metazoa > Mollusca > Gastropoda > Stylommatophora > Oreohelicidae > Oreohelix > Oreohelix idahoensis. The sequence goes on from JAMPIV010017018.1 coordinate 34,817, forward strand.
CAGGCATCCTATTCTTCCACTTCCTCTCAACATTATAACCAACGAGATAACAATACCCAGAAACCTCCCCAGGAAAAATCGAAATTCTACAAAACCCGATACCCCCCAACAACAATTCTGATCAACCCACCAAGCCTACGTGGCAGCGCGGCCACCAAGGTCAAGGAAAAGGGAAGACCCCTACACCAGGAACGTCTGATCAGGGCAAACAAACCGGTTCAAACCGCGTTGGATGTTTGCATACAGCCTCGAAAGGTAGAGTCAACGTCAGTGATTCTCAACCTGAGGGGGACCGACCCTCAACTCGAGGAACTGTAATTTTGAATGGTACCTCAACTACTTGTCTCTTTGACACTGGATTAAGTTTTAGTTGTATTGTTGCTAGACATCTAGTCAAACCAGGTCAGGAGACAGAGGAAACCGTCAAACTTAGTGGAGTTTTCAGGAGTGACGCACCCAGGACGCTTCCTATCGCACTGGTAGAAATACACTCTGACTTTGTCAGAGGAGTTATTAAAGCGGCCATAATGGATGATCCGATCTACCCAGTTATCCTGGGATGTAGATATGTGTTCATTGGGAGACCTAAGGAGCCGATTGTGGCAGCGATAACCACAAGAGGGCAAGCCAAGAAGGAGAGGGAGCCTGCGCCAAACTTGTTGCCGAATGAACTGAAGGAGGCGCAACAAAAGGACCCTACTCTGGCGCCCTGCTTTAAAAAACTGCCCATGGCTAAGGACCCCAGACACAACGGAAACATCTTTTCTAAGGATGGTGTATTGTATCGTAGAACGGGCAACCCGGACACGGGGAATAACCAGCTCCTAGTACCGACGCAGTACAGAAACCAGATCTTAGAAATGGGGTACTCTCTTCCCTTTAGCGGACATATGGGACAAAACGCCACTATTCAGCGAATAAAAAACCACTATTGGTGGCCAGGAATGAACTCTGACATTGTCAGGTATGTGAAATCCTGCGCCCAGTGCCAACGGGTAGCACCCAAGCACTTGACACCCCCAGTACCTATGGGGCAAATGCCAATAGTAGGGACTCCATTTGAACGGGTTGCTGTCGACATTATTGGTCCTCTGGAAAAGACCAAAAGAAGGAACAGGTTCATCCTGACCTTAGTTGACACTTGCACTATGTGGGCCGAAGCCGTACCGCTACCATGCACTAATTCCAAGCATGTCGCAGAAGCCCTTGTGCAAATTTTTACACGGTTGGGATTCCCTCAACAAGTTCTGACGGACAATGGATCCCAATTCCGTAGCCTGTTAATGGAGGAGATCTTTAAGATCTTGAGGGCCAAACATATCCACACAAGTCCCTACCATCCGGCCGGAAATGGGCTCGTGGAACGTTTTAACGGTATCCTCACCATGATGTTACGTAAGCTGGGTCAGGAGAAACCGGAAGACTGGGACCAATATATATCGGCTGCCTTATTCGCCTACCAAGAGGTACCCCAAGCGTCTACGGGTTTTGCGCCAGCTACACTTTTATTTGGCAGACCTATTAAGGGGCCACTAGAAGCCTTACTTCGGTCCATGACAGACCAGAAGGCTGACGAGACAGTCGTCTCTGCAAGCAAGTACGTATCTGAGCTTAAGGAAAGGCTAAAGCTAGGATGGGATCTAGCTACTACCAACCTTAAGAAAGCCCGCGCTAAAATTACTAAAAGATACAACAAAGCTGCAAAAGAGAGAGAACTACAACCAGGGGAGAAAGTCCTATTGCTACTTCCAACCGGAAGCAATAAACTTCGCATCGGATGGCAAGGACCGTTTACCGTCCTTAAAAAGATCTCACGTACCAACTACAAGATCTCCATCAAAGGAAAGGAGAAGGTCTTCCACATAAATCTGTTAAAGAAATATTTGGAAAGACCGGTACCATCCTCCGAGCATCTCCTGGCTGTCGCCATAGCAACGGAAGACGAGGAAGATGATGATGGTTGCATGGAGTATCCATTGCAACCCACAGAATCCTTTAAAGATGTCAAGTTCGGCGACAATCTCTCACCAGAACAACAAACAGAAACCAGGGCTCTACTAAAACAGTACAGTGCAGTCTTAACGGATGTACCTGGTCGAACAAATCTCATTGAATTTGATATGAAATTAACAAACGAGACCCCTGTTCAAACCAGAGTTTACCCCATCCCGTACGCTAAAGCTGATGCACTTCGCGGAGAAATAGACAAGCTGCGTCAGGCAGGAATTATCAGTGAGTCTACATCTCCTTACAGCTCGAGTGTAGTGCTGTTGCAGAAGCCCAATAAGGAAGTTCGGCTGTGCATTGATTACAGGTTGCTAAACGCGGTAACGGAATTCCAGCCCGAACCTCTCCAAACTGTTTCTGAGTTGTTCACCAAGCTCAGCAAAGCAAAGATCTTCTCCAAGATTGACCTCAGCAAAGGTTATGATCAAATACCAGTCAAGGAGGAAATTAAACCTTTGTTAGCTTTCAGCACTAGTGAAGGACATTACACATTTAACGTGATGCCGTTCGGTTTGCATAATGCACCAGGAGTGTTCACCAGGATGATGAGGAAGCTTCTACAACCTTTGCAAAGTCCCCATATCCATAATTTCATGGATGACATCTTAATTGCATCGGAAACCTATGAAGAACATATTGCTACGGTTGCTATGCTCCTCAGGAGACTACAGGAAACGGGTCTCACAGCCAGACCTAGCAAATGTCTCATCGGGTTTGAACAGTTAGACTTCCTGGGGCACACTATTTCTCACGGATGCAGTTGGCCTATTAAGAAGAACGTGGAGAAAATAATGGCAGCAAAAAGACCCCGAACGAAGAAAGACGTACGTTCCTTCATATCGCTATGTGCATACTATCAGAAGTACATCCAGAACTTCAACGGACTGACGGCACCTCTGACTGACCTCACAAAGAAAGGTTGTCCTGATAAGGTCATATGGGATCAAAAGTGCGAACACGCGTATAGCACTTTGAAAGGACAGTTGTCTGCATACCCCATTTTGAGGTTGCCTGACCTCAAGAAACCTTTTGTACTGAGAGTCGACGCGTCAGGTCAGGGCATCGGGTCAACACTGCTTCAAGCCGATGACAGTGACCTGAACATGCTATTTCCAGTTGCCTATGGCAGTCGGAAATTAAATAAAGCGGAACGGAACTACAGCGTAGTTGAAAGGGAATGTCTTGCTCTGATTGACGGTATCAGACGCCATCATGAGTTTCTTTATGGTACATCTTTCACGGTGCAAACAGACCACGCTCCGTTAGCATTTCTTGGTGCCAATAAAGAATTTAACGCAAGGATCATGCGTTGGGCGCTTCTTTTAAGCGTTTATTCTTTCAAAGTGGAATATATTCCGGGAAGACAGAATGTCGGGGCTGATTTCCTGAGTAGAAACTGGTCTACAGAGGAAGAAGAGCAAACTGAAGATACCACTCATCCTAAAATCACCAAGCAGGTCACCTCCATTGTCAAAAAATGAAACATGAAAAATGGTTTCATGTCTAAAAGTGGGGACGATTGTGACGTACGTCTAGTTTGACAAGTGAATTTTCCCTGATATGATGGATGATTTAAAGGGACCTTTAGCTTTTCATAACATTAGAACCCCTGAACATTTGTTGTAACTTTTCGTTTGCCAGAACTCATTCCACCGGGACTCATTTAGTAGGCGGCACGAGATCAAAAAGACGAACTGAGGGATTTTAGGGGAGACTATCGGCGTTATCAAAGACAGTAGTGGTCCCTGATACGAGACGCAGTTGCTTGCCGCTAATTTCGCGTCTCGGTGTCAATCGTAGAACCGAGCGAACGGGGGAAAGCGAAACGGGCAGCAGCGAGCGGATACGAAGACCAGGGGGCGGCTTCGTCTCTTGATTTGGCGGTCAGATCCCCAAAAGTTCGTGAGATCAAATAAGCTGTCAAGTTTATCATGTCCCACTCAACTTACATTCCATTTTAGCTAAATAGACCATGAAGACTAGACACGTTATCATTCGCTGGCCAGAACTTGATAGTAGCACTAGCGATATTTGAAATCTTGCTAGATTATCCCCTGGATTTTCATTTTATTTGCAGTGAATTCTATTTCTGTGCAAAGCGGTAATATATATATTGTGTAAAGTGATCAGTGGTCTTGTTCATTCATTATATTTCATTGGATTTTGTGTTAATTTAAACCTATTAAATTAAACCATCTCAATAGTTCCAGTTGTAAATATAATGATCTATCTATTATATTATTTCAAAAGATAATAGATGCTTAAATTAACTTTTAAAGTCGCGAAGGAATTTATAATTAATAAATTCAGTTAAGTCCTAGTTTTATAGATGTGGGTTTTTAACCACTAGAATTCGCGCAGTGTTTATTAAATACATAATTAAATACTCGAGTGTATTATAGGCTTAACGGGAAATTCATCGCGCTTTAGAAGGTTATTTGTTTTCGGTATATTACATGTCTTTTTTTTCTTTCACACAGAGTGATCGTAACCTGTGCGATCCCAGCATTAAGAAAGCAATAAAGAAATCAATCTAAGCAAGGCAAAGCATAAACAGTGTGTAGAGTTCCCCTGACGCAGAACTTGTTGAGACTGTTTAAATTTTTAATCTTTGAGGCGATTCTATGTTTGGAATTCCGCTATCTAACTTATAGCAAAGAAAGCACACCCAAAGACAAATTTAACGCACCATCAAACAACTTAAGTCGTAACGGGAAGAAGAACACTGGCCCGAGCTTTGTTAGTTTACTGACACAGAGAGATAATTCATAATTTCCTGAACAGTGATGTGACTAGTTTTCTCACTGGACTTAAACCATACCTCACGGATAAAGTGTACCAGCACGCGTAAGAATTTTATTATCAGCGGCATAGTCAAATAGACCACACCATCCTCACCCCGGTATCAGAGACCGTGCCCTCCCATAGAAACTGTTATTAAGAAAAGAGACACAACTACAGATTCATTTTCCAGCGATTACGGGATCCTTTTATGTGCTGACCGCTTACCCGCAAATCTGGGGCTAGAACTTGAACAAACACTCATACATTTAGTTTGAGGTGTAACTGCTGTTGTGTTATTCTATGGAGTGCAAGATTTTTTCACAATCGGTAAGTGAGAGCAAGATGAGTGAAGGCCTTTGCTAGCGCGTGTATGAATGACAGGAAATTAATTCTTTTGTGTGACCATTTTGTTAACTTGCTTACCTGGTAATATATATCTTTTCTGTATACCCTACATTGTTCCTTTAAGTGGGATAGTTGATAATTTGTTAACTCTGTTTAAAACCACCTCCTTTCCATTTGCTTAGTAAAGGGAAGAACAGCTGGGAAGAACAGGTTTTTTCTATCACTTATACCTAACTTGGTAACACCTCTTTCAGAGTAATTAACTTTACTGTTAGGTTAACGTACCTATGTTCCTGATATTATCTATCTTTGGACTGGGTTTATCTTTGTCTAATAAGCGGGAAGGGCTTAGTCGATACCAATCTTCTTCACCCCTCCCAAATTTGTTATTTGCATTTGTGTACTTATGATAATTTATGTAATATCTGATATTTTTTAGTGATTGATGTTTAAAGTGAATAAAATCACATAAACTCATTTAGTTCTGTGTGTTGGATATACCCAAAGCCCAACTTTTCCCCTTATTCGTTTAATATAGTTTGTATCAACGTCGTCTGTGTGTGTGAAAAAACACCAAATCTGTGTGCGCGCAGATGTGGGTCTGGAAAACTGGCAAATAATTGTTTGACCAGGAGAGTGAAAGAGAAGATTGAGAGAAACGATTTGTCGTAAATAAGTCTGTCTTTACTCTCCTCCAGCTCGCTGTGAAGCAACTATTAAATCTCTACATTTTCTATCACTGAGCTCTCCATCATCATTTTTCACTCTAAACCGGACCACTATTTCTAAGACTCTTTTCTCTCAAAATAAATTTACGACAGTGAGGAAATAAATTATAGAGTTTACGCTGCATATGCACTAATGAAAATAAATAAAGAGATGAATTATTTTTTCATAAGGAAATCGTCATACTGTACTTGTACATAACATTTTTTTTTGTTTTAGTATGACAAAGGTGTTAAATGAGAAGAGAGTAATAAAAATATTAGTTGTCAAGACAAAACTTTTACAGATATCCGTATATTTACTAACAATTGTGTGGTTAATGAGCTGTTATGAAATTAGTCCAATTACACTATACCTTGTATTTACACTTTATTTCACGGCGCCACCTCTGATTGGGCGAAAAGAAGCTCTCACAACAAGCAAATGAGAAAAAAAAAAAAAACACCGAAAGGAACATCAGAAAAAAAAAAACCGCTGAGGGCTGTCACCTCAGGGGCGTATTCCCATAGTCAATTATTACTGAAGAGGTCTATTCATACGCTATTTACCTATTCCAACTTCTCAGTCTTCTAAATGTCTGCAGAATCTGAAAGTAAGATGTTGTCTTTCATTCTTCTCCCGTCATGTTAATGCGTATAATAATAGCCCCTTGAGTCATAACTGACTATGGGAATGCGCCACTGAGGTGACAGCTATCAGCTACTTATTTTCCTGGTTCTCCTTTCGATGTTTTCTCCTGTCGTTTGCTTGTTGTGTTAGTTTCTTTTCGCTCATTCTGACGTGGCGCCGTAGATAGCATCGCCACTTGGTGCAATCGGCAGCTTCATACTCCCACGTTGCTGGATCCATGTGTCGTGTGGTGAGTATTGGGGCAACTACGACAGTAGTTTTCGCCAGGAATAGCCTATGAGATATTAGGTAGAAGGTCTCAAGAAACTGGCTCGTTAAGAAAGGATAAAGACCTATTCGAGAGGGGCAAGAAGAAGGAAACGCGAATGCTTTCCGCCGGACGGTGTTTTCTAGTTAATTATGGAAAGAGTTCTGTTTCCCCGCGACCTTAGCTTCTGCCCTTAGATCCCGTAACAGAAAAAGCCCCGAACCTCATCTGAGTGTAGATATTTCTTCTTCTTCTTCTTCCGTCCTTAGCCACCGACCGTCAAAGCAGTCAGTGGCCATTACGCCTAGTGGCGTCTTAGGGCAACAGCAGATAGGTTTTCTTTTAGATATTTACCAATATGTAAATACTTAACACCGACAGCACGAGTGATACATTAACAAACTAGATAATGATCAAACGATTATTGGGTTTATTAATTAAATATCTACACATATATGGTTAGTAATGGTTAGAACGTGATGATGGTAAAAGACGATTCACACAAAACACACAGATGAGTTATTAATATTGTAATTAATTAAGTAGTAGTTAATTAAGCATGAGCTTGTGTAAAGCGAAATGATGATGATGTGATATGATACGTGTTACCAAAATGGTGGGTAATCTACACAGTCCATGTGTCTCTAAATGCTTATCCCGGATAGGATGATTCACATGTATGCATAGAATGTCCCAAGTTGTTATAAGTTATGTCGAGTGGTGTATCACTAAGTCGAGGACGCTCTGATGAAAACTGTTGTTGTACTGAGAACGTTGACGATATAAATAAATATAGTCCTTCACGGTTTGAGTATATCGCTGTAGCGTTGATCAACAGTTATTAGTTGTCGTATGAAAATGTCTGTTGTCTAATCTCCGGAGGGTACTGGTCAGACTGGATATCTTCATGAAATGTTCTTGATATGTAGACTCATTATCTTGAGTATGTAATCGCAATTCATAAAATATACTTTGGAGTCTGCTTCATAGAATGCGCTTAAGAGTGTGTTGCCCTTGGTATAAATATGAGATTCAACTTTTGAGCTCTTTAGCTTGACTTCAGATAGCACGCTTCCGATGGAGCTGAACTTGATATGAGTAATCAACTGTGAGCTTTAGCTTGACTCCTACAGTAAGCTTTCGAGCGATTTGAACTTATTATAACTATGTACTGAACTTGTGCGCATGTGATATATGTTGACGAAAAATGCTGCGTCCACTGTTTTTTATCGTGGGCGAGAAATTCATTTTTAACTGAGGAACGAAGAGTGTCCTATGGCAATTCTGCAAACCAAATGTCCGTTTTGATAACTTATTTCTGGTTAGACGTCAGACACGTAGCGTGTAGACTCAGACTTCTGATGGACTGAAGACACACAAAAGTCTTCGTAAGTTTTCACACTTAATATATACTGGTTGACTTTCATTTATTCTACATCTCACTCTTGATCTCTATGAGTTCGATTCTAATGATGTTAAATATATTGTGCATGAGAGTGTGTGCGTATGGAAGACTATGATTCAACAAGTTAGATGAAGATGAAGTATGAACTATTAAAATACTTTCTATCAGCCTATCATCTTAGAGGAAAATCTTCTGATTTTTATTAATCATTTCTGAGAAGAATTAATTGAACAACTATCTTTCGCGCATTTAGCTGTGAGGTTAAGATGAATAAAGAATAATAAAAGTATTAATGATCTGTATAAGATCTACTAACCTTCTTTTCCCTTTGCAAAATCCTTTAAGAACACAATACACATAGATATGAAATATGTATCCACACTGAATTAATTGCAGGCTATGCGTTTGGTATTTATTCTTTACACCACAATGTTAAAAACTGGACTCCTCTCTCTAGCAAGCTGCGCGATATATTATATCTCTAAATGTCAAATGTGGGTCCCTTGGACCGGTGATGTACAACTCCGCCCATACAACCAATAGCTAAGAGACCCTCTGGTCACTCATTCCCATGATCTCTCTTGTCCCCTGTCAGTCCAAAAGTGGGTGGGGCAATTCGCGACCACCTTTCGTTGCCGGGCTTGCCTGACAAACAGGTGTTGAGATTATTGGCTGGCCAATGCAAAAATGTCCCCTGCTTTCCAACTTTCATATCACTCTTTGTTTGTCTATCGCTCCGCGTGTTGGCGGCATCCTTTGTTACCTCGGTCCATTGTCGCTAGCACGCTAACAAGTCCCTTTGTGGCGCCGCCTATTGTATTACATAGCGGTTGGTTTAAAAAGCATGAGAAGACTTCTTCACTTGGCCAAGCTGGGCGTCTCCCCGCGGCATTGTCCCAATGTGGTGACCCGTCGCTTGTATGGACAGTGGCCGAGCGTCTTAGCTTTTGTGTCAAAAAGTTAAAAATAGTCCACAGAATTTGTACCATGCCCAGATGTCTGATTTTGATGAAACCAGATGTGTTTCACCAGATTTATCACGAGGCAATGTGGACTTCAAAAGATGATGCCAGGTATGGGAACTCAATCAAAAGAATTTATTTTACCACCGATGAATGAACAAATGTGGTTCTCTAGATACCAGATGCGAGTAATAAAGATTACAGTTTACAGATGAAATAGCAAAACAATGGATGAAAGAGCACAATGTGGGAGAAAATAAAATAAGAAAGATGTAGGAAAAGATATGGCGATAAGGCTTTGCGCTCGTTTATCACACCATTCCAGTGCCCTCGTGTCTCTCTTGCACACATCTTTGAACCTCAGCTGCGGTCGCCCAACTGTTCTTCTGCCATCTGCTAGTTGGCCGAAAGAAGATATCTTTTGGGATGCGACCATATTCCATGCGGCGGACATGGCCAAGCCAGCATTGTCTTCGCTGTCTAAGCAGTGTATACATGCTTTGAAGGCCAGCATGTGACAACACCTCGACATTTGTCACTTTATATTTCCAAGAAATGCCAAGGATGTGGCGTAGGCACCGTAGATGGAAGGTATTGAGCCTTCTTTCTTGCTTAGCATAGGTTGTCCAGGTCTCGCTGCCATATAGGAGTGTGCTGGTGACGCAGGCGTTGTATACCGCAGCTTTGGTCTTGATTGTGAGTTTGGAGTTTCCCCAAACATGCGATGTGAGGCGGGCAAAGGTAGCTTCAGATTAAACAGACGCCCATCCGACCTAGTGTGAAGGCATAGTCCTTCAGTTGCATCTCTGAATGCATTTTTCAAGAGTGAGGCAAAGAAGATCCCGAAGAGGGTTGAGGCAAGAATACAGCCTTGTTTAACACCACTTCGTATATCAAAGGGCTGTGATGTGCTTCCAGCATATTGTACTGTTCCCTTCATGTCGTCATGGAATGACTTTATCATCCCCAGCAATTTAACAGAGCAGCCTGTTTTCAGGAGGATTTTGAAGAGTGTATCCATACTAACCAGGTCAAATGCCCTTGTGAGGTCTATAAAGGCGATATATACTGAAGCACATTAAAAACGCACCACTATTATATATACTGATGCCGAGAAGCTGGCAAAAAAAAGTGTGGGAATGGATTTTCCCCGTGTTTGCCATGAGGTAGAGAGCGAAAGGCTGCTGGAGTGGAAAGGGCAAGATTCATCCCACGGGTGTGTGTACAGACTACATGAAAACGATGAAAGTTACACGTGCAACACGATTCTCAACAGCTATGACCCTGAACATGTGTACGCGTTGTGGCAGTATACTCGGTATAAAAAGGCCGTTGAGACAAAACACCCAGTACATGTGCTTGAAATGCCACGACTATCTGAAAACGACCGCCAACGAGCCATTGGTATGTTGGAGACCGGAATGAGCTCGCGGGCCATTGCCAGAAGGATGAATTGCCACCACAGCACTATTGTACGTCTCAACGAACGTTACGGAACCACTGGCAGTGCCCGGGATAGACTTCGGAGTGGCCTACCACGAGTTACTACCCCTGCGCAAGATCGTCATATTGTGCTGAGTCACCTAAAGAATCGTACTCTCCCGGCAAGTCAAACAGAAAGGGCAATAGTGGGTAGACATGGGCAAGTCTCTCGAATGACAGTTATACGACGACTCAGAGATACAGGCCTTACTGCAAGACGACCTTATGTTGGGCCAAACTTGACTCACAGACATCGTTAGCAGCGCCTGCAATGGGCAGAGCAACATATCAGATGGACTAGACTGCAGTGGAATGCTGTCCTATTCACAGACGAGAACAGATTCAACATATCCTTTGCAGATGGACGTATGCGGATTTAGCGACGGTGTGAAGAGCGCTTTGCAGATTGCTGTGTCAACCGATTTCGAGGTGGCAGTATTCACATTTGGGGAGGATTCAGTTTTCACCATCGCTTGCCTCTTCACGTCTTCCGTATAAATGTTAATGCTGTGACATATCGAGATGAGGTTCTGGATGCACTGGTTGCTCCTGCGTTCACAATTTATCCAGACTTGCAGCTTCTCCAGCAGGATCGCACGTGCATTTTTTTGTATTTTTGGTTTTCTCCCTTGCCTGCACAGAATGCAATGAATTTCATAACAATCAAATGTACAAATTAATGACCAGCATGGATTCATAGGAAAATGAATAAAGATTCCAAATATGTAAACTTGTACACACTTATATTTACATTTCACACTCTGTTCCTGGATTATACAGGTGGTGCGTTTTTAATGTGCTTCAGTATATAAAGGCCTTTTTTGCTCTCTTGATTTTTCATGAAGCTGGCGGAGAGAAAAGATCATGTCTGTTGTTGATCTACCAGCTCGGAATCCACACTGTGACTCTGGATATATGCGCTCAGCTAACTTGTGTAGTCGCATTAAGATGACTCTGGCAAAAACCTTACCAACAATACTAAGAAGAGAGATGCCTCTGTAATTATTGCAATCACTTCTGCCTCATTTATTTTTATACAGGTATAAATCGGAGATATTGCGGGTTCGGTTCCAGACCACCGCAATAAAGCGAATATCGCAATAAAGCGGGTCACACACATTTTTTGGCTTCCCAGTGCATATAAAAGCCTAAATTTATGTTTACAACATGTCTATTAAGTGCGCATAGCGCTAACTCTAAAAATAATGTACTGTAAAATTAAAAATACTTTAATACTAAAATAATTGCTAATCTTCATCATCTGAGCCAAAATCTATAGGGAAGAAGAAGGCACGTTCTAATGAATAAACATAAATAATTTGAAAAAAAAAGCGCAAGATCTGCGAAGCGGAATAAAGGGAGGTATATCTGTACAGTGTTACAATCTTGGCATCCCGCATGTCTTGAGGAATAGTTGTCTCTTCCCAGCCCTGCACAGCACCCTATGCAGTGGATGTAATAGCGTGCTCTTACAGCACTTGATTAAATCGGGAGGAATCACATCACTGCCTGGTGCTTTGCCAGAGGCTCGTATATTTATATTATCATTAATATTAAATAACGTGTATATCACTTAAGTAAAGAAAGATAAATAATTAACTGAGAAAAGAAAGGGGCGGGTTTCGGGTGGTGAAGTGTTTAGAGCCGATTCAATCAAATCGTTTTCATCAACTAGGTCACAAGCGAGACCAATAAACTTTCCGATACTTTGTTTTAAACAAAGTGGGACATTTTAATCTACCATGTTTTGACAGGAAGTAACACAGCTATTGTGACATTTCACATTTCATCTAAATTTCATTGAGTGAGTACAGGAGACAGTGGTTCTTTAACGTTATTGTTATTTTTTATTCTTTACTTATTATTCCTTATACTAAGCCACGTTCAAGATTCTATGCTGGCCTAAAGATTCTTTTACAGTCACTAGGATGCCATTGTCTATCATAGCTAAAGCTTCAGACAGAAAACATTCACATACTTGCACGAAAACTGTCCATCTTCGCTACCATTCCATTCAATCAATCAGTCGATACCCTTTAGCTCCCCAAGGAGCATAGGCCTTCAACAAACACATGCCAAGTCTCCTTCAACAAACACATGCCAAGTCTCCTTCAACAAACACATGCCAAGTCTCCTTCAACAAACACATGCCAAGTCTCCTTCAACAAACACATGCCAAGTCTCCTTCAACAAACACATGCCAAGTCTCCTTCAACAAATACATGCCAAGTCTCCTTTAACAAACACATGCCAAGTCTCCTTCAACAAACACATGCTAAGTTGTCGCATAGAGATTTATGATCAATAAATTTTCTATATTCTTTTCTTTTCTACCCGTGTCCTCTACTTTATTATCGCTCTTTTATCCTTTTCCTGTTTTTCGCATTCGTTCGTTTGCGACTGAATATTACTTTCCCATTCATTTTTCGCCTGTTTCTATTCTCATTTAGAAACGCATTTTATTGCATAATATGTCAGTCCCTGCACGAGACGAATAACTGTGAATATACGTTCTGGTCAGACATAGGGCAGACATTCGTCTCGTATTTCCATGACACTCACGCTTCTACGGCTAGTTCTCAGCGTGAGGTGTTAAGACGCGTATTGACAGGTTATGGCAGGCGTCTGAGTTTTTGCTAAGTGTTAGACGAGAAGGGGAGGCTATTTCGGATTTTCGAAATAACGTGGGACCCTTTGTCTGTTTCATATATCTACCCAGTAGCTGAAACTTGACTTCATTCAGTCCTCCTAAATCTGCAGTAGACAGATCACTCGTGCTAGAAAATATCTTGTATATTGCAAAGTTCTGAGTTTCTTGGCAACATTTTGCCGAGTTCTAGACTACCATTATATTGAAGGATTCTAAGTCGTAGTATTAATCTGTAGTTCTGTGTGGAGGTAGATATACATATCTAGTAAAATTGAGTGATTCAGTGATAACCGCTTATTTCATTTTACTAGTTAGATTTCTGTGCAGAAGAAATTAATTTATAAGTCTGTTATATTCTCTAGTCGACGTGTTTCAGTGGATAGCAAAATAAATTATAATTTCTAGCTTAAACCCATGCAGCTATAAATAAATTTTATTAAATTGCAAGTAATTAGTCGAGTTATTTTAAACTAACTTATAACTGCACTGATTCATCATTGAGTATTGACGAGATACGTACGTATTTCTAATTCATGATGATTGATTTTATGAATATAACTTATGTCACGGGAGATTTAAACGATAAAAACAAGCTCTACGCTTGCAGTTTATAATGTAAGTTATAACCGAGGAATAGTATGTATAAGTATTTTATATGTTTGTTTTTCTTTATTCAGTGAAAACTGGGGTAGCCCAACTCTACCAGCGTTTAAGTACTGATGAGAAATATCTGTGAAGAACTAAACATTATTTTAATTAAAGACGTGTGGGTGTACAAAGTAAAACCTGTCTGGCATTGTGTTTGCATCCAGAACGACAGAGTACCCATTTTCACAAACTTTAAGACAAATTGAATAACTGCGCCTACCAAGCCAGATTAAATTCTTCCTGATAAAACATCAAGTACATGCAGCCTCTGTTTCGAAAAATATTATCAGCATTAACTTTCCGACGATTTTGCAAAAGGGTGGTGTGAACAATAATTTTTTTTTTAGAGAAGTTACCAACCGGTCATTTTCCTAAATACGGGAAACCTCGAGATTATGACATTGTGGACCCGATAAAACTAATTCTTACCTGAACTGAGTAAAGTGACAATATCTAAATCTGAACAAAATATCGCATGAAGAGGACACTCCCCGGACCCATTGGATGAAACCAAGATCTGCAGAGCTGGGTATCCGCTTCATCAAACGAAAGGCAGATTTACGTTGGGTGTGTCATAAAGTGCGCCAGACGGCGAACACCGTCCAGACATTAGGTACGAAAGTGAGACAGGGATCCCTGCTGAAAGAACAGAGTGAGAATAGACTGAGTGATGTTTTTTTTTTTATATATGGACCCACTTTGTAATTTCTTTATGCAAGTTTTGTTATTAACAATATTTTCCTTAGGAAAGATCATACTAATATCAAAGTCTGTTCATACCTTTAATAGGGAAAATCATTAGACTACAGCAGATGTATCCGTGACTCTTTGGGGCTATCACTTTTCTTTTAACAGGACTGTGGGCTATACATCGAGGGAAAGGATCATACTAATGGGTCTATCATTCTTGTAGCAATTCATTGACTTTATGACTATTTGTATGTTTGATGTACTTTTATGTGTGGTGATGGATTTTTATTATGATAATTAAAATTCTCATAAACTTATTCCAGTGTGTCGGTCAGTTCGTTCCAAAATATCTATATTTTTCATTGTCATAGTTTCACGTTTGTGCGTCTATTGTCGTCACTTATGTGTGTGGGTATGTGAGGAACATATATATTAATATATATTATATTAGATTTGTCTGACAAATCTAACTCTGTTGTAGATGATAGGCTGACTGAGAGAAGCTTCTCGAGTGTCAGAGACAGAATCTACTATATTTCCTCCACCTCACTCGTGAAATCTATTTCTATTTTATCACCTCCCACTGAGCTATCACTTATTTCTATGTCTATTCAGAAGGGACCAAACTAAGTCTTAATCACCTATCACAAATCTACGACACAAGTTTCCTTCAACAAACACATGCCAAGTCTCCTTCTATCAAGCGTCATCAGCCCAAGTTCTGTCCATGTCATCCTCATCATTTTCACTTCCGTCTCCAGCTTTCCTCTCCATGTGTTGTCGTTTGTCTACGTCTGCCTCTATTACCCTGGGGGTGCCAGAACAAGGACTGCCGTGTGTAGTGAATTTCTAAATACAATATCTAAATTAATATATAACAATATAGGGCATAAAGGCAAAATAAGAAAGTATAAAAGAATTTTCTGCTAGAACTGTTGGTATCGCCTACGCCTTCAGATTATTATTTGCTAACGAATAGCCGAACAAAACGGTACCCAATTTTTCAAATTCGTCCTTGACATAATCACTTATCCTAGTTATAAGAAAATATGTGCTTAAAATGCATTGTGGAACGAGGAGGGGAAAGGATAGATGAAATGCTAATTCGTTTCGCATTGATTTTAAACTAAAAGCCAATACTAGCACCGGGGCAAGCCTTGCCTTAGGGGTTTCCCCAAAATACGAGGAAAAAGTTAGAACATGTAGACAACTCGTGTCACAAAAACAACCTTAGCTCTTATTTCAAAGGACTTAATTATCACGTAAATAGAGAAGACAGCACATGGAAAAGAATTGAACGTGTAGTAGACTAAAAATAAAAAACACTAACTTAGAAAAAAAAAATGTGTACTTCTGAACCAAGCCAACTAGTCCCATATAAATTGTATATTCGTGTACCTTAGGAGTTGTTGACAAAGAATATGGTAATAGTTACGCAAATAGTCCATTAATTAACTAATTATAGCCATAATACTTTAATGGACCCGACCAGACTGTCAAGTAAAGATCATGCCTGCTTATAATTTTTTATGGCATGTTTTGAAAAAACGACTTTGGGTAAATGAGGTTAAAAGGTACGGGATATTTGATTGGGTGGATTTTAAAGGAAGGCGAAGCATGATTGGTTGACCTAAAACTAAAAATATATTGGCCTTGGAAACATATTGGGAGTTGTTATTTGAAACGATAGATTCAAAAATAAATGTAAACATGGTCCCATTGGACAAAGCAGTAGATACTGGTACGAAACGGGGACTGTTCACTGCCATTTCAAGTAAATTTTGTGTAAAGCAAGATCGATGAGAGCAGGCGGAGAAATTTTCTAACATAGGAAAAGCCTGGACATAGGGCAGATCGAAAATGTGCCATATTCTATTGCCTAGTCATCGTTTACTTGTGTTATTTCCTTGCATCTGTGAGGGTTTTGGTTGCTGTCAATAACTGGTGCCAGACTACAGTGGGCCGATATATTCATGCCACAGTCTTGCCTTTTTCGGAGACAACTGTAAACCACCATCATTCTTGAAGAAGTGGGAGCTGAAGGTTGTCGTTCAGCGAAGTGCAGGAAGAGTCCTACATCATATTACAAAGATAGGTGCATGTTTCGGCACCTGATCGCTCAACTAACATTATATTACAGATAAGAAACTGGGAATAGTGATATAAACATTCCACCAGTGTCCACAAAACTTTACAAACAACATGCAGAGATGATGATAGTAAACAATCAACCAGTGTATACTAGAAGTCACCTCAGTTAGACAATACAACTACACCCTTATATAATAATATGTGTATTATGGTCAGAAGACCCATTGTGTAAATTGATTGATGTAATTAATTTCTATGATTTCACTTTGATTGTCAGTCCTGATTCCAAATAAATCAGATTCAGGACAATAAATTGAAAACATTAACTTTACCAAACTTTCAACCACTGACTTACTAAAGATAGTCTTTTAAAGTGTAGTTCGTATGTGATTGTCGTGGTACCGTTGTGTTGAAGTAGATAATAAAATAATTGTGTAATTGTTTATATGTTTGGTTGGTTAATGCAACCTTACGCTAACATTTCATAACCCTAGACACCAAACGTAGTCATCTTTTAGTCTATCTAGAATAAGTCTGAATGAGATCATAGTGGTGGTAGTAGAAAGGTGCCCTGGAAAGTTACTCTAATATTTATTATATTCAGGG
Source organism: Oreohelix idahoensis (assembly GCA_024509875.1). Lineage (NCBI taxonomy): Eukaryota > Metazoa > Mollusca > Gastropoda > Stylommatophora > Oreohelicidae > Oreohelix > Oreohelix idahoensis. The sequence continues at coordinate 52,090 of JAMPIV010017018.1, forward strand.
AACTTCACAGCTGACCTCATTCAGTACACTAAGATTTCTTTACAACAAACTGTATTAACATCAAACCCACCACATATATTGGGGTCTCGATCCTGGGGATTGAATTTTCATAACACCAGCTATATTGGGTAGTTTGCTTCTGGGATTTTAAATTCTTAAAAATATTATCAATTATATTAGGAATCTCAGATAGTATAAAACTAAAAGCATTCCTTTTTGGAGAAATTAAATAGTGGTTGAGCTATCAGTGCCTGTGGTTGTTCTTAGTTATAATTAGAAATTGTTAGTTATAATTAGAAATTTGTCTAGTTAGAAATTTTAAAGGTTTGCCTAGTACAAAATGGCTGACCTGGCAAAGTTTCGATCTGCTGCTGTGCAGGCTGCTAAAGAACTGGGAATGGAGGGGCAAATTATGATTGCTTATGTCACAACTAAATGTGACAAATTTATTGAGCGTGAATAAAGAAAATTTGAAGCAGAAAGAAAGTTAGAGGCTGAAAAAGAAATTAAGAGGCTGCAGATTGAGGATGAAGCAAAAAAGTTAGAGGCAGATAAAGAACTTAAGAGGCTGCAGATTGAGGCTGACAAGGAGGCTAGGGCATTGGAGGCAGAAAGAGAAGAAAAAAGATTGACTGCTGAAAGAGAAAGAGAAGAAAAAAGGCCGAGAGGGAAGCAGAAGATAGAAGATTGCAGAGGGAACACGAGTTACGACTAAGGGAGTTTGAGTTTCAAAGCCATGCTCCTGAAAATGGTGCCAGTCCCTTTACCTCAGATGCTACTGTTAGTCAGGGAGCCTCAACCTCAGCTATGAGTTTTCATTTAGACCATTTTGTTGAGAAAGACGATGACATAGAAAGTTATCTAAATAGATATGAACTTTTGGCTACCACTTATGGTTTAGAGAGAGAAAGGTGGAGCCTAAAGTTATCACAAGGGCTTCGTGGTACAGCTTATGAAGTTCTTGCCAAGATGAGCAGGGATGATCAGGACAATTATGACATGCTAAAGCAGGCTCTTTTGTTAAGATATGAAAAGAATGGGGAATTTTATAGAAAACAATTTAGGAATGCCAAACTACTGTCGGGTGAGACTTATCACCAGTTCTCTGCACGGTTAGAGACCTACTTGGAGAAATGGACTGCTCTGGGTAAAACCCAAGATCTTAAGGAAATGATCCTTATTGAGCAACTAAGAGAGTCCATGGCTCCAGACCTGAGAAAGTTTCTCATGGAACAAGGTGCAGAGAGGCTGGGTGAGTTACTCAATGTCGCTGAGATGTATCAGGCAGCCCAAGCAGAGGTAGTTGGAAATAAAAAGAAACAGGTAGACAATTTTAAGGCCCCTCAAAACTTTAATAAGTTTGACCATAGAGACCAGAACAAAGGTAAGCACCAGTTTGATAGGCCACGCAATGACTATAATAATAAAACCTCACAATTCAATGAAAGGAAATATAATGACAGAAAACCTTTTTATAAAGGTAGATCATATTGTAGTTGGTGTCGGATGGACAACCATAACACCGAAGTGTGGCTAAAGCAGAATCATACGAGTGTGCACAGTTGGTAGTGCCCTCGAAATATAGGGAAAGAGTTATGAGACAAATACATGTTCAAGACGGTGGACACCTGAGAATGGGTCGCACCTGTAAAAGGACATCTATGTCTTATTACTGGCCAGGAGTTGTTGATGACATAAGAAAATTGTCGAGGACTGTGGCCAGTGCAATAAAGAAAATTCCACAGGGTGGAAAAATAATAACCATATGCAAGAGAAGCATTATGGCAAACCTGGGCCAGAAAATACAGAGGGAACACCCACTCGTGGGAAAATGAATCAGGACCTAGACTCGCCACGAGACAAACGTAGGCCTGAAAATAAGAAGAAAAATAATTTTAATAATGTAGACAAAGTGGAATGGGAGCCCCCTTTTCACAGACAGTCTTCACTTGAATGTTTTACTATGGCCACGATGCAGCGAGTACAAAGAGATGTCTTACCCCAGAATAAGCCGAAAATCCCCCAGTCGGACTTATATAACTTGGAGGAAGATAAAAGAGAGAGAAGACCTCTCACAAGGAAATTAAAGTGGGAAGAAAACCCCAAGAGAAAAATTGGTAGTGGAAGATTCTTATATGATGACAAGAGGAAGCAATGTCCTCAAAACAAGGCTTCCAATAGTATAAAAACTATGTCAGAAAAATTAAAAGTCCATTTGTAACCTTGTTAAGGACCAGGACCGATGAAAAGGCAGAAGAAAATATTACCTCATCATATCAATATGTGAACGAGCTGACCACTCGTCTTAAAACTGGCTGGAAACTTGCCAATGAAAATTTGAGACAAGCCAGGAAAAAGCATGCTGCCTATTACAATAAGAAAGCGAAGGATCGAGAATTATCTGTGGGAGAGAAGGTGCTCCTTCTACTGCCCGGCAGCCAGAATAAATTGCAAATTGGATGGCAAGGTCCATATACAGTTCTAGAGAAGGTGTCTAGAACAAATTATAAGATAGATAAGAAAGGGAAAGAGAAAATCTATCATGTGAATCTCCTGAAGAAATATCTGGACAGAGAAAACCAGGAAGAGACACACCTACTGACCTTGTCTGTTGCAATGGAGATGAAAAAGGAACCACTCACTTCTCATGAATATCCTTTACATCCCTGTGAAACCGCCGCACAGGTAAAAATCAGCACACACTTAACGGAAATTCAGAGGGAGAGGGTTCAACAGGTTCTGAATAATCATACAGATGTGTTAACGGACCGTCCGGGGCATACAAATATTTTGGAGTATGATATGAAACTCATAGACCCAACACCAATCTGGATGAAAGCCTATTCGATTCCGTTCGCTAAGGAAAAAGCTTTAAGGGAGGAGATAGATTATCTGTTGAGAGAAGGGATTATCTCGCACAGTGAATCTCCCTACAGTTCCAGTGTGGTTCTGTTAAGAAAACCCTCTGGAGAACACAGGCTGTGTATAGATTACAGGAAACTGAATGCTGTCACAGAAGGTCAGGTGGATCCATTACCTAATACAAATCAGCTGTTTGCCAGGCTGAATAGAGCTAAATATTTCTCTAAAGTGGATCTGAGCAAAGGCTACTATCAGATTCCAGTAAAGCCGGAAGTAAAACCTTATTTAGCCTTTAGCACCTCGGAAGGACATTATGAATTTAATATGTTGCCATTCGGGCTGAAAAATGCACCGAGTGTGTTTTCGAGGATGATGAGAAAGTTACTGGATCCCCTGAAGAATCCATGCATCACCAACTTCATGGATGATATTCTCATAGCAACAGAAACATTTGAGGAACACATTAACTCTCTGAATATGTTGTTTGATCGATTGAGAGAGACCAATTTGACAGCTAGACCGACGAAATGCTGTGCTGGATGTAAAGAGCTGGAATTCTTGGGCCACACAGTACATCAGGGAAACATGACCCCTGACCCCAAGAACCTGGAGAAGTTAAAGAAAGCACCAAGACCACAAAAAAAAAAGATGTCCGATCTTTTGTCTCATTATGTGGTTTTTACCAAAAGTATATAAAAAACTTTAACTCCATATGTGCTCCATTGACTGATTTAACGCGCAAAGGAAATCCTGATAGAATTATTTGGACGGCGCAATGTGAATTAGCGTACCAAGAATTGAAAGAAAAGCTCACAAGCAGGCCTATTTTGAAATTACCTGACTTAAGTCAAGAATTCATTCTGAGAACGGATGCGAGTAATATCGGTTTGGGTGCAGCTCTATTACAACGGTCAAATTCACTTGATGGGGAATTAACCCCAGTAGCTTATGCTAGCCGTAAGTTGAATACAGCAGAACAAAAATATTCAACAAGTGAAAAAGAATGTCTCGCTGTCATCTGGGGTATAAAAACGTTCCAGATTTATCTCTATGGACAATAATTTAGGATCCAGACAGATCATAAACCACTCGTGTGTCTGTCACAAGCAAGGCATGAAAATGCTAGGTTATTGCGCTGGTCTTTGCTCTTACAGCCATTCCAGTTTACCATAGAGTACATTCCCAGAAAAACTAATGTGGGAGCTGATTTTTTAAGCAGACATCCGTACGACGAACATCAGAGTAGTCATCAGGCATAGATATTAAATTCATCTATGTGTATTTAGAAATAGGAACTGACATATGATCGTCTGTTCTAAAGGGGGGACATAAGTAGTGAATTTCTAAATACAATATCTAAATTAATATATAACAATATAGGGCATAAAGGCAAAATAAGAAAGTATAAAAGAATTTTCTGCTAGAACTGTTGGTATCGCCTACGCCTTCAGATTATTATTTGCTAACGAATAGCCGAACAAAACGGTACCCAATTTTTCAAATTCGTCCTTGACATAATCACTTTTCCTAGTTCTAAGAAAATATGTGCTTAAAATGCTTTGTGGAACGAGGAGGGGAAAGGATAGATGAAATGCTAATTCGTTTTGCATTGATTTTAAACTAAAAGCCAATACTAGCACCGGGGCAAGCCTTGCCTTAGGGGTTTCCCCAAAATACGAGGAAAAAGTTAGAACATGTAGACAACTCGTGTCACAAAAACAACCTTAGTTCTTATTTCAGAGGACGTAATTATCACGTAAATAGAGAAGACTGCACATGGAAAAGAATTGAACGGGTAGTAGACTAAAAATAAAAAACACTAACTTAGAAAAAAAAAAACTGTGTAATTCTGAACCAAGCCAACTAGTCCCATATAAATTGTATATTCGTGTACCTTAGGAGTTGTTGACAAAGAATATGGTAATAGTTACGCAAATAGTCCATTAATTAACTAATTATAGCCATAATACTATAATGGACCCGACCAGACTGTCAAGTAAAGATCATGCCTGCTTATAATTTTTTATGGCATGTTTTGAAAAAAACGACTTTGGGTAAATGAGGTTAAAAGGTACGGGATATTTGATTGGGTGGATTTTAAGGGAAGGCGAAGCATGATTGGTTGACCTAAAACTAAAAATATATTGGCCTTGGAAACATATTGGGAGTTGTTATTTGAAACGATAGATTCAAAAATAAATGTAAACATGGTCCCATTGGACAAAGCAGTAGATACTGGTACGAAACGGGGACTGTTCACTGCCATTTCAAGTAAACTTTGTGTAAAGCAAGATCGATGAGAGCAGGTGGAGAAATTTTCTAACATAGGAAAAGCCTGGACATAGGGCAGATCGAAAATGTGCCATATTCTATTGCCTAGTCATCGTTTACTTGTGTTATTTCCTTGCATCTGTGAGGGTTTTGGTTGCTGTCAATAACTGGTGCCAGACTACAGTGGGCCGATATATTCATGCCACAGTCTTGCCTTTTTCGGAGACAACTGTAAACCACCATCATTCTTGAAGAAGTGGGAGCTGAAGGTTGTCGTTCAGCGAAGTGCAGGAAGAGTCCTACATCATATTACAAAGATAGGTGCATGTTTCGGCACCTGATCGCTCAACTAACATTATATTACAGATAAGAAACTGGGAATAGTGATATAAACATTCCACCAGTGTCCACAAAACTTTACAAACAACATGCAGAGATGATGATAGTAAACAATCAACCAGTGTATACTAGAAGTCACCTCAGTTAGACAATACAACTACACCCTTATATAATAATATGTGTATTATGGTCAGAAGACCCATTGTGTAAATTGATTGATGTAATTAATTTCTATTATTTCACTTTGATTGTCAGTCCTGATTCCAAATAAATCAGATTCAGGACAATAAATTGAAAACATTAACTTTACCAAACTTTCAACCACTGACTTACTAAAGATAGTCTTTTAAAGTGTAGTTCGTATGTGATTGTCGTGGTACCGTTGTGTTGAAGTAGATAATAAAATAATTGTGTAATTGTTTATATGTTTAGTTGGTTAATGCAACCTTACACTAACATTTCATAACCCTAGACACCAAACGTAGTCATCTTTTAGTCTATCTAGAATAAGTCTGAATGAGATCATAGTGGTGGTAGTAGAAAGGTGCCCTGGAAAGTTACTCTAATATTTATTATATTCAGGGAACTTCACAGCTGACCTCATTCAGTACACTAAGATTTCTTTACAACAAACTGTATTAACATCAAACCCACCACACCGTGTAATAATACCATGACCTTTGGATGACAATAATTCACGGTTTATAATGTTAACATTATCTTCAATAGCGTACAACAAAAAGTTCTTGTTGCATTCCGTTGTTAGTGGATCCGTGGACCTTGTGTTACCCTGCGCTTATTTTAGGATGATAAGTCATAACCCAATATTAATTGTTAAGAACCGTTGTTACCTCCGTCGAGTGAGATTCATAATGTGAATAAAGTATGCTTTGATACGTCTTGTCTTTGATTCACTATCACTGAGTGTTAGCTCTTGGTGATTTTGATGCGTCTAAACACCTTACATAAAGCGCATTAGAAAGTTGATCAATACAATAGCTGTGTTAAACAGAAAAGACTTGCTGGTTTAGTTGTTTGAAGAAACATCATCATCATAATCATCAAGTACCATGCTTTGGGGCGTAGGTGATCATGTCTCTCCACAACTTCCTGTCTACAGTACTACTGATAACGTTTGTTGTTGACTTATTTCCATGCCATGAGGTCAAACTGTCCAGTATGATACATTCTGTTATACCGAGCACGAGTGGATCCGACTATCTCTGCTTTGATTGTGGTAGTGTGTTACGCTGCATGGTACCATCTTTGAGCGCTTTCTTTGTGTCGTATATACTACATTCTGTGATATAGACTATGAGATGTATTTGTTGTTGTTTTGTTTAACTAGAGCTGCTGAGCTTGACACTCTTTCGTTGTCAATGCCAAGTTGTAGAACCCTGGCATTATCTACATTGTAGATATAAGCTTTTCCCATGGCTTTTCTCCCGTTCCCAAACTTGTTGAGTTGGAGTCATGAGCTCCAGTGTATTTACCGAACATTCTATCCTAACTTGATTAGCATTTCAAGCAGTGGTAGGCAACCTACAGCCCAGCCTGACCCATCAAGCACAGAAATATTTTAGTTATTGCTCTTTCAATATATGGGATCAGAGTGGCTAAGAGGTATGGCACCCGGCTCTAACTCTAAAGGTACCGAAGCCTCCTAGCACATGGAAAATAATTTATGGAAATTATTTTTTCAGAACCAGTGGTTCCTAATGATGTGATAATTTTCCCCCCCCCCCCCCCAGTAGTGAGATCGGATGCCTAGCTATCTCGGACAAGGGCGAAAAAAAAAACCACGGATGTCACGTATGCAAGGTGCGCACGTTAAAAATCCTTCGGTAGTTGGAAACCGTAAAGAGTAGGCCATGCAGCCGCTGCACTGGAAAAATAGAAATAAAAAATTTAGGAAACCTACCCACCACAAAAATATTTACGGAATGTGTGATTCCTGTATACATACATTTGGATCATCGTGACATCCTCCTTGTGTGATCTAAGGGAGGAAATCGGAGAACTGATGGAGTTGTCCATGTGCAATTAAGATGATCTTCCAAACCAAACACCTTCAATATAAATGGTACTTAGTGCAGCCATGTTTCACATGATGAAATTAATAACGCCATGCAGAGCTTCACATCGCTCCCTCCTATACGACATACATTTTTTGAACATGGTATCAGAGCTCGGTGTTGTATCTGGAGGTCACTGAGGGCATACAAAGACAATGAACTGTTGCGCCTTCATGCATCTCGTAATAGGGAGCAAAATGATGCTGCGCGACAGGCTGGTAATCTAATCATGTGAAACAAGTTGCTACAGAAACTACTACCACAAAAGCACATTAATGCTTCAGTACAGGTTTCCTGCAATGGGATCGGCTGCAGTGGTAGCTTCAGGCTGATAGGAAAGAGAAATGAATAAATAAATGATAGAAAGTTCCAGCATAATTAGTTTACACGCCACCCAAAACAAATGTTTTTTTTTTTTAAATTTATTTACTTACTTACTTACTCGTTTCCCTTCTACCGTGAGATGTAGAGGTTTGGAAGACAGAGCGCCAGACTATCCTATCAGCTGTATTCCTTCTGGCCTGGTTCCATTCTAGTCCTCTGTCCTTCAAAGATTGTCTAAAGTTGTCCTCCCAGCGGACTCTGGGTCGTCCTGGAGGTCTGGATCCCTGGCTCTTACTTTCTCATGCTTGTCGTGGTAGCCGATCTTCTCCCATTCTGCAGACATGGCCAAACCATCTTAGTTGGGACTATTATATTTTTTAAATTTAATGATGGAAAATATCTCGTTCAAGATATATATTTGTGACACGAGTTGCTCAGAAATTAACAACGTTATGGAAGAGCAATCATAAAACTCAAAATATATGAAGGAGAGACCACATAAAAAAAAACACAAATTTGCTAAGACACTTAAAAGCCAGATCATGGCAGACACGAAACACACTTCGAAAACACAAAGAAAGAAATACTGTCACATATGCCTCCATCACAGCTTCGTTAACTGACCTTAGGCTAAGTTATTCACACTAGTTGTAGCAACGAACACAACTATACAAACTTAACTGCAACCAGCTGTAACATCATCACCAATAAATAACAACATGGAAATATATAAGAACTGAAGCTGAACACAACTGAATTCAAATTTATTCAAATATGGTTTGTTTTAAATAAAAGTGGTGTTCTCTAAAACTTTGACATAAGTTATACAGGTGGCGCTGCACATACGTCAGTATGAATGGTGAAATTGAGATCAAGTAACCTAATAGATGGTAATTAAGTAAACTTGTGGAGCAGTTGTGTCATAATCATACAACAGGAATGAGATCAAATGATGGACAATGTTCTATTCTTTGTGTAGCTCAAAGCTGCACGCATATCATGGCCTCGCTGTCATGTAGTGGGTGCAAGGTAAGTTATCTTGGCAATCAATAGATAAATTACATACAACATTGTAAGTCTTGCTAACATACAGATCAACAAATGCATACAACATTCAATTGTTTTAATAAACATTTCATTCAAAATGAGAAACAGAAAACGTTAATATCTTACATTAAAAAAAGCACCTGTACAACATATTATCCTGACATGTTTTGAACAAATTATGTTTGATTCTAATCTTTGGCTAAACTAATTTCACAACTACGTTCAAATAAGCGCTGTTCAAATGGTCAGTGAATCAACTAATCATCATCATAACTTGTTTTTTGCTCTCATAACACAGCATAGAGCCACCATTGTAGCTGGTCACATGACAGAAAACATGCACTAAGCGGTCACATGACAGAAAACCCGCATTAAGTATTCACATGCCCTTGACGCTGAGGTTTATGTGGATATTTATGTTATATGATGAGGTTGCCAGCCCCATGCACAACCTCATATTAGTCGCCTTGTACGACGTGCTTGAAGCTGTAGTAGTCCTGATCTTGGAACTAACTACGCGGGACAATCAAATAATGGAGGTCGGGGAACATATAATTGTGCTTACGTTAGCCTATAGCTCAAATTACGTACAACATTCTACCATCTACATTGTTTGGCTAGGCATTCATCATCATGAATGCTGTTTAGTTTCGGTCGCGCACACGATTTCAACAATGAACAGTAGGTCGTCCTGCCTTGTGCCATACGTACAAGGTTTTTCTTTATCCTTGATATGTCTGTTTCCAGTAGACCAAATAAAGAAGTCCATAATATTGCTCCTATGCTAGCATATCGATCAAATTACCAGCACTATTCTACAATCAATATTCCTTGGTTAACACACAATTAAAACGTAAAAGAAATACAAGGAAGTATAGTCTTCACGGCTAGCCTAAGGATCAAGAAATACACACAAATATGGCTTGGCTAGGCGCTAGTACAACATTCCTTGCTACAGTACACATCAAGAAACACAAACACAGACACATATCGCATGGCTAAGCAGTACTACTGATAAACGATATTTTCGATAGTGTACCGGACATCCTGGCTAATCTAAGGATCATGAAATACATACAAACATTGCTAGGTTAAGCAGTAAATAGGACATTTTTCCAGCTAGCCTTTGGATCAGGAAACATACACACACACACACGCCTGGCTAGCATTACAAATAACCTATATTTTCGCTACTGTACCGGTTAAACAATGACCAGGAAAGTATGGCATATAGTCAGTAAATTTCAAGAAAGTCTTTGAAAGTTAAAGATAACATGGGAGCCGCGCTAGCGTAGTGGTTACAACACCGCTCTGGCGACCGGGTGGTACAGGATCAAACCCGGGCGACGGCATTTGAGGATTTTTCGTCGACCGGGATTTGGACTGGATTAACTCGAGACCTGGCGAGAACATTTGAAGGAGTGTCGTCGACCAGGGACTGGCGGCTCCTGAGCCGACCCAGCTGCAATGGGTACCTCCGAAATCGGCGAGTATTTGCCTGAATGGCGAGGGACACCTGTCTCTGTACAAGAAATAACGGGATACTCACGTAAAATCAATGTCAGGTTAGACATAAAATAATAACCTGAGATTTCGCCTCGAGTATTAGGGGCGAACGCAAAAAAAAAAAAAAAAAAGATAACATTACCTACTTGTTAACAAAGTCTTGACTGTGCACGGGGAACAAGACAGTACGTGCAATTGTATAAGGGATAATTCATAATATGACTAATGTACAAACATGGCATTTTGCCTGAACAGGTGTGACAATGGAAATATACAGTGTGTACATGTGTATTGGTAACCGATGTCATTTACACTGGACCACAAGCAGTGGCGTCACTAGGGGGGTGCGGACCGCGCCGCGTGACACCAACCCTAGTGACGCCACTGACCACAAGGCCTTTTCTTCTCAACCTCTTCATGTAAAGCAAATTGCTACATAAAGCATCTCCGCAACAGCATATAACTGCTTCGTGTAGGCTACCTGCGGGACCAGCTGCTCCGTAAGGAGCCGATGGCAAAGTCTTTTTAACCCGTGTAGTTGTCTGAAACAGTCGTATAAGGCGACTATTATGAGGTTGTTCATGGGGGGTCTGGCAAATTCATTATGTAAAACAAGTTGCCGCTGAAACTCTCGCTGCGAGAGTACGTGAATGTTTAGTGCAGGCTTTATGCGGGGACCAGCTACAGTAATAGCTTCGTGCTCCGTAAGGAGCACAACGGAAAAATGATGAAAAGGTGTTTTATATTGGGGCATACGCCCTAATATAACTGACGGACCATGTGTCTACATTGGACAGGCCGCGCCTTGTCACAACGAGGCAAAACAACTAATGTTGAAAACATGTAACTCATGCGGTTTCTCGACCCTTACCTTGGGAGCAGACGTCTTGCACGTGAGCATTTGTTGTGATGGTCCACATTCTCAACAGCAAAACAAAAAACAAACAAAACTTGACGATTGTTGTGTTAATAATAAGTGTCCCAGACTTGGCATATGTTCTCTGCGATCAAGCATATACTAGTCCCGTGACAGACACATGGGTGCTTGCGTAGCGGGATTGAAGAGATAGGACAATATCACTCATGTGGAACTGATGACAAGATCGGGACAAATGCAGTGGGACATGAAGATACTGAAGATGAATAGAACTCACACTCATGAAACCTTTTGATAGCTTTACAGGGCAGTCCTTGTTCTGGAATCCCCAGGGTAAGAGAGGTAGAAGGACAGGAAGGAACATACCGAGAAGAGAACTGGAGACAGACATGAAGGGGATAAAGAAGACATAAAAGACAAAGAGGTGATAGCACAAGACGTGAAAGACAAAGAGCTGATGGCACAAGACATGAAAGACAAAGAGCTGATGGCACAAGACATGAAAGACAAAGAGCTGATAGCACAAGACATGAAGACTTAGCATAAATTTGTTGAAGACCTATGCTAATTGGGGACCTGAAAGTTGATGACATCATTCACTGATGTAGAAGAATGAAGTGTTAGAGACGTTACTCAATACTTATTCCCGTAATCGATGCCTCTGCATTCCTTAACTCAGAACACAGTTACGTATCAATGTATATAGTAAGATAGGCTGGAGCGTGACACGACGTGGTTTTGAAAGAGGTCCCTTTGCCTTTAGAAGCAAGCACTATAATCACTCTGCCACACTCCTAATAACCTCTGGAAAATCACGTGGTAATACGTGTTGAAGGTGGTTTGCTCTATTAAATTGGGTCATTATTTATTGAACAATGTTCCATATAATAAGAATAAAGCAATTATAAATTTCTGGCCATTGCATTGCTTTTGATATGTTAGTCTTTTCATTCGGTTATAGTGCATCGTGCCTTTCGATGGAAATTAAGCGAATGCGGGGTGGAAGATTTTGAACAATATTTGAACTTTGAAATTCGATTGACTTGATAAGTCAATTCATTGAGTCCATACATTTAATTCACAGTTTGTACACATCAAGACAATCCATGCATGTTGATCACAAAAAAGTACATATTATAACTTGATCATATATTGAATATATATGTAGATATACTACCAGTCCTTGTCCAATAATCGAATTACTGTAGGCAGAACGTCAGAGCTATATGCACGCGCGGTTGGGGGTTCCAACGGCCGACAGTGAGTCTATGAGTCTGGCAATATCAAATACTATGGACTGTAATTCATCCTTCCCTAAGTTCACTTACGTACTAACCTTAATCATTTCATATCTTCATAATAACAATGGACTGACCCATGTCCGTACTTGAATAAAATATATCTGTGCGGCAATACCATGCCCAACACTGGAAGGAGAAAGAACACGTCTTTACAGCTTGACGGTCAACACAAAAGGGTCCCGTATCTTAGTCACGGTGCGTGACCCATCAACGCTACCACGTCATAATTCGCTCGAGTGTATAGCGTTCAATAGTCCAAGAATTATTTACCTTAGATTATATTAAATGCTGTAACCCCTAAAATTGCACGCTGCCAACCTCTAGCAGACGACTGCAATGGAACTACCGTAACAATTCCCTGCCAACCGGGGAAAACAAATCTATTAGATAGCTTTTTTTCAAAACCTATCTTAATGAATAATCTCAAAGATTTAACAAAAACCCGACATATGGCCAACGATGTTCTGTCTAGAACAGTGTCGTGGTCATGTCGACTAATTAACAGTCATGTAATATACTAATAAACAAGTTATACATATGTGTTATATTAACTAAAAGAAAATGTCAAATATTAATACCTATTTATTTAATTAACTTAAAGTCTGTCGTAATGAAATGTCATGTCAAGATTAATCTAACTAATTAAGATTAAATCATAGTAAGTGTGTATTAAGAATGAAGTTATTAAACATCTAATTAAAGAAAATGAAAGAAAATGTTATAAGAAAAGAAAAAATGAGAAGTAAAGGCAAGTAAAGTAAAGTTTAAAAAAAATATCAATTAATATAGTTATATGTGTTTAAAAAAAAAATTAATTATGTGTGTTGAGTAGTTACTAACTATCTAACTTAACTAACTAAGTAATAAAATAGTATGTAATATGTCCACAAACTTATCAAATATGTTATAACATTCTAAGAATTGTGTGAGCTTTCTTTTCTTTCTTTCATTTTTTTCATATTTCATTTTTTTTCTCACATTTCATTTTAATTTCTTTATTAATTCAACTAATAACTAGAAACTAATTAATTTTGGGTATGACGATCCATACGTAGTTATTATCCTTGTGAATTTCCATAGGAAAAAAGAATGTTCAAATGTTTTTAATTCGGAAGAAATGTAGATCTTCATCACGTCATAATCAGTAATGTCACGTAACGAATTTTGTCCAATTTGACTTCAAGTATTATTTCCGAATTTGTTGCATTTAGTTGTAGCATGAATGGACACTAACCAAAGTCCCAGTGTAAATACGAACACATTGTCTTTTGCTTTCATTCATTTCGTATGACGCATGTCTCTAATAATCATTTATTTGAATTGTAGTCGACTTTTCATTCACAGATCGAGAGTTTAACAATAGGATTCTGTCTCTTGTTATAAGTACTTTCGTTAATTCATTCAAAGAGTATAAGTGTTCATCAATCGACATCCAACGGGTTCCTAGATAGAACGTCCGCAACGATATTCTCTGTGCCTGAAATGTATTCAATTGTAAACTCAAACGGCTGAAGGAGAATGGCGAATCTTGTCAGCTTAGGGCTTTTATGATTAGCACGACGTAGCGATGCCACCGCCTTCTGATCGGTCTGGATCACGAAAGGTGCACCCAAGAGGAACTTCTGTAACTTGCTAATCGCCCAGACAACAGCTAATAACTCCTTATCTACCGTAGAGTACTTGGTTTCTGCTGTCGAGCTTTCGTGAGACGTATAAAATCGGATGGAGGACATCGTTGTGATACTGGAGCAAACAAGCGCCAATTCCGTAATTACTAGCAACTGTACGGAGGATAAACTTTTTAGAAGCATCTGGTAGTTTCAAAATAGGTGGATGTGAAAAAATATCAAGTATTTTCCGAAATATTCTATCACAGTCATCGGTCCATGTAACCTTTGGGTACAAATCTGCTGTAGTATTGGACTAATCCTAATAAGCTTCTAACTTGCTTCTTCGTTTGAGGAACTGATAAGTTTAAAATTTTGGAAACCGTATTAGGAACTGTTTGGATATATACCTCTCCAATAATATGTCCCAAAAAAGTTATTTCCTGAAAAGCGTTTTGTATTTTTGATGGTTTAGCAGTTAAATGATTCTCTCTTAGTATTTCCAAAACATATTTAAGTCCCGAAAAATGTTCCTCAAATGACGAATTAAACAAACATATGTCGTCGATGTATGTAATGATGTCTGGTCTATTTGACAAAATCCTTCGCATCATGCGAATAAAGGTGGCTAGAGCGTTAACAAGCCCAAAAGGCATCACATTCCACTGGAATAGACCTTGTGGAGTGGAAAACGCTGTGTAGTATTTTGCCTTTTCGGTTAGTGGTATTTGCCAATAACCTTTAGTTAAGTCTATCTTAGTGAATATTGTTGCGTTGGATAGACGTGGAAGTAAATCGTCAATAAGTGGATGTGGTTCGCTATCAACTACAGTTTGTGCATTTAATTTTCTATAGTCGACGCATAGTCTAATGTTGTTGTCCTTCTTTCTGACAATGACTAATGGAGAGGAAAATGAAGAATTACTAGTCTCAATAATTCCTAAAGACAACATCTGTTCAAGTTCTTTAGTAGTTTTATTAAGAAAGTGTAGTGGAACTGAATAAGGATGTACACGAATTGGTGTATCATCATTAAGGGTAATGTCATGACTAATTACCGATGTGCGACCCGGTAAGTCGGTCAACACATCTGGATAAGATTGTAAAAGATCAGCAATCTGATGATGCTGTTGCGGTGTAACCGAAGAAGAGATGGTTACGTCCCGCCAAGATTCAGTAGGTTGTACTATAGGTACAGGTAACGCCATCTGTACCTCAGGAAAAGAAGACTCTTCTTCCTGAATAACCGACAGATTAGAATAGTGACATGTAGGTACCAATGTGTCATCTAGTTCGTGAAAAATAGCCTGTAGATGTTCTGGACGAGTATGAAATTGTTTGAGCATATTTATATGGTATATTTTGTTATGTCCCTTAATATCTAGGACATAGTCGACATCAGAAATCTTATCAATAACTTGGTAAGGACCATTCCATGAGATAAGTAATTTATTGTCGTTATGTGGCAGTAAGACATAAGCTTGATCTCCTGGAAATAATTGACGTAGTCGTCTAGTTCTATTTTGTAAAGTTCTAGCTTTTGATTTAGCAGCCTCAGATGACGCTGTTGCCATTCGGCAAGATTCAATAATGTTATTCCGGAGATTAACTACATACTCATAGGATGACTGGGTATCCTGAGTCATCTCGGAGTTAATCAATAAATCTTTTATTAGTCCCATAGGACCTCTTGGTGGAGCACCGAAGACTAAATGAAATGGAGAGAAGCCAGTTTGTTCATGTGGCACCTCTCGATAGGCGAACAAAACAGCTGGGAGTACTCTGTCCCAGTCCTGTGGATGTTCAACCGTAACCTTATGTAACATTTGTTTAAGTGTACGATTAAGTCTTTCTACTGCGCCATTACTCATGGGATGATAAATGCTACTGAGATTCCTATCTATATTCCAAGTCTTCATTACCTCTGTCATAGTATCAGATATGAATTGGGATCCATGGTCTGATAATAACTTCCTAGGAAAACCTACTCTGGAAAAGATGAGATGTAGTGCATCAGCTACATCTGTGGTAGTGGTGGTCTTCAATGGTATGGCTTCAGGCCATCGTGTGCATAAATCAATGCACGTGAGAACAAATCTATGTCCTCTTGCTGATGGTAAAAGTGGACCAATAATATCAATGGCCATTTTGTCAAAAGGTCTCACTGATATGTCACAAGCCTGAATAGGCGCCGTGTGAAAAGCTCCACGTGCTTTCACTTCCTGGCATATAGTACAAGAGCGTACGTACTGTGAAATATCTCGTGACACTCCTGGCCAAAAAAATGAAGATAATACTCGTGAACGTGTCCGAGTATATCCCATGTGACCTGCGCACTTAGAATCATGTGCGTGTTGAAGGATGTACCGTCTAAAAGCAAAAGGTACCATGACCTGTTGTTTTACTTGAGTCTTATCCATAAAACATCTAAGTAATATATCATTTTTTTTTTATAAACCAATGATTACTCTTATTGTTTAAAGTAAGATTGTCAACATTATTGACCAGAGCAAAAAAATTCTTTAATGATCTGTCTTCTTTCTGTTTTACAGCAAAGGACGCTCGGTCAATTGCAGAATGAACATCAATATATTTCTGTTTGTCTGGTTCCTCCTTTTCAGTGTTGACAGTCTCTACTAGTTTAGTCTGCGCTCTAGTTGTCACAGCGTTTCCAATGCATAGATTATTTTTCTCCCATTCAATAATCTCCTCTGGTGTACAATCCTTGCTTCCATGTATGCAACCCACCATAAGATCAGCAATTGGGTTCCTTAACATGCATACCTTAACATTACCTGAAAAGAAAGGTGTGTTAACATGTATTATGGCAGTGGGATAAAATTCTATTGTCCCACCAAAAGTCATACACCTGACAAGTTCCCCTGTTGCACAACTGGGATGAACAAGTGACTGCCGGACTCTGATAGTGGTCGATCCTGAATCTCTCAAAACTGAAACGATAGATCCATTTACAATCCCTCTGTTGAATATTAAGGAGCCTGTTCCATCATTGGCTGCAAGACCTACCTCTGGTAGAATATGTCCGCAGTTCAATACTGTCTCCTTTGCTTTCTGAAAAACAAGATTACATTCTGGGCAACTATTTGCCACGTTATAATTAATTGCGTAACATGTAGAAGAAGACTGTATTACTGTATCGTTTTGCGGAACATTTGGGGTTGTATTATTAGTAATTGCTGCCCCTGCATGATGATGCTGATGAGACGATCTACGAGACTGAGATCGATGACGAGAATGATCATTGGAATTATCCCGTTGTCCCCTGTGGTAACTGTTATCTCGATGTCTCGAGCTATGATTATTGTTATTCCAATTGTTACTAGTGTTATAGTTATTTGATTGATTATGATTTGCGTTATGTTGACTATTATTGTATCTCGACTGAGGTGAATAATTTCTATTATGCGGTCTACCTCTATTAAAGTCACTCTTATTGTTGAAATTATTATGTCCTTTATGAAAATTAACATTATAATTTCCCTTGAAGTGACTTCTATCTATGCTGTGTGTTCTTGGTTTGGAATGACTGTTGTATGACATATTAGAGGCCACAGGTAGAGGTTCCCTTATTAGCGAGTTAGAAATGCTCGCATTCGGATGAGCAGTGCAATAGTTTATTGAAATTTTTTTTAACTCATCGATAGTAGATGGTTTACGTTCTTGCAAATAGGCAAAGAACGGTGGGCTGACAGAGGATAACACTTTATCTCTCAGTAACAAATCGACTAACTTGTCGTATGATTTGTTGACACCTGCCAGTTCCACCCATCTGTTAAAGGTATTTAGTATGTTCGCAATAAAACCTGTGAAGTCTTTACTATTATCTGGAAAAATACTCTTAAGACGTAATCTGCAACCCTCCTCGTCCAAATGGAAACGACGTAGTAATAAGGCTTTAATGGCATCATAGTCATTAGCTATTGTTGAGTCAACATTCCGAACTGCACTTAATGGTTCCCCGTCCAACAATTCACCAAGATTTAAAGCCCATGTTTGTCTTGGTAAGTTATGTGTTAAACATACCTGTTCAAAACGTGATAGATACGATCCAAGGTCGTCGAAATTCAATTTGAAAGGTGGTAATTTAAAATTGTAAAAAGGTTTATTTTGGTTGGATGAAGATCCATTTTGTGTATCAGTATTATTATTATTTCCACCTGAAGCTACTTGAGCTTTTAAGTTTAATTCAGCTATACGCATCTGTATTAACCTTTCCTCTGCTTCTCTTTCCTGTTTAGCAATTTCTCTTAATCTATTTTCTTTTTCAATTTCTTTCGTCTCACGTTCTGCTTCTTCCCGTCTAAGTTCATCTTTTTCTCGTCTAGCTTTATCTTTTTCTCGTCTAGCAATTTCTCTCTGCTTCTCTAATTTAAGTTCACGTTCTTCCTCTTCCCGTTTTAACTCAGCTTTATATTTTTCAAGTTGTTGTTCTGCAAATTCCAGGAGTGCATCTCCCTTTTTATTACAATCTTTTCCAATTTTAATGAAATGATCCAAGGTAAGCATTCTTGACGTTAATTTTGTAAGTAATTACTAGTCTATCGTAATCACCAATAGAATTTATGTACTTATTTGTACTTACTCAACGAATGGATACTCAATATAAATAATTATAATATTCTTGTATTATTAGTTGTAAGTTCCACAACTATTTAATATTTTGTAATAATATTATGTGTACCTAATAATATTTATCATAAATAGCTAAGCTATTTATTTATTAAGATGCTGAATTTATATCATACACCTAAATTTTAATATTTAATAATTATGGGTATTATCCCTTCAAAATTATGTTATTTAATCTATAATAGTTGATAAGTCCACACTATAGTACTATGAAAATGTACTAATTATTATCTTATAAGTTTGTCCTATTCAAGGCAAACTATAAATTTATAATAGTTAATCAGTATATATTATGCTATTGTGCCTTAGTCATAATATATAAAATGCATCTCTAGGGTCTTGGACCACTGCTGCAAATTGTTGATGCAATCTCCGAAGTCATTATCAAATTTCATAAAAATTAATTAAATTCATGTATAATCTTATTATTAATCAAACTATAATACTATTATTATATTATAAATGTATGAGATGAACAAAACAGTACAATTCATCAACCAAAGATTTACAAAACAGCAGTACGATTACAAAAGTGACGTTTCACTAATAAAATGATTTTATGAACTAAGTATACTAACCGGAAATGCAGAGAGGTCAAAGAGAACTAAGGCAAGATAAAATATGGACACTACGAATAATGACGTCACAGGACTCATCTGACGATTATTACAATATATATAAATGAACTTAAATATAGCAAGGTCAGGAGTAACGAGATAGATTACCAACAATGATACAAAACTAAATAAAATGAAACTGAATACACTAGAATACAACAATTATTCACGGAACTGGACACCTAACATGCAAGGTCAAATAAGGGCAACTACGAACGGATAAGCCATCGGAAAAGTCATCAATGGTGTCCTTCGTCAAGTGCGATTATTTAACGGCCTTATCGATCGATCAGATCTGATTGTGTCATTCGTAAAGACGTAAATCAGACCTGATTCCCACCAACCTCCCACTAATTAGTAACAAAAACAAACGGTGGAAGACAAATATAACATGTATACATGAAAATGAATAGACATGCCTGTGTAAAAGGCGAAATGGACTCAGCACTGTGTTTTATAACTGACAAAGGTCACAACTAGACTTATCTTTTTGGTGCTCGATTATTTTCCACGGGCCATGCTAGTATGCACTCACGGTGTAGCCAAGTATCGTAAGCTTCTTTTCAACATGATTGACTATTGATTGACAAAGGGTTTCTTCATAATTCAATTTCGTTTGTCGAAGATGCTGTTTCACCGTCTGTCACCCTGGCTTTTTGGCTGGAACTCAAAAAACGATGACGTAGGGTTGACCTTTAGTAGTAACTATGCGTAATAGGTCATACTTGAGCACATCACGTGATAGTCCTTTGAAAGTAAACAGTTATTGTCCGAATGAGTGAAATTTCGATCGGTTTCTTCCAGAAACGTTTTTTTTCGATCCCCAGACAATGGGCACCACTGTTGAAGGTGGTTTGCTCTATTAAATTGGGTCATTATTTATTGAACAATGTTCCATATAATAAGAATAAAGCAATTATAAATTTCTGGCCATTGCATTGCTTTTGATATGTTAGTCTTTTCATTCGGTTATAGTGCATCGTGCCTTTCGATGGAAATTAAGCGAATGCGGGGTGGAAGATTTTGAACAATATTTGAACTTTGAAATTCGATTGACTTGATAAGTCAATTCATTGAGTCCATACATTTAATTCACAGTTTGTACACATCAAGACAATCCATGCATGTTGATCACAAAAAAGTACATATTATAACTTGATCATATATTGAATATATATGTAGATATACTACCAGTCCTTGTCCAATAATCGAATTACTGTAGGCAGAACGTCAGAGCTATATGCACGCGCGGTTGGGGGTTCCAACGGCCGACAGTGAGTCTATGAGTCTGGCAATATCAAATACTATGGACTGTAATTCATCCTTCCCTAAGTTCACTTACGTACTAACCTTAATCATTTCATATCTTCATAATAACAATGGACTGACCCATGTCCGTACTTGAATAAAATATATCTGCGCGGCAATACAATGCCCAACACTGGAAGGAGAAAGGACACGTCTTTACAGCTTGACGGTCAACACAAAAGGGTCCCGTATCTTAGTCACGGTGCGTGACCTATCAACGCTACCACGTCTTAATTCGCTCGAGTGTATAGCGTTCAATAGTCCAAGAATTATTTACCTTAGATTATATTAAATGCTGTAACCCCTAAAATTGCACGCTGCCAACCTCTAGCAGACGACTGCAATGGAACTACCGTAACAATACGTTAAGTGGTTTGGCCATTCCATCCCATAAAGCTGTGTTATACAAATGTATACTCTGAAAGAATGACTGGTGAAAAATAAATGAATGAGCGATGCTGCCGTGCTTTTCAAGGAGCATGAGGACAGTACTGTATTTGGATCCCATGCAAAGATTATGCCCTGGAGTTTTGAATGTGCTCTCGCACCCGAGCGTTTTGTAACAATGGTGTTCACATGAAGAGATTTCTACAGATCTTGTCGCAGTGTGCAGAGCACGAGCGACTTTATTGACAGTTAACAATACTGGCGATAAGGAAACAGATGACATAGACTGACAAGTGTCTGTATCTGTTAGTGGCTAAGTTAACTAAAAGTAGAACAGACGAGGTTAGGACGGTGCAGTTTATTGAAATGGCAGTATGTCAAAAGAAATTAATGATTAGGTCGAACGTTGTACTGCACCAAATTACATCAGCAGTGATTCTAGAAATAGATAGGTAAATCCCCCGAAGTCAGCAGTGGTTCTCACAATGTGGTAAATGAAATAGAGAAACCCCTTCAAGAAGTTAGCAGTTACTAACGTAGATAAAGTGAGAACCTTCCAACGAACTCAAAACATAAGTTGCATACTTTCAGTTAGTTTCAACCGGTTTGGGCATCTTTCATCGTACAGAATCTCGTGATACTCCTTTAGTAAAACGAAAAACTAAAGCAGTAGGCTGATCTAGTTCAGTAATGAGGGCAATTGCCGATTATATGGAAGCTCTGATAGAGATTAGAATGGCTTTTTCAACTATAGAACGTTCACAATTGTTAGGGACAGAAATAGAAAGCATCAAGAAACCTTTTTCTGAGGCTACAACATTGTAACAACTAGACCTCTGTGTCTAGGCGCCCGATTTTTCCATCTACAATGAGAGTATCAGATTCTTGTTTTTGATACCGTTTCGATACAGTTTTTCATCAAAAAGGACAGAATAATAGATAAATTACGAGAAATTCCGCACCCCCCTAGTGACGCCACTCCTTGTGGTCCAGTGTAAATGACATGGGTTACCAATACACATGTAGACACTACATTCCATTGTCACACCTGTTCAGGCAAAATGCCATGTTTGTACATTAGTGATATTATGAATTATCCCTCATACAATTGCACGTACTGTCTTGTTCCCCGTGCACAGTCAAGACTTTGTTAACAAGTAGGTAATGTTATCCTTAACTTTCAAAGACTTTCTTGAAATTTACTGACTATATGCCATACTTTCCTGGTCATTGTTTAACTGTTACAGAACGAGAAATTTTGACAGACTAGTTTCCCCTTGACTGGACGTTGGGGCCCTCGTGCCAAACGACGAGAATCACTGTAGGAACATTTTATTGAAGACTATAATAGTAGCAAGCCATTCGTTACCAGTTATAACCTACCATTTGTTGCCATGAAAAATACACGTAAAGACACTGTGAACAAAGAAGATCAGCAACCAATAAACAGGCATGAAAACGTCTTTCTGGATCTTATTTTAGGATAAGTCATGTGATTTCATCGTGATGTACAACACCGTGCCTGTACTTCTGTCGTGGTGTTACGACATACATGTCGTCCAAGTCAAAATTGACAAAGTACGTGTCCATAGATGTTTCTGTGCTTGGAAAAGTGTTTGCAGTTGTGATCAATGTTTTTAATCAATCATATCTGATATAAAAAGTTCTATCACCAACCAACAATGAAAGATACATGACCACGAAAACTATCTCAGTAGAAACAGCTGGAGAATGATAGAAAATAATACAAACACCAAAGAATAAAATTGTCAATCAAGAAACACCAATCAACACCAACAAGTAGCCAGCCTTCTTATCTGAAAGAACGAACCTGCTGGGTTGTCGCATTAACACACAACGCTAGAGATTCCACTATACGATTAAAACACGTACCTCGCCATTCAAGGCCTATTCAATACACAAAACACGTGACTCGCCATTCAAGGCCTATTCAATACACAAAACACGTGACTCGCCATTCAAGGCCTATTCAATAAACAAAACAGTACGAAGAAACCTTCTAGAACAATTGCCAAATCAACAACTTGGCTATTTAACAACTTGGCTATTCAACAACTTGGCTATTCAACAAACATTTACATCCAACAAGCAGTGGCGCTGCCACAATCTCGTAATCCCTACAATCGCCATTTTGAGATGCATATTGAGCGTAGCTAGCGTATCTTCACACTGGTTATTTCATACAATCACACTGGTTGCTACATATAATTATACTGGTTATTTATCAAACTATAAAATAGGGGACATACAAATGGCATAATACAAGAATACTTCAGTTACTATAGCAAAAGTTATGTTAAAATTTCCTACATATTCAGCAAATAATACATATTTAAAATTATCAATACAAAATTGTTTTAAGTACTCAGGAAAAAAATATATATACCACACAGCCAGATTTACATACTTAAACAAATTTTAACTAATGAAGTTACAATTCAGATTAATATACAAACACATATTTACACATGTATTTGGCAAGTATAACGATAGTACAGATGAAAATAATGGCGCTGAACATTAGAAAAATACACCATTTACAACAGAATGAAGGACATCAGTTTACACATCAGCAAATGTTGCAATTTTGCCTTAATCGGTAAAAAATCCTGAACTCCGAATGTTATGCCATATGACTGGTAAAAAACTGTAGTCGGAAGTTGGACTTCTGAAATTTCAAGAGTCGGAGTAGAAGTCGGAAAATTGTTTGGCCGACTCCACAACCCTGGGTAATTCTATCCTCATGTTTCCTCAATGTGTGCCCTACCCATGGCCAACATCTTCTTCTCATGCAATGTTCCACTAGCACTTGTCTCTGTTTTGTCATCAGTTCCACAGTGATGACTTTGTCGTGAAATTGCAATCCTTCATTTCTAAGCAAGAACCCATTTATGAAAGTTTGTAATAGTAGAGCGGAAGCAATTACTACCACCAAACCCTTCTATCACGAACACCCTAATGGAGCAGATAGAAAACATTTGAAAAAGACGTAATCGTTTCGTTACCTGGTACAAGGGGGGAAAAAACAGTGAAATCTCGTAACCCAGGGGATGGGAAAAGTCAAAAGTCAATGTCAACAACGTCTGTTACTTTTTGGTTGTTGTTTGTGTTGTTTACATGTTTCAACCCTCCTCAGTCGCTCTTAATGACATGCTTCGTACGTTACAGAGTTACTATTCTTTGCTCCCCTTCCGTGCCCCGGGAACACAAGGGGGATAAATGCTTCTTGTATCAAAAGATAAACTGAAGGAAAATACTGTCAGAAGCTGTGGCGGACAAAAGGAGAGGTTAGGCATAGTCCACCGCGGGCGACATCCAGGAAGGGAGTATCATGGAACACTATTATGACATTACTCTTTAGTTTGAAAATCTACCTGGAAACATAATCTATTTTTCTGTGCGTTCATTAATTTGGGATGGGGGGGGGGGGGGGGGGGGGGTCGGGGGAGGGGGGGTGTTATGGGGGTTGGAGGTCCCAAAGGTAGGATACTAGTGACAAAACCTTTAAGTCCGCCCTTGACAAGAATCAGTACAAAAATTGAATCTGCCCACGATGTTTAACGGTATATGAGCGAAATAAAAGGATGAAAGAGGTAGAAATGGAGAAAGAGAGAGAGAGAAAGAGAGAGAGAGAGAGAAAGATGGAGAGAGAGAGAGAGAGAGAGAGAGAGAGAGAGAGAGAGAGAGAGAGAGAGAGAGAGAGAGAGAGAGAGAGAGAGAGAGAGAGAGAAAGCATTCATTATTTAGTCTTAATTACAGCTCTTACTGTGAATTTCATTTTCGTTGGCATGGATTTAAATAAAATGGTCATATGCACTGACAGACAGGGAAATCTACTCAAAGCTTAAGACGTTGTAATAGCTTTACGGTGTAGTCAGTGATCGATTTATTTAATAAAGCCTGGAGGAAACATTGGCACTGATCAATTGTTAAAAAAAAAGTTCATCATTAAAAGGTATATCTTATTTATGAACCTCTCATTTTCGGCATAATGTCGGTGTCAAAGTCTTTTGAACTATAAATTGATCTCTCATTAATTAACCCTTAAGTGTGAAGTGTAATGAGCAATCTAGACAGCGAAATGGCTATCTATTTTGCGGTCACTAGTGGTCACATTTGTGGCATGAAGTGTTATTGTTGTAAGGGAGAGTTACAACACATTTTAATTCAAAATAGGATTAAAATGAACATTTGGATTAGTCATTATTCGGATAATTTACATTCTCTCGAATCTAATAATATCAAAATCATTTGTCAAAACACACTCTAAGCTGGTGCATTTTGATTTTGTAAATTCTATTTTCTTAATAAATTTTGCTTTTCATGTGAAGAAAACTATGAATTTCTTAGAATCTTGTTTTGTGTAACTAATTTGCTAGTAACTTGCATATTTCTCACTCAATATATAAGAGATTTGGCACAGAAACTTTCCATTGGATAATACAAAATTATGTCAGATACGATTTCTGATATCGTATCAATATTTTGATTATTGCAAATAATGTCTTCAAGTTTTGACAAAAATGGTTATTATTATTATTATTGTTATTTAGATACGAACTTTGAAGTTCTATTTCTCAGGATCTACATAAGTTATTTAAAAATTAACCTGAAAAAAGTTTTAAAATATAACGACGGGCTTCCATTAATACTTTGGTGCTCATAGCTCAACAAATAAAAAAAAGCTTCAAGGGATTGAAATATAGGAGTAAAAATCCAACAAGGCCTCCATTTCTATGACAACCAATAGCATTATACCATCAAATCCGGTGGTATGCGTAGCTATTACTGTCGTAAGTCAACTATGTTCATTTGTATCGAAACCACGCAGTAATGTATGAAAACAGCATTTTACTGTGGCTCCTTCTCATAAGCAGACAACATTCTATCTATATTATGTGGGACCTATTCTTCTAAAATAGTTAGAAAATCTGTAAAATATAAGTTTCTGACACTTTCTTTATACACGTCTTACAGAGTAAGTACTAAATATAAGCGTCCTCCGATTTATGCGAATTCCGTATATACGATTTTGCGAATTTGCGAGAGAACAAATTCTCCCGGCTGTTCGTTATATGCAAGACAATTTAACTGTTATGCGACATGCCATTATGTAATCAAAACACGTATAGTGTCATTTCCTAAAGCCACGTTCACCATCACCAATGGCTTCACATGGGAGTCACGTAACGTCATTTATGCCATTATATGCAAACGTTGCAAAATTACTTACATCGGCCAAACGGGCACACGACTTGGGGACCGATTCTGCAGACACCTCTACGACATCTCTCGGTTGGGATCCACACCTGTAGCCATCCACTTCAATGGCACTGATCACCACTGTGCCACTGACATCTAGGTGACAGCTATCAGATCCTGTTCCTCGGACGCCATCAGTAGGTTCCGATTAACCACGCCTCATCCATCTTATGGGTTGCCTTAAACCTCATTGTTTGAACACCTAGCATTCTTTTGTCTGAGGCGTCCTTTTCTATCTAGTCCCATTTCAATTATGATTTCGATCACCCTTTATTTCCCTCTAGTACCTATTTATTATTATTATTATATATATATATATATATATGTTTTAATTTTTTTTTAAAGATATCTCTCCCTCTACTCTCCCTATATTTATTCCCTTTTAATTTTTTGTTTAATTTAAAAAAATAA
Organism: Oreohelix idahoensis; assembly: GCA_024509875.1. Taxonomy (NCBI): domain Eukaryota; kingdom Metazoa; phylum Mollusca; class Gastropoda; order Stylommatophora; family Oreohelicidae; genus Oreohelix; species Oreohelix idahoensis. Next base: position 78,955 of record JAMPIV010017018.1, read on the forward strand.
TAATAATACTTCTCCCTCACTCAGTTTTCCAGTTCTTTTTTTCTTTAATTTTTTATTTATACTTTGAGTTTACTATCCACTTATGGTTTCCGGTTCAGTGGCATCATCATGTAGCATGTCCTTTGCAGAACGTCGCTCTCATCACAGCCCGCCTGAAAGACTCTCGATCTCTAGCCAGCCTTCCTGCCTCCTCCACTATCGTATTCAAGGTGTCTTCAATGTCCTGTGTCCACCGTCGTCTTGGTCGGCCTCTGCCTCGTCTTCCAGGTACCATACCCTCCATCACTGCTCTTTCTAAACCACTATGACATTTAATGTGGCCAAAGTATTTCAGTTTCCGGGACATGATATTGTTTATGAGCCAGTTTTCCTCGATGTTCAGGTCGTGTAGGATGTCTATATTTTTTTTCTTTTTGGTCCAAGATATTCTGATAATTTTTCTGCAACACTTTGCTTCGAAAGATTAGATTTTTTTCTTTAATGTTTGTGTAATGGTCCATGATTCACATCCGTACGTTTTACTTTTATTAATTTGCTGATGTTATGCCATAGGTTCTTCATTTTATTTAACCTCTGCATTGCTATGGACAGTCTCCTTCTTACCTCTTTTAAGCAGTCTCCATTGTTGTTAATTATGGAGCCAAGATATTCAAAATTTGTGACATTTTCAATTTCCTCATCATTGATGGTAATTTTTGGTTGGCATCTTGTTTTGTCAGTGGACATTATCTTTGTTTTTGTTGTGTTCATAAAAAGGTTCTAATCCTCACTGTGTCTTTTGACAGACAGGATTAACTGTTCTAGTCCCTTGGCACTGTTTGAAAGAATAACTGTGTCATCTGCGTACCTGAGTTCTGGGATCGCATTTCCACCAATTGTGAGCAGATCGCAATTTTCACATTCTTGGCCACTCCTAACATTTCTCATTATATTTTCTGCATACATGTTAAACAAGTATGGAGAGAAGATGCAACCCTGTCTTACTCCCTTTTCCACCTCAAACAATCCAGATGTTTCTCCCGCTACTCTGACAGCTGCTTGTTGTTCGTGATATAGTGTTTCGATTAGATGGATCAAATGCGCTGGAAGAAACCCCATGCCTCTCATGATGTTCCACAATTTCTGATGTTGTACGCAGTCGAAGGCCTTGGTGTAATCTACGAAACAGGTGTGAAGATCTACATTGTGTTCAGTGGCAGACATTTTAATTCCGACATGTGACACACATCAGGGAGTGTTTTCTCTTATTGTTATAGTTTTATGTTTCCACTTAATTCTCACTTTATTTCCCTTCTGTTTTTTGTTTGTCTGTCCCTGACGAAGGCCTTGTGGCCGCAACGTAGGTTTATTTCTTGTCCTTTCTCATAGTAAGACGTATTACAGTTTGTGGTTTTTTTTGTAACATAATTTCAATGTGGTTAAAATGCGTTTGAGACATTATATTTTACATGTTTACAAGTAACCCCATTTTCCCTCTATGTTAATGTATTCGATATATGCGATTCCAATTTATGAGATGTTTTCGCAGAACGTAACCCTCGTATAAATTGAGGGACGCAAGTATTATATTATGTTGAATTCTAGGTGAGGAAAAAGAATAAGTCAATCGATAAATCTTCTTCTTCTTCAACTACCATGCCTGATGGCATAGGCGATTGTGGCAGAGAGATTTATGATTAATAAATTTCCGTATCTTTTCTTTATTCATCACTATCTTTTACCTTTCTTTCGTTTTTCCTGCCTTCCTTGTCGCCTAAGCCTGGTGGAACTTTACCCTTCAATTTTCAAACCTTTCTCATTTTTCAATTTTCAAGCATTTAATTGCTGTTCGCTAATTCTCTCTGATGTAGGTTTTACGAGCGACTTGGTCCAGCTCACCTGTAATTATCACGGCCGCGATCATAAAAAACGTTGTAACAGTGATCAGGGTGAGAGATCTGGAAACCAAAGGGCAGACTATCGTCTATCATTTTTTCACTGATCGGTTCGACAGTGAGTAATTAATTCTCGGGGAAAGATTTGAGATGAAAGACATTGATCGCTGCAAACGGCCATTGAATCTGAATATGTAAATCTGGGCGTAGGTGCTAAAAGCGTTAAGTCGGGCATACTCTGGTCCGAGAAATAGCTTAGCATTCTTAGTCAGTTTCAGATATTTATACCAGAGCAGTTTAGACTTCAGTTCATTCAGTACTCCGCAGTCAAGACTATAACCATTTAACTTTCGATTCCTAAGATCTCTGTTAATAGAAGTATCATTTAGTTGGTCGATTGGAGATAGTTTTAGTTCTGTATGATTTCTGGGTAAAAAACCCTATAACCTTACCAGCGGCTTCCATTCCATATGAACTGAATATATTTTCTACAAAGAAAGAACATTCTAAATAAATTATAGGGCTTTTAAGGTGACTGTCAGGCCTCGTGGTCTACACCCAGATAGAGACAGAGCACCGGCCCAAAAGACTTATTGAGAATAAATGATAACTGGACTATTCGAATATCCAGATTTCTTGTTTTTTTCCAAAGTTCAAATACAGTCAGCCTGTGGTGGCGACTAAATCAAACATTAACAGTACTCATATAACGACCACGTGTTGTGAAGAAGATTGATCCTGAATAGAATTTGTTTACCTAACAATCGATATATGATTGAAGAATTCCCGTTACTGTATCCTGTGACCAGTTGATTCCATAATTATTTCCTACCTGGACAAAATTTGAAGTAACATTTAACAACATCCTGCTTAAAAAAGATAGTGAATCTAGCGTTTCCCAACATTTGATTAATTAGTCAGTTGGAGAAGCTGGGGCTTGATTCATCAGACAATCAACAGCGGATGGGCTGCACGTTTCCTATAATCAATTTTCCAGAGGTGGTGAATGCAACCTGTAGGTAAGGTTGATTGTGTGTGTTTCTGTGATCACAGTTTGTTTGTCAGAGCGAGCGAATGCAGGATAAATAATTCTTTCATGTAATAACTCATTTAATAACTTTGTATTTCTGTATGCACGTTTGTTGCTAAATGATGTTTTCCTCTTAGAATAGATTTAATATATCAACTCTGTTCTTAACCATAGAGGGAAATCTTAGACCATAGCGGATAAATCTGGGACTCTTTGGGGCTATAACTTTTCTTCTAACAGGATCGTGGGCTCAACAGAGGGGGAAAGGATTACTCCTATGAATCTTTTATTCTTTTAGTTATTCATTAACCTATGTGTATTTATATGTGCTTGATAAGCAAACTTATTTGTTGTGGAATATTTTCTTTATGTTAATAAAATTTACATAAAACTTTATTCAAGTGTGTCGGTCAGCTCATTCCAAAATATCTATATTCCATTGTTATAGTTTTCACGTCTGTGCGTCACTTATGTGTGGGTGTATGTGAGTGGATATATATATATATATTAATATATGTTCTAATAGACAGTCTAACTAAACTAGTTCTGTTGTAGAAGATAGGCTGACCGAGAGAATTCTCGCGTTCAGGGACAGACCCTAATTAGTTCTCACCATCTCACTCGTGAAAATCTATTTTCTTTACCTTACCTCTCACTGAGTCACCTCATGTTCTAGTCTATTCAGAAGGGACCAACCCAAGTCTTAATCCCCCTATCATAAATCTACGATAAATGTGGGCTCGTTCTCCGGGAATTGAACTAAAATCCTGAGCAAGTACGACAGAATTTCTCGTCTAAACAGGATTTATTTTCTTTATTCTGAAATAGAGTAAGAGTGTGATGTCTCGTGAGTTTTAGTATCTTTAAAAAATATTATCCCCTAGACTAACGATCTGTTTATGGGCTTGCTGACCACACTAATAGTAATTGTTTTCCCACAGCATTGTTAGAGTTATACAATTGATTTACAGGTTTATTTTGTCGGGGTATGTTATGTATTGAATTTGGAATACTTAGCCGCTGGTAATAATAGTGTGGTTGTATAACAATCACAGTGTTTTGAAGAAGAAGGTGTTTTGAACTAAGTTAAGGAGTGCGTTCGGACTATTTTTTTCGCCCTGTTAATTGCCTCCCTTACCCGATCTGACTTCAGGGGTGAACTTGTAGTGGATTTATAAATTAAGGGAATTTTTGTTTCTCCAAAAATCTTTGCAATAATTGTTTTGTTTCCACTGTAACAACTTATTTTTGTTAGTGATTAATCTTAACTACCATTTATTTGGCATAGTCGCTTGCATTTAGAGCTGTTATTGCCGATTAATAGCAGCGATAGTTAGATACTAATATTATAGGAGGAGGTATCCCAGTATATATTTTGTGTATGTTCTCGTAAGTGGTAAGGGAACCAGTGTATCTTTTTTTCTTATTTCTTTCTCGTGTAAGTCTCAGTCAGCTATCTACTATGGCCGAGAGGGCGAAGCTTAGACAGATGCTCAGAGACGACGCGAGAGAAGAAGGTTTGGACGAAGACGAAGCGAAAGCTTTTGTCAGGGACGAACTTGAGAGATATGATGCGAAGCAGAAGGAAAATGCAGCGGAGCAGAAGGAAAAAGCAGCTGAAGCTAGAGAGCAGAAGAAGATTGAGGAAGAAATGGAAATCCGCAGGGCGAACGAAAGAGAGAAGGAGCGACAGCAGCAGGAAAGAGAGAAGGAGAGGGAGGAAAGAGAGAAGGAGAGACAGCACGAGTTGGCGCTTAAAGCTCTAGAGGTCTAAAGTCGAGGTGCTGCCTCTACCTCCAGCAATGGAGAGTCTTCTCCTCATTCTTCTTTAACTGATCAGTCTAACACTCAATCTCCCCATCTCACCGCTATGTCTTTCGCTCTAGAATCTTTCCCTTGTCCTAACGAGAAAATTGACACGTGGCTACAAAAATTTGAGAAAATGGCAACTCTGTACAGGTTAGAGAGGTCGCGTTGGTATATGAAGCTTTACCAGGCTTTAAAAATTACTGCTTATGATGTGTACTCTAAACTGGAAACAGCCAACAAGATAACTACGACGTGTTGAAGAAAGCTTTACTTGAGCGCTTTGAAATGAACGCTCGCAAATTTTTGCAACTGTTCCGCAACAGCAGAAAGGAGAATTCTGAAACTTTTCAGCAGTTCTCTTCTCGTTTGAAGGGATACTTGTCAAAGTGCCTGGAGCTTTCGCAGCTCGCCTCTACCTATGAAGGTATTGAGGATTTCGTTATATGCGAACAGAAAAAAAAAACACTTTGTCTGGTGACACCCGGAGATTTTTAGCTGAGCAGGGTGCAGAAAAGCTTGAAGACATTTTGGAAAAGTCTGAGCGATATCACAATGCGCTGGCCGAACTACCGGCCACAAAACGTAAACCGACAGAAGAGCCTTTTCGAAAGAATAATCTAGACCAGTCTTCTCATGCTTCTCACCAAAATAACCACAGAGAAACTGGACCCCAAAAGCCCCCTCCTGAAAAGTCTAAGTTCTACAAAAACAGGTACCCCAACAACAATAAACAGTCTGATCAACCCAACCGTTTTACATGGCAGCATGGTCAGAAAGGACAAGGTGGCAAAGGGAAAACCCCTGAGCAGGGGACATATGATCAGAGCGAGCACACCGAGCCTAAACGCATCGGATTCTTGCTAACAGTCTCGCAAGGTGGAATTAATGTCAGTGATTCTCAACCTGAAGAGGGGAGACCCTCAACGCGAGGTACTGTTATTTTGAACGGTTCTCAAACTTTTTGTTTATTTTACACGGGGCTTTCTTATGATTGCATTGTCGCCAGGCACCTGGTCAAACCCGGTCAAGAGACAGGAGAAACCGTCCAACTTTGTGGAGTTTCTAAGAGTGATGCACCTACAGCGCTTCCCATCGCACTGGTTGAGATCCACTCTGATTTTCTCAGAGGTGTGATCAAAGCGGCTGTTATGGATGACCCGATCTACCCAGTCATACTTGGCGGTAGATACGTGTTTATTGGGAAACCGGAAGAGCCAATTGTGGCAGCAGTAACTACAAAAGGGCAAAGCAAGAAGGAACGGGAGCCTGCGAAAAATTTGTTACCTATGGAACTTAAAGAGGCGCAACAAAAGGATCCTACCTTGGCACCCTGCTTTAGGAAACTGCCCATGACTAATGACCCTAGACAGCACGGGGACATTTTTTCTAAAGATTGCGTACTTTATCGCAGAACGGGCAAGCCTGACCAAGGTTACAATCAGCTCCTAGTACCGAAACAGTACAGAAGCCAAATCTTAGAAATGGGGCACTCTCTTCCGTTTAGCGGACATATGGGATAGAACGCCACAAATCAGCGTATATCTACTCATTATTGGTGGCCAGGAATGAATACTGATATTATCAGGTATGTGAAATCCCGTGCCCGGTGCCAACATGTGCCACCCAAGCAACGGACACCACCAGTTTCCATGGGTGAAAAGCCAGTAATAGGGACACCATTTAAACGGGTAGTGATCGGCATTTTAGGACCCTTAGAAAGGACTAAAAGAAGGAACAGGTTTATCCTGACCTTAGTCGACACAAGCACTTTATGGGCAGAAGCTATACCGCTTATATGCGCGAATGCCAAGCATGTCGCAGAAGCCCTCGTGCAGATTTTTACTTGGTTGGGATTCCCTCAACAAGTGTTGACGGATAACGGATCTCCATACCGAAACCTGTTAATGGATGAGATCGTTAAGATCCTGAGGAACCAGCACATCTACATAAAGCCTTATAATCCGGCCGGAAGTGGGTTAGTAGAACGTGTCATCGGGAACCTCAACAAGATGTTCAGTAAACTGGGACAAGTGAAACCTGAAGATTGGGATCTTTGTATTCCTGCAGCTTTAATTGGCTACAGAGAATCCCCACATTCTTCCACAGGATTTCCCCCCGCGACTCTTTTATTCAGCAGACCTATTAAGGTGCCGCTTGAAGCCTTACTTCAGTCGCTGACAGACCAGAACGAACGAACGAACGAACGAACGAACGAACTTTATTTTCAAAGGGTTAAGAATTGGGCACGCAGGCCCGTCTGACATTCTGCCCTTCCTCTCTCTCTCATCATGTATACTGTATCCTTTCATCCTCACATTTACTTTAAGCATTATTAAGGCATTTATCATTATAAAAGTAACATAACATCAAACATTTGCAATAATCATCATAATTAAAGTATGTTTTTAAAATAAATAAAGATAGATAGATAGATAGATAGATAGATAGATAGATAGATAGATAGATAGATAGATAGATAGATAAATAGATAGACAGATAGATAGATAGATAGATAGATAGATAGATAGATAGATAGATAGATAGATAGATAGATAGATAGATAGATAGATAGATAACGAACGAACGAACGAACAAACTATATTTTCAAAGGATTAAGAATTGGGCACGCAGGCCTGTCTTACATTCTGCCCTTCTTCTCTCTGTCATCTTACATACCGTATCCTTTCAATAGCACATGTATTTTTTAGCATTATTTAAGCGTACAAAATTATCGAGGTAAAATAATAACATACATTTGTAACATCCAGACATAATCAAATTTAAGGGGGGGGGGGGGGGGAGGGGGGGGGGGGGGGGGAGGGGGGGAATTATTAATTAAAATAGATTAACAAAAATTAATACCTTAAAAAAAAAAAAAAAAAAAAAAAAAAAAAAAAAAAACACAATCAAAACAATTCATACAGTAAATAAGACATAATTAGAAACGTAATCAGATAATGGTGGCATATAATAAGAACTCGTGACAATTTGGAAATCTGCTGAAATAGCTGGGACTTCATGTGTTGTCAGCGCATGCGAAAAATGTTCCCACAGGTGAGCAACTTTGAGTCCCAAGCACATACTGCAACAGGGAGTGAATTGTTGACGCCTCCACTACACGAGATCCAGTTTTATGACCTATGCTCCTTAGGGAGGTAAAGGGTATTGACTGAAAGATGAGAATCATGCATATAGGCCCGTCTTGCATTTATCCCTTCCTCTTACTCATCTTTTATTGCTAGGTATCCAGACATTCTCCAGCATACTTAAGGTATTAGTTCAGAGGCGATGCAACATTATAAGTAGTATAAAAGCATACATTACAGTATCTGATTACAATTAAGAAGTAAGGTATATTAAAATGAAAAACTAGATCATCAGACCCTCCATACAGTGTATTAGATAATAATAATTCGAAACATAATCCCTTAGGGCGGCATATAATCCGCACTCATAATGTATTTGAACAGTCTACGATTATATGAGTAGGGACTGTGCATGTTTTTCAGGTCATGTGGAAGATTGTTCCAAAGATGAGCAGCTGAGTAAGCCAAGCTCTTCTTGTACAAATCTAGCCTCGGCTTGGGTAATGATGAAGGCTGATGAGACAGTTGTCTCAACAAGTAAATATGTGTCGGATTTAAAGGAACGGTTAAAACTAGGATGGCACCTAGCAACGACCAACTTTAAGCGAGCACGCGTGAAGCACGCTAACCGATACAGGAAAGTCGCAAAAGAAAGAGAACTGCAAGCAGGAGAGAAAGTTTTGGTGTTACTCCCAACCGGGAGCAACAAACTACGCATCGGATGGCAAGGACCGTTTACCGTCCTTAAAAAGATTTATAAGGCTAACTACCAGATCTCTATTAAAGGAAAGGAGAAGGTTTTCCATGTAAACCTGTAAAAGAAATACTTGGGAACACCGGGGCCAACCTCCGAACATCTCCTGGCGTTCGACAAAACTGAAGAAGATGACGATAGTGGCAGGGAAATTCCACTGCACACACACGAAATCTTTCCAAAATGTCAAAAGCGGCGACACTCTTTCAAGCGCGCACGGAAGACATTCCAGAGGAAGAAAACGTTGGGGCAGACTTCATGAGTAAGACGTGGACAGAGACGGAGGGGGGAGATGAGAGGGAAGATAACAGATACCCTGAAGCTACGGATACAGGAAATTTATTTCCATAACGTAGACAGGAAATGGTTCCATATCTTAAAGGGGGGACGTCTGTGGCAGAGAGATTTATGATTAAAAAATTTCCGTATCTTTTCTTTATTCATCACTATCTTTTACCTTCCTTTCGTTTTTCCTGCCTTCCTTGTCGCCTAAGACTGGTGGAACTTTACCCTCCAATTTTCAAACCTTTCTCATTTTTCAATTTTCAAGCATTTAATTGCTGTTCGCTAATTCTCTCTGATGTAGGTTTTACGAGCGACTTGGTCCAGCTCACCTGTAATTATCACGGCCGAGATCATAAAAATCGTTGTAACAGTGATCAGGGTGAGAGATCTGGAAACCAAAGGGCAGACTATCGCCTATCATTTCTTTCCCTGATCGGTTCGACTGTGAGTAATTATTTCTCGGGGAAAGATTTGAGCTGAAAGACATTGATCGCTGGAAACGGCCATTGAATCTAAATACGCAAATCTGGGCGTAGGTGCTAAAAGCGTTAAGTCGGGCATATTCTGGTCCGAGAAATAGCTTAGCATTCTTTGTCAGTTTCAGATATTTATACCAGAGCAGTTTAGACTTCAGTTCATTCAGTACTCCGCAGTCAAGACTAGAACCATTTAGCTTTCGATTCCTAAGATCTCTGTTAATAGAAGTATCATTTAGTTGGTCGATTGGAGATAGTTTTAGTTCTGTATGAGTTCTGCGTCAAAAACCCTATAACCTTACTAGCGGCTTCCATTCCATATGAACTGAATATATTTTCTACAAAGAAAGAACATTCTAAATACATTATAGGGCTTTCAAGGTGACTGTCCGGCCTCGTGGTTTACACCCGGATAGAGACAGAGCACCGGCCCAAAAGACTTATTGAGAATAAATGATAACTGGACTATTCGAATATCCAGATTTCTTGTTTTTTTTCCAAAGTACAGTCAGCTTGTGGTGGCGACTAAATCAAACATTAACAGTACTTATCTAAAGACCACGTGTTGTGAAGAAGATTGATCCTGAATAGAATTTGTTTACCTGACAATCGATGTATGATTGAAGAATTCCCGTTACTGTATCCTGTGACCAGTTGATTCCATAATTATTTCCTACCTGGACAAAATTTGAAGTAACATTTAACAGCATCCTGCTTAAAAAAGATAGTGAATCTAGCGTTTCCCAACATTTGATTAATAGCTCGTTCCAAAATATCTGTATTCCATTGTTATAGTTTTCACGTCTGTGCGTCTAACTGTCGTCACTTATGTGTGGGTGTATGTGAGTGGTGATATATATATATATTAATATATGTTCTAATAGACTGTCTGACTAAACTAGTTCTGTTGTAGAAGATAGGCTGACCGAGAGAATTCTCGCGTTCAGGGACAGACCCTAATTAGTTCTCACCATCTCACTCGTGAAAATCTATTTTCTTTACCTTACCTCTCACTGAGTCACCTCATGTTCTAGTCTATTCAGAAGGGACCAACCCAAGTCTTAATCCCCCTATTATAAATCTACGATAGCGATCACGTCTCTCCACAACTCCCTATCTCCAGTATTATTTATCAATTCTGTTGTTGACTACTTTCCATGCCGTGACTTGGAACCAAATATTATTAATTGCCATTTAGAAATAATTACGTAGATTAGATCATACTATTTCACAAGGTGGCTATCAATACGAAAAAACGGTCATACTTGTGGCACGCCACCAAAGGAATTCTATATTATACTCGTACTTGTGGCACGCCACGGAGGGAGATCTATATCATACATGTGACACGTTACCGAAACAGTTGAACAATTTCAAATTGTGGAAATTCAAGCCAAAAGCATTTTGTTTGAAGTCCATTCAGTGCAAGTAGGTGTGGTCATACATAAATTATACCAAATATATCTTACGCGATGATACATGAGTGTGTAATCATTATTGTTGTCTGAAGTCTTACTTGGTTTTATTTCGCAGGATTCCTAACGGGCATTACAATAAACACTGCAGCACTGCTAGTAACAATCTAATTTAAAACATAGTTTAATAATAAAAATATGAAAACATTCTTATGTTACGAGCTTCTATATAAGGGGTTCCCATTCAGTTTGTTACAGTTTTTTATATACCGTTTACAGGTGTAATTAAGAAGGGATAACAACAGTCGAAGTCAATCATAATTACACAGTAATTATCTAGCACGCCATTCTATACCTTAACATTATCGATGTGTGTTTGAACACAAAACAGGTTATGTAAATATGTTGATGTAGTTATAAGAAACTGCACGAGAACAGCATTATGTAATGTCAACTTCAGACGTGACCCCGTGAGGCTTTGGCTTTTTTTTAATTTTTAGTCTTGGCACTGTAATCGTGCAGACAGACAACGGGTATAACCTCAAAATGTCACTCTCTGATATCGTGCAGACAGACAACGGATATAACCTCAAAATGTCACTCTCTGATTTATTTATTTTTTTAAATAAAAAGAGAAGTAAACAGATGTTGCTTGAACCAACAAAAATCTGTGGTGTTGCTACGGAAGGAGAGTACTGTATTGTGAGTGTTTCAAATCTATCTGCTAAAGCGATAGTAAATTATCTTTCATATTTCAAATTATTGTCATACATTCATCGCCCATTACTGCTGTCTTACAGCCACCCAGAAGCTGTCTGGCAGTTTGAAAGGTTTTGTCAGTGCTGTTGTCTTGAGTATCGTCTCAGTCACAATAGTACAATAGAGACAGTCGGCAGCTCTGTTATTTCTATAGCAAGATCAGTCACCGCAACCGCCCCCATCTTTCAAATCGTTGATATCTGAAAAGTTCTCGCCCCGTACCTTGATGACCTTTTCAGTGACATACCATTGTCCACCGACTTAAACATTTCATACAGACGCAGTATTTTCTTTTTTTCTTTTGTTAATTAGAGCCGATCTTTCTCGTAACGCCTGAATAGCTTACGTAAAACAGTTATTTCCCTGAAACATATGGATGATTGACGTGCACTTGACCTGGTACAATGTCGTTACCTAATTTAATAAATGACCACGTCCCTAGACCAGCTCCTGGCTGTTAAGTATAATTTCTTTCCTAGTTTTAGTCTCGATGCTGCGGGTAACAGGGCAGACTACCCGATATAGAATAAGAATCGTCCAGACTGAGGCAGGTCACACTGTTGTGGAGTTGTTCATCTCGAAGTCATCATTTCTGGACGCTCTATCCTTGACGAGCAGTCTGTGATTGGAGTACACGGTGACCGATGTTGTCTGAGGCGCTGACCTAAATATGCTTGTCTCGCTGCAACATGAAATATAAAGAATTTAGTTGAGAGCCAATCATGGAGATCGTTGTATATATCTATTTTGACGATGAGTTGTTGTTTAGAAATAACAAATATAGTCAATATTATAAGATATCTACAGTTGTGTTGTATCTACAGTTGTGTTGTATCTACAGTTGTGTTGTATCTACAGTTGTGTTGTATCTACAGTTGTGTTGTATCTACAGTTGTCTTGTATGTTTTTATAATTTGTTTCATCCAACACTCTTCAACTCCCCAAGGAGCATATGACTAACAAAATCTTATGCCAGATCTTCCTGTCTGGTACCATCAGCTCAAGATCTTATGCCAGATCTTCCTGTCTGGTACCATCAGCTCAAGATCTTATGCCAGATCTTCCTGTCTGGTACCATCAGCTCAAGATCTTATGCCAGATCTTCCTGTCTGGTACAATCAGCTCAAGATCTTATGCCAGATCTTCCTGTCTGGTACCATCAGCTCAAGATCTTATGCCAGATCTTCCTGTCTGGTACCATCAGCTCAAGATCTTATGCCAGATCTTCCTGTCTGGTACAATCAGCTCAAGATCTTATGCCAGATCTTCCTGTCTGGTACCATCAGCTCAAGATCTTATGCCAGATCTTCCTGTCTGGTACCATCAGCTCAAGATCTTATGCCAGATCTTCCTCATTCCTTTCATGTCTCCAGTTCGCTTCATGTGCACTTCGGTCTATCTCTATCTCTAGCACTCTAGGGTTTCAGAATAAAGACTGCCTCATAATACTATCAATATGTTTCTTCAGTGTGTGTCTTATCCATGGCCAGCGTCTCTTTCTCATGTCATGTTCCACTTGTCTTCCCGTTTTTTTGTGTTTTTTTTTTTTGTGTAACGTACGCTCGCTATTACTCGAGGCGAGAATCTCCGGTTAGTATATCTAACCTGAGACTGATTTCTACGTGAGTATCCCTTTTTTCCCTGTACACTGACAGGTGTCCACTCGCCATTCAGACAGATACTCGCCGTCTTCGGAGGGTACCTATTAGAGCTGGGTCGGCTCAGGAGCCGCCAGTACCTGGTCGACGAAACTGCTTCAAATGTCCTCGCCCAGGCTTGAACCTGGATCACCCGATCGCCAGCGCAGTGTGGTAACCATTACACCAGCGCGGCTCGTTTCAATCGTTCTATTCTACGCAAGCTCCCATTTATGTAGGATTGTAACTTCTGATTGTTGTTTTTGTTGTTCTCCATATAATAAGACTGACTTAACATTTGAGTTGAAGATTATGATTTTTATGTTGGAAATGATTTCTCTTGGAGATCAAGATGATGTTTATTATTATTTACCCATTTTCTTTAGTGAAATCCTATCTTCTTTTACCCGTCATTTTGCTTTTTTGTTTTTGTGTCAAATAGGTTTTTCTTAGGTGACCTAGATTGACCTAGCACAGATCTTTCTGTCTCTGTATTTTACTTACCTGTCTAATAACTCATGTTTCTCTTATAAAATTACTTTGTCACGTCACTTTTTTTTGGGCTTTACCTGTTGTATTTCTCCTCTCGGTTATGCCTTCATTTACTTTTTTTTTAAACTACAGTTTCTGTTAGTTTCGTTATAACTATTGTTAATTTTACAACTATTAAACAACAACAATACTAACAATTGATATTACAAAAACAGCCGCCAAGTCAAGCTAATAATATTTCTACTGTTATTGGTGCTGGAATAATGCAACACCACTTCTACAACAGCAACTTTCACAACACCACTTCTACAACAGCAACTTTCACAACATCACTTCTACAATAGAAACTTTCACAACACCACTTCTACAACAGCAACTTTCACAACACCACTTCTACAACAGCAACTTTCACAACACCACTTCTACAACAGCAACTCTCACAACACCACTTCTATAACAGCAACTTTCACAACACTACTTCTACAACAGCAATTTTCACTACACCACTTCTAAAACAGCAACTCTCCCAACACCACTTCTACAACAGCAACTCTCACAACACCACTTCTACAACAGCAACTTTCACAACACCACTTCTACAACAGCAACTTTCACAACACCACTTCTACAACAGCAACTCTCACAACACCACTTCTACAACAGCAACTTTCACAACACCACTTCTACAACAGCAACTCTCACAACACCACTTCTACAACAGCAACTCTCACAACACCACTTCTACAACAGCAACTCTCACAACACCACTTCTACAACAGCAACTCTCACAACACCACTTCTACAACAGCAACTCTCACAACACCACTTCTACAACAGCAACTCTCACAACACCACTTCTACAACAGCAACTTTCATAATACCACTTCTACAACAGCATCTCTCACAACACCACTTCTACAACAGCAACTCTCACAACACCACTTCTACAACAGCAACTCTCACAACACCACTTCTACAACAGCAACTTTCATAACACCACTTCTACAACAGCAACTTTCACAACACCACTTCTACAACAGCAACTCTCACAACACCACTTCTACAACAGCAACTCTCACAACACCACTTCTACAACAGCAACTTTCACAACACCACTTCTACAACAGTGTGACGTACGTCTAGTTTGACAAGTGAATTCTCCCTGATATGATGGATGATTTAAAGGGACTTTTAGCTTTTCATAACATTAGAACCCCTGAACATTTGTTGTAACTTTTCGTTTGCCAGAACTCATTCCACCGGGACTCATTTAGTAGGCGGCACGAGATCTAAGAGTCAGACCGAGGGATTTTAGGGGAGACTATCGGCGTTATCAAAGACAGTAGTGGTCCCTGATACGAGACGCAGTTGCTTGCCGCTAATTTCGCGTCTCGGTGTCAATCGAGGAACCGAGCGAACGGGGGAAAGCGGAACGGGTAGCAGCGAACGGAGATACGAAGACCAGGGTGCGGTTTCTTCTCTTGATTTGGCGGTCAGATCCCCAAAAGTTCGTGAGATCAAATAAGTTGTCAAGTTTATCATGTCCCACTCAACTTACATTCCATTTTAGCTAAATAGACCATGAAGAACTAGACACGTTATCACTCGCTGGCCAGACTTTTACAGAAGCACTAGCTTTATTGAAATCTGGTTATAGATTTTCCCCTGGATTTTATATATATATTTGCAGTGTTTTCTATTCTGTGCAGAGCGGTAATATATATTGTGTAAAGTGATCAGTGGTCTAGTTCAGTCATTCTATTTCAATGGATTTTGTGTTAATTTAAATCTATTAAATTAAACCATCTCAATAGTTCCAGTGGTAAATATAATGATCTATCTATTATATTATTTCAAAAGATAATAGATGCTTAAATTAACTTTTAAAGTCGCGAAGGAATTTATAATTAATAAATTCAGTTAAGTCCTAGTTTTATAGATGTGGGTTTTTAACCACTAGAATTCGCGCAGTGTTTATTAAATACATAATTAAATACTCGAGTGTATTATAGGCTTAACGGGAAATTCATCGCGCTTTAGAAGGTTATTTGTTTTCGGTATATTACATGTCTTTTTTTTTCTTTCATACAGAGTGATCGTAATCTGTGCGATCCCAGCATTAAGAAAGCAATAAAGAAATCAATCTAAGCAAGGCAAAGCATAAACAGTGTGTAGAGTTCCCCTGACGCAGAACTTGTTGAGACTGTGTAAATTTTTAATCTTTGAGGCGATTCTATGTTTGGAATTCCGCTATCTAACTTATAGCAAAGAAAGCACACCCAAAGACAAATTTAACGCACCATCAAACAACTTAAGTCGTAACGGGAAGAAGAACACTGGCCCGAGCTTTGTTAGTTTACTGACACAGAGAGATAATTCATAATTTCCTGAACAGTGATGTGACTAGTTTTCTCACTGGACTTAAACCATACCTCACGGATAAAGTGTACCAGCACGCGTAAGAATTTTATTATCAGCGGCATAGTCAAATAGACCACACCATCCTCACCCCGGTATCAGAGACCGTGCCCTCCCATAGAAACTGTTATTAAGAAAAGAGATACAACTACAGATTCATTTTCCAGCGATTACGGGATCCTTTTATGTGCTGACCGCCTACCCGCAAATCTGGGGCTAGAACTTGAACAAACACTCATACATTTAGTTTGAGGTGTAACTGCTGTTGTGTTATTCTATGGAGTGCAAGATTTTTTCACAATCGGTAAGTGAGAGCAAGATGAGTGAAGGTCTTTGCTAGCGCGTGTATGAATGACAGGAAATTAATTCTTTTGTGTGACCATTTTGTTAACTTGCTTACCTGGTAATATATATCTTTTCTGTATACCCTACATTGTTCCTTTAAGTGGGATAGTTGATAATTTGTTAACTCTGTTTAAAACCACCTCCTTTCCATTTGCTTAGTAAAGGGAAGAACAGCTGGGAAGAACAGGTTTTTTTTATCACCTATACCAAATTTTGTAACACCTCTTTCAGAGTAATTAACTTCACTGTTAGGTTAACGTACCTATGTTCCTGATATTATCTATCTTTGGACTGGGTTTATCTTTGTCTAATAAGCGGGAAGGGCTTAGTCGATACCAATCTTCTTCACCCCTTCCAAACTTGTTATTTGCATTTGTGTACTTATGATAATTTATGTAATATCTGATATTTTTAGTGATTGATGTTTAAAGTGAATAAAATCACATAAACTCATTTAGTTCTGTGTGTTGGATATACCCAAAGCCCAACTTTTCCCCTTATTCGTTTAATATAGTTTGTATCAACATCGTCTGTGTGTGTGAAAAACACCAAATCGGTGTGCGCGCAGATGCGAGTCTGGAAAACTGGCAAATAATTGTTTGACCAGGAGAGCGGAAGAGAAGATTGAGAGAAGCGATTTGTCGTAAATAAGTCTGTCTTTACTCTCCTCCAGCACGCTGTGAAGCAACTATTTAATATCTACATTTTCTATCACTGAGCTTTCCATCATCATTTTCCACTCTAAACCGGACCACTATTTCTAAGACTCTTTTCTCTCAAAATAAATTTACGACAAACAGCAACGCTCACAACACCACTTCTACAACAGCAACTCTCACAACACCACTTCTACAACAGCAACTCTCACAACACCACTTCTACAACAGCAACTTTCACAACACCACTTCTAAAACAGCAACTCTCACTACATCACTTCTACAACAGCAACTCTCACAACACCACTTCTACAACAGCAACTTTAACAACACCACTTCTACAACAGCAACTCTCACAACACCACTTCTACAATAGCAACTCTCACAACACCACTTCTACAACAGCAACTCTCACAACACCACTTCTACAACAGCAACTCTCACAACACCACTTCTACAACAGCAACTTTCACAACACCACTTCTACAACAGCAACTCTCACAACACCACTTCTACAACAGCTACTCTCACAACACCACTTCTACAACAGCAACTCTCACAACACCACTTCTACAACAGCAACTCTAACAACACCACTTCTACAACAGCAACTCTCACAACACCACTTCTACAACAGCTACTCTCACAACACCACTTCTACAACAGCAACTCTCACAACACCACTTCTACAACAGCAACTCTCACAACACCACTTCTACAACAGCAACTCTCACAACACCCCTTCTACAACAGCAACTTTCACAACACTACTTCTACAACAGCAATTCTCACAACACCACTTCTATAACAGCAACTTTCACCACTTCTACAACAGCAACTTTCACAACAACACTATTAAGTTAAACACGTAGTTTACTGGTATTGCAGCAGGAAACAACTTTAGCTAATTTAGAAGTCTCGTGCAGCTCTCGTGGATTTCTTAAGAGACAAACGAAGAATAGAACTACTGTTCCCTCAAGCATGTCGTAGATGGCAACTAATGTGAGGTTGTGCATGGGGCTGACAACTCTATCATGTTCAACAAATTGTCTATGCTCCATAGGGAACACATGAACATATTATTCGTATAACTTCTGTATTTCAGAATGCACTCTAGTATAACCGATGAACTTTGTGTCTAGGTTGAACGAGGCACATCATGCCAAAACGACATTAACCGCCTATTTTTTTTTTAAATTAATAAAATGAAATAACTATATTTATTGCAACGGGAAAAAACCTATTATTTCTATATTGTCAAACATTACTGTAATTAGCGGTTGCATGAAATGTCACTACCATTAATGATACTACATGGGTTACTGCTGCTTTTAAAATAACTGCTTGTTGGTCCTTTTTTTAAAAGTGAAATGCCAGCAATCATAGGCTAAATCGTCTCGTCATAACTTCTGGTCACTGCCCAGCATCTTCATCAACATCATCATCATCATCAACATCATCATCATGTCTCTTATTGGCCACTAACGCTCGTGTAGTCACCCCGTGCAGCTACCACCTCGCCCTCACCTTGTTTGTGCAGAAAGCTTATCAAAGCAATCATATTCTCTTGTTTTCCGCAGTGATTTCTCTAGCAAATATTTTTACATGATGAGTGAGGTTGTCAGCCTTCATACACAGTCTTATAATAGTACCCACATAGAACATGGGAGCCGCGGTAGCACAGTGGTTAGTGCACTGGCTTCCTAGTTCAGTGGTCCATGGTTCGATCCCCCAGTTGAGGTGGGATTTTTTTTATACCGCAAACGGCTCCTGGGTCGACCCAGCCCCAGTTTGATACCAGAGTAACTTCTGGGAAGGTTGAGGCGGCCGGCGGGATGCTGACCGCATCACCCCTAGTCTGGCGATGGTCAAGAAAATATGGGCCTGACACCATATTCCCAATATGCCTCAATGGGCGTGTAACGGGATCCTTTACATAGGGCATGGTTAAAGCAGAAAATTTCCTTTTTCGGAAACCACACGAGGCACTGTGTTTATTAACCTCGTTGTTAACAGTCTTCAATGCCAGGATGTTAAATTACACAGAACAATTGTGTCTCGCCTTCCTCTTTCTGGTTCCCTGTTAAATAGCATTACTGTTACACTTACTTGTACTGTTACACTTACTTGTACTGTTACACTTACCTGTACTGTTACACTTACTTGTACTGTTACACTTACTTGTACTGTTACACTTACCAGTACTGTTACACTTACCAGTACTGTTACACTTACCTGTACTGTTACACCTACTTGTACTGTTACACTTACTTGTACTGTTACACTTACTTGTACTGTTACACTTACCTGTACTGTTACACTTACTTGTTTTGTTACACTTACTTGTACTGTTACACTTTCCTGTACTGTTACACTTTCCTGTACTGTTACACTTACCTGTACTGTTACACTTACTTGTACTGTTACGCTTACCTGTACTGTTACGCTTACCTGTACTGTTACACTTACCTGTACTGTTACACTTACTTGTACTGTTACACGTACTTGTACTGTTACACTTACTTGTACTGTTACACTTACCTGTACTGTTACACTTACCTGTACTGTTACACTTACTTGTACTGTTACACTTACTTGTACTGTTACACTTACTTTTACTGTTACACTTACCTGTACTGTTACACTTACTTGTACTGTTACACTTACTTGTATTGTTACACTTACTTGTACTGTTACACTTACTTGTACTGTTACACTTACTTGTACTGTTACACTTACCTGTACTGTTACACTTACTTGTACTGTTACACTTACTTGTACTGTTACTACTCTTGCCTCTTATAGTTCATGAGGGTCTGGGAAGAAATAACAGGACCAATACATTTGCATGCATGTCGTACAAGACGACTAGTATAAGGTTTTGCATGTGGCTGGTACACTCATCACATTAAAAAAATAGTTACAGAAATCACTGCTGCACGAGCATGTGAATGTTTGGTGCAGGCTTCTTTCATGGGGACCAGCAGCAGTGGTTGCTCCCTGCTCCGCAAGGAGCGCAAACGAAAATGATATTGATGATTACTATCATTCCGATCACGAGTACAACAATTGTTACAGATAAAGCGGTTTTTGCTACGGCTATGCCTGCTACTGATACGACAACTACAGCTACCATCACGACAGCTACCATCACGACAGCTACCATCACGACAGCAGCAACAACAATAACATCAATAATTCTACTATAGCTGTTAGCCCAACTACTACTTGTACTGTTGCTATTAATACTACTACGACGAACACGACTACCACTAATGCCCTACTAACGCTACTAATATACTGTTACTACTACTGCTAACCCTACTAATATTACCATTATGCTTATTTTTACCACTTACCATGCGGTTATTACGACAATTACTGGCTCTATTAATCCTTTTGCTAGTATTACTACTACTAATCCAACTGCTAGTAATACTACTAATCCTGCTACTAGTACTGCTACTAATCATACTGCTGGAACTACTACTAATCATACTGCTAGTACTACTAGTCCTACCGCCAGTACTACTACTAATCCTGCTATTAGTACTGCTACTAATCCTACTGTTTGTACTACTACTGCTACTAATCCTACTGCTAGTACTACTACTAATCCGACTGCTAGTACTACTACTACTAGTCATACCGCCAGTACTACTGCTAATCCTACTGTTAGTACTGCTACTAATCCTACTGCTAGTACTACTACTAATCCTACTGCTATTACTGCTACTAATCCTACTGCTAGTATTACTACTAATCCGACTGCTAGTACTACTAGTCCTACCGCCAGTACTACTACGAATCCTACTGTTAGTACTACAGATCCTACTGCTAGTACTACTACTACAAATCCTACTGCTAGTACTACTACTACAAATCCTACTGCTAGTACTACTACTACTACTAATCCTACTACTACTAATCCTACTGCTAGTATTACTACTAATCCTACTACCAGTACTACTACTAATCTTACTGCTAGTACAACCACTACTAACCCTACTGCTAATACTACAACTAATGACACTTCCCCTACTACTGCTGACGTTGCTTCACCTACTACACCTAATACCACATTTACTACCGCTACTAATACTGTTACCTGTACTATTACTACTAGTACGTTTATTACAATTACTGCTGCTTCGATCCCTACTACAATTAATACTACTGTGCCCACCCATACTATTATAAAGAAATAATACAGCTGGCCAAAACTATTGACAACCTGCTAACAAAATACGACATTGGAATCACTCTCCAGTGGATACTAGGGCACACAGACATAGCAGGCAGCGATAAAGCAGACAGAATAGCAAAGCTATAGTAAGCATTGTTCAAACAAACACTCCAGCAAACATGCAGATAGCTAAACAAATACTCCAAAATAACTTCAAAGAGAAATGGTTGAACCGTTGGGCAAAAGGATCCACTGGACTTGCCTTGTTTAAAGGAAGGGCCCATCTTAAAAAAAAATTAAAAACATTAATAACCTACGACCTGTGGAACAGAGCACAATCTTCCAACTAAGAACAGAACACACCAGACTCAACAAGCACTTAAACAAATTAAACCCCACACATGAGCCTAATTTCCGCAACTGTACCCATCAGTATGAGACAGTCCAGCATGTGCTGCTAGCTTGCACAGGACTCTCAACACAAAGAAGAAAGATACTGCCGGGCTCCCCAACAATCACAAACACTCTTGACAGCACCACTCAACAGCTACAGAACACGGGCACATTCTTTAACTTGGCATTGGCTGCTGAAGAGCGACAAACTCAGCAACCCTAGTTAATCCACAACAAACACAACCCCTACTATTACTAGCAGTGCGACTACTACTATCACTACTGCTACCCCATGTACTACTACTACTACTACCACAGTTACAAATAACATTGCTACTACTCTCATTACTACTGCTGCCGCTATTACTAAATCTTCTAATGCTGCTGTTACTATCTCTACTACTATTGCTGCCGATACTATAACTACTTCTACTGTTACTACCACTTTCTCTCTACAACTATAAATGTCACTACTAGAGTCACCGAGAGACCTACACTAGCATTATTTGTGCTATTGTTAGAATGAGATAAACAGTTAGGACAGCTCACAAAGAAAAAAAAAATGAATGAAAATAATAATAAGAATTGCTACTGACAACAGTTCAAGGTAACAGCTCACGTTTACTAAGAGTGAGTGATCATCTAGAGACGTAAATAAAATGTTCGAGAACAGCGAAGATTGACCAATAAATTTAATCCAAAAGATTTGGGTTAACGAATCAGAGAGTGGCAAGGAAACACACCACGCTGAGATGACCAGAGGTCATTAGTTAGTGAGAGTGTGTGCTGAGAAGTTTCGAGCAGCTGTGCGGACAGGTTGTATGTCTGTGGTTTTACAGACTGGCTTATGAGTATATACATATGTCCAGCTACCTCAAGCAAGTGTTAATCTATCGGAAGATAGATATTGATTCTGTGGTTTACAGTTAGTGTTTATTTATATAGGAGATCAGCGATTATGCTCTCTTGAATATTTTGTAGAGGCATGATTTGCCAGTTCGCTATGAGAACTCTATGACTATGTATAAAGGAAACGGAAGGCTATGAATATATAAAGGAAACTGAATATTATTGAAGAGCAACACTAAGTAAAGGTTGATCTACGAGGACTTTAAGTATAGGTTGATCTATCAAGACTTTAAGTATAGGTTGATCTATCAAGAGATAGATATTACTTCTAAGAAACAGTGAGTGTTTATTTCCACGCGAGAACCGCAACTATGCTCTCACTTGTAAGTATCTGACTGTGAGTATACATTATGCATAAGATAGATTCTTGTTTCCAGGAATGTTTTGCAGAGGCATGATTAGCCAGTTCGGAAAGAAAAATCTATAAATATTTAAAAGATACGGAATGCTATTGAGGAGCATAGGTACCACAAGTATATAGTAGCAGATTTAGGAAGACTAAGAATGTGTACAGGAGATAATATGATAAAGAGGAATATGAAAGTTTACAAGACATAGAGCTCACGTATGAAGTACCCGTAATGTTCACGGATCCAATTTATGATTATGTGCGTGCTCCATTATTTGAATTACTTGCCATGCTTGTTAGCAGTATTGTGTTTTAAAGGATCAGCATGAATTTGATTTCGTCCTTAAATGTTGCTGAACGTATGCCATTATTGTTTACACTACCACTATATGAGAAGTCATTATAACATCAAAGAAGGAACTGAACGAACCTGGGATATTAAAAAGGATAGTAGTATCATCCAAGAATTACCACCTCTGGCGGAGTTGACCAGTAATAATATTAACTTGAACTTGGAAGATAAAGGAAGAACTGTACTACTACTACCTATACACACAACAGTATTGTAACCACTATATTATAACACCTAGCGCGGTTACACTAGGACTACTACTACCTATACACACAACAGTATTGTAACCACTATATTATAACACTTAGCGCGGTTACACTAGGACTACTAATGCTACAACTATTACTTCTCGCAGCAAGAAAAAAAAAGCTACATTTATCAACATTTTTTCCATCAACCTACGCTCCGTCTTATTCTTACTTTGTGACCATCAACTTCTACAACAAGCTTACAACTGATAGTTATAAAATTGTTAAATTTTCACGTAAGGGTGATAATCTGACTCTCATTTTTTGTTTTAAACAGGACTGGTTTGCTGTCAGAGAAAAAAAAATAGATACAACTAGGTAAGATTAAAAAAGAAAATACATACTTCTGTCACTTATACATACAAAACTCTGTTCGATTTACTAAAACTGTTTCTGTTATGTAAATTGCAAGTCTCATTACTTCTATTACTACTGCTATTCAAAAAGTAACGTCTCTCTACTACTATTACTACTACTAATACTACAATTCAAATAGTAATGTCTCTCTACTACTACTACTACTACTACTACTACTACTACTACTACTACTACTACTACTACTACTACTACTACTACTACTACTACTACTACTACTAATACTACAATTCAAATAGTAATGTCTCTCTACTACTATTACTACTACTAATACTACAATTCAAATAGTAATTTCTCTCTACTACTATTAGTACTACTAAAACTACAATTCAAATAGTAATGTCTCTCTACTACTACTACTACTACTACTACTACTACTACTACTACTACAATTCAAATAGTAATGTCTCACTACAATAATAACTATTACAATTCAAATAGTAATGTCTCTATACAACAACTACTACTACTAATGTTCAAATAGTAATGTCTCTCTACTACTACTACTACTACAATTCAAATAGTAATGTCTCTCTACTATTACTATTATTAATCAAATAGTAATGTCTCTCTATTACTACTGCTACTACTACTACTACTACAATTCAAATAGTAATGTCTCTATTAATCAAATAGTAATGTTTCTCTATCACTACTGCTACTACTACTACTACAATTCAAATAGTAATGTCTCTCTACTACTACTATTATTATTATTCAAATAGTAATGTCTCCCTACTACTACTACTACAATTCAAATAGTAATGTCTCTATTAATCAAATAGTAATGTCTCTCTATTACTACTGCTGTTACTACTGTCATGAAATATTCTAATCCACATATATAAATTATTAGGTAAATATGAAGCCTAACAAATAAAATTAATAAAGAGAAGAGCAATGGTAAAATGACAGTGCTGTCACAAGGAATGTACTCGAAATCCCCCTTGTTTTCTGCTTCGTCTGCAAATTGTAACGCTTTCACGTTGATAGTAAAAGCTTACTGTATATTACCCGCCTTCTTCAATGAAACGTGTGCTGTATTTCTTGGAAAAGCATTGAGACGTACTGCGTAATGACCTAAATTAACCCTAACATTAATTATACTGCGTTACCAAAACGAACGAACAGATGGACTAAAGGGATAAAAAGAGAAGGGAGAGGCAGAAAGCCGAACACTAAACCCGCTTCGCGCGATACACAATTACTACCATCACGCGTGTAAGTCTACATGCACTAATTTTTTTTCAGACGGACAGTGATAAAATACACTACCCTTTCCCAGAGTTAGGTTTATAAATCATAACAGACTCTTATTAGAAAAGACAACATTATATGGGTTTACGTTTGAACACATAACAGTACCCAGACAGCACATCTTCTAAACAGGAGATAGAAGAAATTGCATATTTTGAACGCAGCCACGTAGCTCCTTTAAATTAGTATTTTTGGGTTCCTTAGGGTTTGCTGACAAATAATATGTAAAACGTTACGCAAATAGTCCAGGAATTAATAAATTATACCCAAAATAAAATATTGGGGGTGCCTGACAGCATAAAATCATTTCTGCTCATAAAAATTTTTTTATAACGTGTTTGAAAAAACCTTACGTTACATAAATAGCCTACCATGTAAACTCCAAATTGATTGGAGCGCAACAAATGAAAGCCTAACCACGATTGGTCGGGTTATAAATACTATCTTGGTTGTTAGGGGAGACGGGAAAAGATAACATTTTTTCAAACACTTGTCGAAACGTGGCATTGGCCAGTCTCGCTGATATACACACTTGGGAGCGTTAGTTCGAGACCACTAATTCAAATAAGCTTGATAAAGCGACAGTACGTTGAAGCCAGCTCACATTTTTGCTAAAATAAAAGCCTGGAACATAGGCAGAACGGAATTTGTGCCAGTTTGTGCCAGAATTCATTGCTAATCAACGTATCTGTGTTTATTTCCATGAAATTGTGGGACAGTGGTCTTGATGGTAGTGAGCAGCATCTGGTCAGAGATTTGCTGAATCCAGAGTCGGACAGCATACTCCTTGGTCTTTTTAGCTATCAGTGAGGTGTCTCCTGAGCCCAGAGGAGAATTCGAGCAGAGGAGTCCTTTCCTGCCGCCATCACGCCAGATAAGCGAATTGGCCAGCTGAGCTCAACATTATGTCCCCTCATCTTGAAATAACTTTATAAAAATACCATTCAGAGGGGAATTTACTTGTCTTAAAATCAGGAACTGTGAACATCTCCAATAATAGTCCCTAAAGACAAACTATTGAAGTCATGATGACCAATACCAACAGAGCTTGAACAAAACAAAACCAGTATTACCTCATTTTACTACTACACAACTGACACACATAGAACATTTGTACTAATATATGTCACTACAATATTCATATTAAATACATTCTGTACATAACTTGTAATTTAAATTGATTGTGATTCCTGGTTCCCTTGTAGTTGAATCAGGACACATATTCCTTCATGCCAGTAATGAATACATATTGTTATTTGAAAGTTTATCAGTGACTCTTTTAAGATATCTGTGTAGAGTGTTATATGTATGTGAGTGTCACAGTGTTGTTAAGAGTAGTGGATTAAATTAAATTGTTTATCTGTCTGTTGTTGTGACTTACACTTCACCATACACATACCCTAGACACATAACGTAGCATCACACTATTCCAGAATAATTCTGACTGAGATATATAGATATGTGGCAGCAAGTAAGGTTATATATATAATATACTACTCTTATTAGATATATATATACCTTCACAGCTGATCTCAGTCAGTACACTAAGTCCCTTATAAATATCTATAACATCCCACTTCACCACATATATTGGGGTCTCGCTCTTGGGATTTTGAATCTTTAACTATTAAAAATATTGGGGGTAATTCACTTCAGGGAATATAAGAATTAAAAGGTATCCTTGGGTGGAATAAAATAAGGTTGAGCTCACGGTGCCTGTGTTGTCCATTAGAGATTGAATTGTTGGTTAGACATTGTATAAATTTACATAATAGACAATGGCGGACCTGGCCAAATTTCGATCTGCTGCGGTTCAGACTGCAAAAGAGTTAGGATTAGATGGGCAAGTTATGGTTGCCTATGTCACGACGGAATGTGACAAATTTATTGAACGTGAAGAAAGAAGGTTTGAAGCCGAAAGAAAGTTAGAGGCTGACAGGGAAATTAAGAAGTTACAGTTTGAAGCTGAGGCTGAGACTAAGAGGTTGCAGATTGAGGCTGAGACTAAGAAATTGGAGGCAGAAAGAGAAGACAAACGATTGGCTGCAGAAAGGGAAGAGAAGAAATTGGCTGCAGAAAGAGAAGAGAAGAGATTAGCTGCAGAGAGGGAAGCAGAAAAGGAGGAGAAGAGATTACAAAGGGAACATGAGTTACGACTAAGGGAGTTTGAGTTTCAAGGCCATGCTCCTGAAAATGGTGCCAGTCCCTTTGCCTCTGATGCTACGGTTACTCAGGGAGCCTCGACCTCAGCTATGAATTTTCATTTAGATCATTTTGTTGAGAAAGACGATGATATTGAGAGCTATATAAATAGGTACGAACTATTAGCTATCACGTATGGGTTAGAGAGAGAAAGGTGGAGCTTAAAGTTATCTCAGGGACTTCGTGGGGCAGCTTATGAAGTTTTTGCAAAAATGAGCAGAGGTGATCAGGAAAATTATGACATGCTAAAGCAGGCTCTTTTGTTAAGGTATGAAAAGAATGCAGAGTTTTACAGGAAAAAATTTAGGAATGCTAAACTACTGTCAGGTGAAACCTATCACCAGTTCTCTGCACGAATCGAGACATACTTGGAGAAATGGACTTCTCTGGGGAAAACCCAAGATCTTAAGGAAATGGTCCTTATAGAGCAACTAAGAGAGTCCATGGCTCCAGACCTGAGAAAGTTTCTCATGGAACAAGGTGCAGAGAGGCTGGGTGAGTTGCTAAATGTTGCTGAAAGGTATCAAGCAGCTCAAGCAGAGGTAACAGGTAATAAAAGAAACAGGTGGACAACTTTAGGGCACCACAGAATTTTAATAAATTTGATCCTAAGGATCAAAATAAAGGTAAGCACCAATTTGATAGGCCACGGTATGACAATAAAAAAAAATTCCCACAATTCGATGAAAGGAAATATAATGAAAGAAAATCTTTCAACCAAGGAAAAAGGTGGTGTAAGAATTGTCAGATGGACAATCATGACACTGACCGTTGCAGAAGGAAACCTGTGTATATGGCAACCCTTCAGGTCAGGTCGACCTCAAGACAGGAGGAGGATATTATGTTAGATACCACTCCAGAAGAGATGAGGAAGGCACAGGCTGGGGATAAAACACTCAAGCCTTGTTTCAGAAAATTGTCAACTTGTCATACAACTCCAGGCAAGGGAGATTTTTACATGAAAAACAAGTTGATGTATAGGAAGACTGGAACTAGATCCAAAGGTCAGGGACAACTGGTTCTTCCAAAAAGATACAGGACAGAATTAATAAGGAGCCTACATGTGAAACCAGATGGGGACCATGAGAAGATAGGTACCATTATTCAAAAGGTGGCTCACAATTATTATTGGCCCAAAGCAAGATGGGACATTGAGAATTTTGTAGAAAGGTGTAGCATAGCACATGAGGGAACACCCACAAGTGGGAACATGGATCAGGACCTGGACACGCCATGGGGCAAAATCAGGCCTAACAATAAAAGGAAAAATAAATTTGATAAAGTGGACCAAATGGAATGGGAAGCCCCTTTTCACGGACAAGCTTCACTTAACTGTTTTTCAATGGCCACTATGCGGAGAGTGCAAAAGGATGTCTTACCCCAGGATAAGCCGACAATCCCTCAATCGGACTTAAACAAACTGGAGGAAGAGGATGTAGAGAGGAAATCTCTCATCAAGAATTTTAAGTGGGGAGAAAGCCCCAAAAGAAAAATTGGTAGCGGTTGTTTTGTGAATGATAATTCTGGGAGGAAAAATCATCACTATAAAGCTTCAAGTGGAAGAGACCATACCGGTGCATGGACAAATAGGTCCACACAATTAAAGGTCCAGATGTAGCTTTGTTAAGAACGTGGACTGATGAAAAGGCAGAGGAAAACATTACATCTTCATACCAATATGTGAATGAGCTGACCACTCGGTTGAAAACTGGCTGGAAACTTGCCAATGAAAATTTGAAACAAGCCAGGAAGAAACATGCTGCCTATTATAACAGGAAGGCGAAAGACAGAAATTTGGCTGTGGGAGAGAAGGTACTGCTTCTTTTGCCCGGGAGTCAGAATAAGTTACAAATTGGATGGCAGGGTCCATATACAGTTCTAGAGAAGGTGTCTAGAACAAATTATAAGATAGATAAGAAGGGGAAAGAAAAAATCTATCATGTGAATCTCCTGAAGAAATATTTGGAAAGAGAACATCAGGAAGAGACACACTTGTTGACCTTGTCCATCGCCATGGAGATGAAAAAGGAACCACTTTCATCATTTGAATATCCATTACACCCCTGTGAGACAGCAGCACAGGTGAAAATCAGTACACATTTAACGAAAACTCAGAAAGAGAGAGTGCAACAGGTTCTAAATAATCATGTAGAGGTGTTAACAGACCGACCAGGGCATACAAACCTATTGGAATATGATATGAAATTAATAGACTCCACACCTGTCTGTATGAAACCATATTCGATTCCGTTTGCTAAGGAAAAAGCTTTGAAGGAAGAGATAGACTATCTGTTGAAGGAAGGAATTATTTCGCACAGTGAGTCTTCGTATAGTTCCGGTGTTGTACTTTTAAGGAAGCCCTCTGGAGAACATAGACTCTGTATAGATTACAGGAGACTGAATGCTATTACAGAAGGACAGGTGGATCCATTGCCGGATACAAATCAGCTGTTTGCCAGGTTAAATAAAGCTAAATATTTCTCAAAAGTGGATCTGAGTAAAGGATACTATCAGATTCCAGTAAAGCCTGAGGTTAGACCATACCTAGCTTTTAGTACCTCAGAAGGACACTATGAGTTTAATAGATTGCCATTTGGATTGAAGAATGCGCCTAGTGTCTTCTCTAGAATGATGAGAAAATTATTGGATCCTCTGAATAATCCCTGTATAACAAATTTTATGGATGATATCCTTATAGCAACAGAAACATTTGAGGAACACATTGACTCTCTGAACATGCTGTTTACTCGACTTGGGGAGGCAAATTTAACAGCCCGACCAACCAAATGTTGCGTTGGATGTAAAGAATTGGAATTTTTGGGACACACAGTTTATCAGGGAAACATGACCCCTGACCCAAAGAATTTAGAGAAACTACAGAAAGCCCCGAGACCACAAACCAAGAAGGACGTGAGATCCTTTGTCTCATTATGTGGTTTCTACCAGAAGTATATCAAAAACTTTAATTCCATATGTGCACCTTTAACGGAATGGACACGTAAAGGACTTCCAGATCGCATTACATGGACACCACAATGTGAAATGACTTACCAAGAATTGAAGGAAAAGCTCACAAGTAAACCCATTTTGAAATTACCTGACTTAAGTCAAGAATTCATAGTAAGGACGGATGCAAGTAATATTGGGTTAGGTGCAACTTTACTACAGAAATCAGATGCATTGGATGGGGAATTAAGCCCAGTGGCATATGCTAGCAGAAAGTTGAATAAAGCTGAAATCAACTACTCAACTAGCGAAAAAGAATGTCTTGCAGTAATATGGGCAATAAAGAAATTCAATATTTATCTATATGGGAAGGCATTTAAGTTGCAAACTGACCACAAACCTTTATCGTTTTTAGCACAGGCTAAGCATGAGAACTCTAGGTTACTCCGATGGTCTTTGCTTCTGGCTCCATATAATTTTAGCATTGAATATATATCTGGAAAAACCAATCTGGGAGCGGATTTTTTAAGCCGCCATCCGTGTGATGAGAATCACCGTAAACCCCAGAAATAATAATAAATTTCTATATGTGTATATAGAATAAAGGACTGACATATAATGTCTGTTTTAAGAGGGGAGGTGTCATGAAATATTCTAATCCACATATATAAATTATTAGGTAAATATGAAGCCTAACAAATAAAATTAATAAAGAGAAGAGCAATGGTAAAATGACAGTGCTGTCACAAGGAATGTACTCGAAATCCCCCTTGTTTTCTGCTTCGTCTGCAAATTGTAACGCTTTCACGTTGATAGTAAAAGCTTACTGTATTATTACCCGCCTTCTTCAATGAAACGTGTGCTGTATTTCTTGGAAAAGCATTGAGACGTACTGCGTAATGACCTAAATTAACCCTAACATTAATTATACTGCGTTACCAAAACGAACGAACAGATGGACTAAAGGGATAAAAAGAGAAGGGAGAGGCAGAAAGCCGAACACTAAACCCGCTTCGCGCGATACACAATTACTACCATCACGCGTGTAAGTCTACATGCACTAATTTTTTTTTCAGACGGACAGTGATAAAATACACTACCCTTTCCCAGAGTTAGGTTTATAAATCATAACAGACTCTTATTAGAAAAGACAACATTATATGGGTTTACGTTTGAACACATAACAGTACCCAGACAGCACATCTTCTAAACAGGAGATAGAAGAAATTGCATATTTTGAACGCAGCCACGTAGCTCCTTTAAATTAGTATTTTTGGGTTCCTTAGGGTTTGCTGACAAATAATATGTAAAACGTTACGCAAATAGTCCAGGAATTAATAAATTATACCCAAAATAAAATATTGGGGGTGCCTGACAGCATAAAATCATTTCTGCTCATAAAATTTTTTTTTATAACGTGTTTGAAAAAACCTTACGTTACATAAATAGCCTACCATGTAAACTCCAAATTGATTGGAGCGCAACAAATGAAAGCCTAACCACGATTGGTCGGGTTATAAATACTATCTTGG
This sequence comes from Oreohelix idahoensis, assembly GCA_024509875.1. NCBI lineage: Eukaryota > Metazoa > Mollusca > Gastropoda > Stylommatophora > Oreohelicidae > Oreohelix > Oreohelix idahoensis. The sequence goes on from JAMPIV010017018.1 coordinate 110,740, forward strand.
TTGTTAGGGGAGACGGGAAAAGATAACATTTTTTCAAACACTTGTCGAAACGTGGCTCATTGGCCAGTCTCGCTGATATACACACTTGGGAGCGTTAGTTCGAGACCACTAATTCAAATAAGCTTGATAAAGCGACAGTACGTTGAAGCCAGCTCACATTTTTGCTAAAATAAAAGCCTGGAACATAGGCAGAACGGAATTTGTGCCAGTTTGTGCCAGAATTCATTGCTAATCAACGTATCTGTGTTTATTTCCATGAAATTGTGGGACAGTGGTCTTGATGGTAGTGAGCAGCATCTGGTCAGAGATTTGCTGAATCCAGAGTCGGACAGCATACTCCTTGGTCTTTTTAGCTATCAGTGAGGTGTCTCCTGAGCCCAGAGGAGAATTCGAGCAGAGGAGTCCTTTCCTGCCGCCATCACGCCAGATAAGCGAATTGGCCAGCTGAGCTCAACATTATGTCCCCTCATCTTGAAATAACTTTATAAAAATACCATTCAGAGGGGAATTTACTTGTCTTAAAATCAGGAACTGTGAACATCTCCAATAATAGTCCCTAAAGACAAACTATTGAAGTCATGATGACCAATACCAACAGAGCTTGAACAAAACAAAACCAGTATTACCTCATTTTACTACTACACAACTGACACACATAGAACATTTGTACTAATATATGTCACTACAATATTCATATTAAATACATTCTGTACATAACTTGTAATTTAAATTGATTGTGATTCCTGGTTCCCTTGTAGTTGAATCAGGACACATATTCCTTCATGCCAGTAATGAATACATATTGTTATTTGAAAGTTTATCAGTGACTCTTTTAAGATATCTGTGTAGAGTGTTATATGTATGTGAGTGTCACAGTGTTGTTAAGAGTAGTGGATTAAATTAAATTGTTTATCTGTCTGTTGTTGTGACTTACACTTCACCATACACATACCCTAGACACAAAACGTAGTCACCACACTATTCCAGAATAATTCTGACTGAGATATATAGATATGTGGCAGCAAGTAAGGTTATATATATAATATACTACTCTTATTAGATATATATATACCTTCACAGCTGATCTCAGTCAGTACACTAAGTCCCTTATAAATATCTATAACATCCCACTTCACCACAACTACTACTACAATTCAAATAGTAATGTCTCTCTACTATTACTATAATTAATAAAATAGTAATGTCTCTCTATTACTACTGCTACTACTACTACTACAATTCAAATAGTAATGTCTCTCTACTACTATTATTATTCAAATAGTAGTGTCTCCCTACTACTACTACTACAATTCAAATAGTTATTTCTCTCTACTACTACTACTACTAAAATTCAAAAAGTAATGTCTCTCTACTACTACTACTACAATTCAAATTTAATGTCTCTCTACTATTACTACTACAATTCAAATAATAATGTCTCTCGACTACTACTACTACAATTCAAATAGTAATGTCTCTCTACTACTACTACTACAATTCAAATAGTAATATCTCTCTACTACTACAACTACTATTATTTAAATAGCAACTAGTAAGTAACCCATCAAAATTGATGAGTTTTTAATTACAGTGTGCTTTTTCTGTTACATACCCTGAAGACCGAACTATTTCTACTTTGGTCATTTCATAATGACAACATTACAGGTCGCCGTCATTAGATCTTTGAAGTAAACATTATCTGGGTGCATTTGGTGTGAAGCCATGGGGCAACCTTTCAAAACGACATGGGGAGAAGTAAAATAGATTTAATGGAATGATATTTGATAAATTTGGCCATAAATTTAGAAGAAGTAAGGTCTCCTTGGTTCACTAGGTTTCAGATGACCTAAGTAGCTGAAACGTTTGCACACGACCCGATATCGTGGTACATTTTAAACTATTAGAATGTGACGAAATCTCGACTGTTCCTGGCCCGCCATAAAAAAAAAAAAAAAAAAATTGAAGTCGAAAAATTCATAGAATTCTAACAAGATTACAGACGTGAAAGGATCACAGGACTTGGTGACGTTGTACAACAAATTATGAAAAGGACCACATAACTTCTCTATTTTTAGTACATTTCAAAATAAAAGTGTATAGCTTAAAAGTTGTTTTGTCTCTACTTGTTTGTTGTTCCAGATTGAATTGTTAACAATGAAACGGCACAAAGACAAACACGTCAGTGTTATTAGTACTTTTCTTCTTCAGTGGTCGTCAGTTTTCTTAGGATCATATGTTTTTAATCAGCTTATGCCATTCTCTCCGGGCCCTTACTATCTTATTTAAGATCTGTCAGTGTCTACCTTAACCTTTCTTTGTCTGTCTCTTACCCTTCAACATTATCAGAGGGAGACTGATCACCTATGGGTTTGCCTTGAGTGCAGTGATGTCGATTCTGAACAACAATAACAACACGTCTGTCTCAGGTGTTAACATTATTCTGGTAACTTCTGCGACGTGGCTGGTACCGAACTGTTTTGGCTACTGCCGTTCCTTTGGACCTACCAGGTACGTGGAGAGGGGCAACATGCTGCATGGGCAACAGCTTGATTCCATATAACTGTGCCCAAGTTCGCGCCCTGGAGAGGACACTCCAGCTTCAACCTCTGGTGTCGACACAACACGAGAAATAGTTGTCGCGTGCTGGTCTTCAAAGAATTTAAACACTGCTTAGACAGCGCAGACTACGCTGGCTTGGCCAGGTCCGCCGCATGGAAGATGGTTGCGTCCCTAAAGATATCATCAACAACTGGCAGACGGCAGACACAAAAAAAAAACAGTTGGGCGACCGCAGCTGAGGTTCAACGATGTGTGCAAGAGAAACATGAAAGCAATGGACATAAATCCAGCAATCCTAGGAGGATCAAGCTGTCGATCGCTTCAAACGGTGATGATCCCTATGGCGCCACCTCAGATTGGGCGAAAAGAAGCTCACACGCAGGCAGAAAAGAAAATAACACTCTCAAAGGAACACCTTGTAAAAAAGAGCTATCACCTCAGGGGCGCATTCCCATAGTCAGTCATGAATGAAGGGGGCTACTACAACTGTCTCTGGTTCTTTTCTCCATAGGTTCCTATGCCTTCCTTTATTTCTTTGACCATGTTGATTCAAGAAAAAGAACTACCTTGAAATGTAATCAGATTGTTTTCTTCGTGTGTTATATAGCCGTTGCCAAAGCCATTTTTTTATCGCTCATTTTAGTTTTATTGTTTTCGTTCCTTCCATCAAGTCGTCATTGGTGATTCTGCATTAAGACATGAGCAACTTAAAAGGAGAAATCGAAGAAGTCAATAGAAACGGTTTAGGCATTTATTTGTAAAGAATGAAACATATTCTTACATGGCTAGCCTAGAAACTTACAGCTGCAATAGCAAAAGGATGGTGGAACAACATAAGAATATTCGTAAGTCAATGAATAATGCAAGAAGAAATACATAATCTAATGATATATGAAGAAGACACGTATTATGGGAATAGCACACGAGGAAAAAGATAACGTAATGATAAAAGAAAATCCGCAGCCTGGGAGCAACACACGAGGAAAGAGATGACGTAATGATTAAAGAAAATCTTAAAGAAAATCCGCAGCCTGGGAGCAACACAAGAGGAACGACATGGCATAATGATATTTGTAGAAGATCGTAGTCTGGGAGATACATTAACAGGAAAGAAATCATGTCATTAACTGCCCAAGCTGGCACAGGGCTGCGGAAATAAGCCAGTACTGTCAAAAACTGGACCTAGCACGCAAAACAAAATAATGAAAATCAGGGGGAGAGCTGCTCGTAAGTGCGTATAGGTCAGTACTCGGTGATCTATCGAAGCTGTTAAAAAAGCGTAGACAGCATACTGCATATCGTGAACATGACAGCCATGAAGAGAAAGTACGAGTGTTAAACATCTCACACCCCGCGTTCAGTGTCCTGGGATTGCTGAGGAGAACAAGACTACATCTCCCTCACGCACATCTACAGATGACACTAGTGTCAGGTAGGGTATGAGGCAGGGTGTGAGGTAGGGTATGAGGCAGGGTATGAGGCAGGGTGTCAGGTAGGGTATGAGGCAGGGTGTGAGGTAGGGTATGAGGCAGGGTGTCAGGTAGGGTATGAGGCAGGGTGTCAGCTAGGGTATGAGGCAGGGTGTCAGGTAGGGTATGAGGCAGGGTATGAGGCAGGGTGTCAGGTAGGGTATGAGGTAGGGTGTCAGGTAGGGTATGAGGCAGGGTGTCAGGTAGGGTATGAGGCAATGTATGAGGCAGGGTATCAGGTAGGGTATGAGGCAGGGTGTCAGGTAGGGTATGAGGCAGGGTGTCAGGTAGGGTATGAGGCAGGGTGTGAGGTAGGGTATGAGGCAGGGTGTCAGGTAGGGTATGAGGCAGGGTGTCAGGTAGGGTATGAGGCAGGGTGTGAGGTAGGGTATGAGGCAGGGTGTCAGCTAGGGTATGAGGCAGGGTGTGAGGTAGGGTATGAGGCAGGGTGTCAGCTAGGGTATGAGGCAGGGTGTCAGGTAGGGTATGAGGCAGGGTGTCAGGTAGGGTATGAGGCAGGGTGTCAGGTAGGGTATGAGGCAGGGTGTCAGGTAGGGTATGAGGCAGGGTGTCAGGTAGGGTATGAGGCAGGGTGTCAAGTAGGGTATGAGGCAGGGTGTCAGCTAGGGTATGAGGCAGGGTGTGAGGTAGGGTATGAGGCAGGGTGTCAGGTAGGGTATGAGGCAGGGTGTCAGGTAGGGTATGAGGCAGGGTGTCGCTAGGGTATGAGGCAGGGTGTGAGGTAGGGTATGAGGCAGGGTGTCAGGTAGGGTATGAGGCAGGGTGTCAGGTAGGGTATGAGGCAGGGTGTCAGGTAGGGTATGAGGCAGGGTGTGAGGTAGGGTATGAGGCAGGGTGTCAGGTAGGGTATGAGGCAGGGTGTCAGCTAGGGTATGAGGCAGGGTGTCAGGTAGGGTATGAGGCAGGGTATGAGGCAGGGTGTCAGGTAGGGTATGAGGTAGGGTGTCAGGTAGGATATGAGGCAGGGTGTCAGGTAGGGTATGAGGCAGGGTATGAGGCAGGGTGTCAGGTAGGGTATGAGGCAGGGTGTGAGGTAGGGTATGAGGCAGGGTGTCAGGTAGGGTATGAGGCAGGGTGTGAGGTAGGGTATGAGGCAGGGTGTCAGGTAGGGTATGAGGCAGGGTGTCAGGTAGGGTATGAGGCAGGGTGTCAGGTAGGGTATGAGGCAGGGTGTGAGGTAGGGTATGAGGCAGGGTGTCAGCTAGGGTATGAGGCAGGGTGTGAGGTAGGGTATGAGGCAGGGTGTCAGCTAGGGTAAGAGGCAGGGTGTCAGGTAGGGTATGAGGCAGGGTGTCAGGTAGGGTATGAGGCAGGGTGTCAGGTAGGGTATGAGGCAGGGTGTCAGGTAGGGTATGAGGCAGGGTGTCAGGTAGGGTATGAGGCAGGGTGTCAGGTAGGGTATGAGGCAGGGTGTCAGCTAGGGTATGAGGCAGGTTGTGAGGTAGGGTATGAGGCAGGGTGTCAGGTAGGGTATGAGGCAGGGTGTCAGGTAGGGTATGAGGCAGGGTGTCAGCTAGGGTATGAGGCAGGGTGTGAGGTAGGGTATGAGGCAGGGTGTCAGGTAGGGTATGAGGCAGGGTGTCAGGTAGGATATGAGGCAGGGTGTCAGGTAGGGTATGAGGCAGGGTGTCAGGTAGGGTATGAGGCAGGGTGTCAGGTAGGGTATGAGGCAGGGTGTCAGGTAGGGTATGAGGCAGGGTGTCAGCTAGGGTATGAGGCAGGGTGTCAGCTAGGGTATGAGGCAGGGTATGAGGCAGGGTGTCAGGTAGGGTATGAGGCAGGGTGTCAGGTAGGGTATGAGGCAGGGTGTCAGGTAGGGTATGAGGCAGGGTGTCAGGTAGGGTATGAGGCAGGGTGTCAGGTAGGGTATGAGGCAGGGTGTCAGGTAGGGTATGAGGCAGGCAACTGTATCATGTTAAATAAATTACCACATAAACTGTGGCTACAAACACGCTGGGGCTTTGGCGCAGGACTACTGCAAAAGAGGGAGGGGGCAGTTGTATCGATGGCCCTCATGCTCTGTATTTCAAGTGGAATGAAATAATTATTAAACATGTCCTACTCTTTCACACGCCAATTAAATTTTTTAACAACATATGAGGGGGAAACATCAGAATGGTTTGAAGTACAGAAAGGAGTAAGACAAGGCTGTACCCTTTCCCCTTACCTGTTTAACATTTATGCCGAGAATATCATGAGAAATGTAAGAGATGACCAAGAACACACAGAGTTTGACTCATTTAACATCGGCGGGTACCAGATCCCGGAAATCAGATATGCTGACGACACAGTCCTCCTATCGACCAACCCAGAAGGACTTGAACAATTACTTCTGTCCACCAAAAAACACAGCGAGGCCCAGAATCTATACCTAAACACCAAGAAGACTAAAGTATTGACAACAGACAAAGTAAAGACCAAACCAGAAATTGAAATTGATAACGAAGAACTGGACAGTGTCAATGAATTCGAATACTTAGGATCAATCATTAACAGCTCTGGCGACTGTGCAGTAGAAATTAAAAGAAGACTTGCAATTGCTTCACATAAGCTAATACAGATGAAAAACCTATGGCAAGGCACAAGCAAAGAAACAAAGTTACATCTGATCAGAGCATGTATATTCCCAGTAGCAACATACGGCTGCGAGACTTGGACACTCAATAAAACAGTTGCAAAAAAGATTACATCATTTGAAATGAAATGCTACAGAAGGATGTTGAGAATACCCTGGACAGAAAAAAAGACCAACAGAGAAGTACTGCTCTCACTAAACGTACAGGAACATTGGCTCCTAAATACCATCGCAATAAGGAAGCTGAAATTTTTCGGTCATATAAAAAGACATAATAGCCTGGAAAAAACAGTGATGGAAGGCATGGTCCCTGGAAAAAGGGGAAGGGGTCGACCTAGACGACGGTGGACCCAGGACATCACAGAGAGTCTGAACTTGTCTTTGGCTGATGCAGGTCGACTTGCCCAGAATCGTGATGCGTTCAGAGCAGCTGTAATGGAGACAACGTTCTGGAAAGAATACGTCACATGATGATGATGAACAACATATGTCATGCATAGAGGCATATCTGGAGCCATCCATATATGCCCATCAGCTATGCACAATGCTACAATATACATATGTGGAAGTGTCTTTGACTCTTGACATCATGCACATACTTCCAGGGATTTCCCCTGTGGTGAAACTTGTTAGAACCCAGCATTGCACACTACGCTTGGAGAAGTCACTTGAGCTCTAGACGTGATTCTTTGGCTTTGACCTGGTTGGCTGAATGCAGGAGGATCTCACTATGGACCCAGTGAAAGGCAGGGGGAGCTGAGAAGTGGCTCTGTGCAGGACGTGACAATTCCATGGGAGAGCCCAGAACCAGAGCACAGTATTTTAGCTCTGCATTGTTTGAGAGCCCCCCTTGGATGGCGAGGAGTGCACAGTATTCCATGCGCTTCTTACTCCTAGCTTTGGAATAGATGTGATGATCCTTTTAATGTCAGCCAAGCTGGAGAAACTGGAGCACATGACTTCAACTCAACACGTTTCGGATTGGCAGAAGACCCACAGGAAAAGCTTAGATCTACAGTGTAGATAATACCAAGGAGTCTTCAATTTGGTATTGGCTGGGAAAGATCGAGAAGCTCATCAGCCCTAGTTGAACAACAACAACAGCATAAGCCACACTAAGAAAAAGCAGATAGGTTGAAAGTAAGTAGATCTGATGCTGATTCAACAGGAAGTAAAACCTCCTTTATCATCATATCAGTCTCTTTCCTTCCCTACTGTCATATAGATGTGTATTTCTCAGTTACTGCAATGCCTACAGATTATTGAACGCCTGGTATATCTAACAAGAACATGGCATTATTTCTTCGTGTTCCTTCTTTTAATATTCTGCTCATGGCCTGAAATTTCATAGATGAAGCTAATACTTCCTTTTCATACAGACTATCTGTAATGATATCTCGCGTGCTGTCATGTTTTGCTTCTTTGAGATGTCAGATATCTCTTGATCATTCGTATCCTCTATAGTCGCTCATCACATGTGGCTTTTACTTTGAGCCTCTACGCCTATGCAGTTGGGTGATCAGAATCCATCCAATTAAAATGTCCGAAACATCTTTTATTTTCCTCAGTATTTTCTTTCCCGGAGCTGCTCTAGTCATCAACCTGCATTTTTTATTTAATACTAGATCGTCTCGTGCTCTATTATTCGCTTTTCTCCGACATTCGTTTTCTCTTCGGCATTTCTACTTTCCGGTAAATTGTTTTACAATTTGTGTTTCGAATTTTAAAATGTAAAATTGAGATTTGTGGCGTGTGAGTATTTCACATTATCCTCTGATATTAAATGGTATTGGGTGCAACTTAAAAAATAATCTTAAGTGCCTTTTAATTCGTTCAAAAATTACTATTCGTTATGAACAATCAACAAAATATTGACTGTTGCATGAATTTCACATTTCCCATATAATCTTTAGAAACATAAGTGACAATATACTAAATTACACCACGTCCTAAATGATTCTTCTCTAGTGCAAAGGTCGAACTGTGCAGTTCTCGGGGGACTGTGATGAGACTAATGGCGAATGGGATTACTGCTGCCACAGGCAGGGCATATCGTCACAGGAGACTAATGGCGAATGGGATTACTGCTCCCACAGGCAGGGCATATCGTCACAGGAGACTAATGGCGAATGTGATTACTGCTGCCACAGGCAGGGCATATCGTCACAGGCGACTAATGGCGAATGGGATTACTGCTGCCACAGGCAGGGCATATCGTCACAGGAGACTAATGGCGAATGGGATTACTGCTGCCACAGGCAGGGCATATCGTCACAGGCGACTAATGGCGAATGGGATTACTGCTCCCACAGGCAGGGCATATCGTCACAGGAGACTAATGGCGAATGGGATTACTGCTCCCACAGACAGGGCATATCGTCACAGACGACTAATGGCGAATGGGATTACTGCTCCCACAGGCAGGGCATATCGTCACAGGAGACTAATGGCGAATGGGATTATTGCTGCCACAGGCAGGGCATATCGTCACAGGAGACTAATGGCGAATGGGATTATTGCTGCCACAGGCAGGGCATATCGTCACAGGAGACTAATGGCGAATGGGATTACTGCTGCCACAGGCAGGGCATATCGTCACAGGAGACTAATGGCGAATGGGATTACTGCTGCCACAGGCAGGGCATATCGTCACAGGAGACTAATGGCGAATGGGATTATTGCTGCCACAGGCAGGGCATATCGTCACAGGAGACTAATGGCGAATGGGATTATTGCTGCCACAGGCAGGGCATATCATCACAGGAGACTAATGGCGAATGGGATTACTGCTCCCACAGGCAGGGCATATCGTCACAGGAGACTAATGGCGAATGGGATTACTGCTCCCACAGGCAGGGCATATCGTCACAGGAGACTAATGGCGAATGGGATTACTGCTGCCACAGGCAGGGCATATCGTCACAGGAGACTAATGGCGAATGGGATTATTGCTGCCACAGGCAGGGCATATCGTCACAGGAGACTAATGGCGAATGGGATTACTGCTCCCACAAGCAAGGCATATCGTCACAGGAGACTAATGGCGAATGGGATTACTTCTCCCACAGGCAGGGCATATCGTCACAGGCGACTAATGGCGAATGGTATTACTGCTCCCACAGGCAGGGCATATCGTCACAGGAGACTAATGGCGAATGGGATTATTGCTGCCACAGGCAGGGCATATCGTCACAGGATACTAATGGCGAATGGGATTATTGCTGCCACAGGCAGGGCATATCGTCACAGGAGACTAATGGCGAATGGGATTATTGCTGCCACAGGCAGGGCATATCGTCACAGGAGATTAATGTGAATATGGGCATAAGGCTGGCAGCCTCATTATGTCAAACAAATTGCCAGCGAAACCAACTGGTGCAAGAATATGGTCCATTCTTGCTGCAGGATTCATGCAAAGGGCCAACTGAAGTGGTGACGCATGCGCCGTAAAGAGCGCAAAATGTGGTAACGCATGCGCAGTAACACCAGTAACTCCACATAAATAAAAATGCACCCCCGTTCTCTTCTCCCCCCCCCCCCCCCCCCCCCCCCCCCCACCAAAAAAAAAAATTTCAGAAAAAAATGTGGAGTGGTTTTGTCCTGGTTCATCACGTGTATACAGATAAGACAAAATAAATATTGCACATAATAGCCCGTGTTCCAAATATTAAAAAAGAAAGATGGATATTTGACTGGAGTTAGCGGAGCTTGTCCACCATTTGAAGGACACGATTTCCGGATATTGTGTCCACAAACTTTTGTAATTGATGGATCATGGAATGAAAGATGAACTCGTTGATCCACATATAACATAATCTACCAGAAGGAAATCTATCTTCCATTTGTACACATATTTACCTTTACAAACGTATCTCTATTTTTATTTTCGTTAAAAAAGAAATCTACGCACCTTATTATTTTTCAAATGTACTATTGAAGGTATGGGTAGTCCCTTAGGAGATAATACCGTAGAGTAATAAAGTGTTAGAGACTTCACCATTCTAGGTCAAGCTTTTTTATCAGGTTGGGCGACCAGTTTCCTACCTCGCTGCATTTGCCTTCCTTAACTCAGGAGGAACAGTTAGGTACCAGATTTCAAACCTTGAACCCGGTAATTGTGACCATATATACTGCTTATGATCTTAATTATATATATATATATCTGACTAAAATGGTGGTTAGTGATAAATAAAATTCGGTATCAGCTAATTGTGTACATTCAGTGGCTTTTGTTTACTAGTAGTTGTTGTTTACAAACTTTGAGAGTGTCCTTTAATGACGACTTACTCTGTTGTTATATGCTCTTATTTGATAAGGTGAAGGTCACTCATCTCTTCACTTCCTTTTTTACTCCCGTGGGAGCATTGAGTCATCACTAAAGTTGCCCCCCCCCTCCCCCCTTGCTTCTTGCAGGACACCTGCGTCGAAGCTAAAGTGCTTCATCATTGGTGGTTTTCAGTAGCAATATGTTTTACACGATAAGGTTACCAACCTCATGTACAACCTCAGTTACAACCTCAGATACAACCTCAGTTACAACCTCAGTTACAACCTCAGGTAAGTCGCCTCTTACAAAAATTGTCTGAAGAAACAGTAGTACAAAGTATATTTGTATTTACAATTAATGATCGCCTGTTAGAGAACGACACGGCATGAGATGAATCAACAAGGCTAAGACTGTTGAAATTTGGCATCAAACGTAATTCTAACAGGGATGGACATATAGGATGCATCCGTCGCATGTACCAGTGTTTCTTAACGTAAGCTATGCCATATTTCTAGCGGGCCACAGTAAGTACCCTTTTTTCAGCTAACAGCGACTATGAGAGGGGGCTCACAGAGGTAAATTAGGCTTAAAAGGGGGCCATGAACAAAAACAGGGTGAGAACCCCTGGCGTATACAACCAACTCGCTACAGGAACATTTAGCACCCATACCTTTCGACATTTGCTGAGGGAGACTGAGGACCTCCGGTGATGTCGAATCTGATCAACAATAACACTATTTGCATATTGTATCTTTGTCTGCTCAAAGAACAAAGAAAGTTCGATACTGGCAGTGTAGCCATTAACATTCTTCGTTACAGGTGAGACCACGAGAAAACCCACCGGGACAGACCTAACAAATCTATATACTACACTAACACTGCTGTAAAAAAATGACGTATACCCCAAAGGAAACTTTACAGGTGATTTGTAGCGGATAGTTTTATTGTCTTCACTTTTATTGACATCATTGTGACGTATAATGGAAATATAGCCTACGGTAATCTGACAGTCTTTGTAATCACGTTAGCGTGCTATGATTTGCTAGAAAAACCATGCATTTTTCTGCTTGTCTTACTCACACAAGCTTATTTTTCATCCACGCCTCCTTTCCTTGAACATAAACAAACGAAGCGTTTACAAACTTTTCGTGACCTGCCAGTCAGAACAGGTAGCGAATGAGGTTTGTTTATTAAGTTTCTCACGCGAGCTGATCTGCAATCATCGGATACCTGACAGACTGCATGTGAATAACACCGGACCTTTTGAAGTAGACTCACGGGCAAAAGTCTTTCCCCGAGTACCTTTAAAGTTCGTACACAGAGTGAAGGCGGGGAAACCCCGAGCTCTTTGATCTTCAGAAGCGGGCAAAATCTTCGAGAACCCCGTTACACGGATTTAACTCTTTGATGGCGGCCAAACGCCCGACAGAGCGACCGTAAAGCCTTTATCTGGGGAACTCGGGTTTCTGATTCTCTCGATACACAAGGTAACGTGAAAAGTAGCATCGTCTATAGATCAGAGAACCATTATGATATATAAACTGTTCTTTCTTAAACCTGCTATCAGTTGTCAATTAGAATTTTTGGATAGTCTAAGCACGTAAAACTAGAACCATTGTGGAAGATGTGTTAATAGCATTCGTGGGGATTGTCATTCTAATTTTCTGGTAATAGAAATTAGTGCTTACATGTTAAAGTGTTAAGATTTTACCATTATAATTCACTGGATTTTCTAGCTGTTAGAACTAGTGAAATAAATAACGCGTAGCTATTTCATACCAGATGTGCAGTTTTCACCACCCGCTTTCTCACACAAGAAGAGACGGTTCTAGTTGACTGATTATATGTTAGGCGCGACTGATAGTGACAGAAAAGAATTCACGTTTTATTTCATTGTGCGTATTTATTATAAGTGCCTAGTATTTAATACCATACGATGGCCAAAAGACGCCGACAATTTAATAGCTATTAATGATAGGCGATATTTATGTAAGTGTGCATATGGATAAATTGAATAATATACTACTGGACAAAAGTTAAGGGCCACCAAGAAAAACTCCACTATGGACCAATTAAATGCAACCAGGTGTAAACAATTTATTACAAAATAAAGTTGATTCATCCGTGGAAAAGACCAGTCAAGTGTTTTTTAATAATGTGTGACTTACTAAAAAAAAAAAAAAAAATTCAACTCACTTTTCCACCTTTTGAACCAGTGGGGCGTTTTGCAAAAACCACGAGTTTTTGCAGCAACAATGGCAATTTTCACGTGCGGGTTAAATTGACCCAGTTTTTGGACATAAAAAAAAATTAACCTAGTGCACACAGAAAAGTTAATTTTTTTAAATGTCCAAAAACTGGGTCACTTTAACCCGCACGTGAAAATTGCCATTGTTGCTGCAAAAACTCGTGGTTTTTGCAAAACGCCCCACTAGTTCAAAAGGTGAAAAAGTGAGTTGAATTTCTTTTTGTTAGTAAGTCACATATTATTAAAAAACACTTGACTGGTCTTTTCCACTGATGAATCAACTTTATTTTGTAATAAATTGTTTACACCTGGTTGCATTTAATTGGTCCATAGTGGAGTTTTTCTTGGTGGCCTTTAACTTTTGTCCATTAGTATAATTGACATTGTACGCTAATCGTTACAGCGCAAGCAAGGGCGGGGAGGGTTGCATACCTTCATTCGACCTGAAATCTCAGCGTTGGCGACGTGCGATAGTTTAGGCATAAAGGAAGACACCGTGTGCCTTTTAAATTTAATCAGGACAGCGGAGTGGATAAGAGATCGTCTTGTCTCCGTATGTGTGCATATATGTAGCTATATAGAATAGTAGCATTTCTTTCATAAATGTTCTTTATTCCTAGCAGACCTGATCACAAGGGCGTCCAGCGGTCTATTTTGGCTCTTTTCTTCATTTACTGATTGGTTAATGTTGTCTTTTTCTTGGCTTGTGCGTCACAAATATTATTTGTGAGCCAACGATACATGAGAAACATTTTAACTTGTAAATTTTAACTGGACTTACAAAACCCAAAAATATTTTGTTCAATTTTATCAGCCCACTGGGTTGTGAAACCAATAACATTACTCCCGACTTTTGACAGTCGTATCCAAGAGGATTTATCCAGAAAGTTACGCTGTTTCAGAATCGGCACTCACCATAGAGCCAGCCGATAGGATTATCATCATCATCATAAGTAACATTTTTTTGGCAACCAGATGTTTCCCAATACTGGAAGTATTTTCCTTGTTTTTTTAACTGTAAACCTCAAGAGCACGTCTGGCTACACTAACGATTTGCGGTGACATTTTGTTCATTCAGGGAAAACTAAACCACTAAATTCGGCGTCCACCTCATTAATCTTACTTGTTAGAAGACGGACTGGGGCCAATTTGGGAAATACACCTGACATTTTGTATATTCAGGAACCATTGTAATTCCAAGGGATATCACCAAGAATGGGTAAGCGTGATTGAGTGGCCACTGTATGTCAGAGAGAGTGAATATTTTTCTTTGTTACAGGAACTTCACCAGCCTGGGATTTTGCTTACATTTGTTTACTTTACTTGGTAGCATTTAGTAGGAACTTGTTTCTTTACTGTCTATTCTGTAACATAGTGCTAACCTTTGACCTCTCAGTTATTAACTCTTTGGGTTCTTTTATCCATAGGGGGAGGGCACATTTATTCTGTTATTTTCATATGTATGTAAAGCTGATTCATTTGATCGTTCTTTAGATGTTTGATGTTGTCAAGTTTAAATGATAATAAACAACAAAAGAAACTTAACTTTGTGTGTTGGTCAGACCCATACCCAATTAACCGTAGTTTTTCACGTTTGTGTGTCTTGTTGTCACATAGCTGTGTGTGTGTGTGTGTGTGTGTAGTTAAACTCATATTTATATGTATGAGGAGGGAAAGATTGTCGTGTACTAAACTAAAGTCGTATAGATAGGCTGGACAAGAGAAACTTACTCATTCCAGAGACATATCTTCTCCTTAAACTATTCAACCGTGAAATCTATTTCTCACACCTTTTTTTCTCACGTACTTATCACCATCCACTCTACTCAGACGGGACCTAAAATAACTCTCAAATCTATCGGTACGACAATCATTATCATTATGATTATTTCCTTTCTGCTACTTATAGAGCACGGAGCCACCACTGTAGCTGGTCCCCTTGCAGGAAGCCAGCATCAAGCGGTCACACAAACTTGCAACGGTGGTTTCTGTAGCACGTTGCTTTACATGATAGGTTGCCAGACCCATGTACAACATCATATTCGTCGCCTTGTACGACATGCATGAGGGTGTAGTCCTATTATTTCTTGTTTATTGACATTTTGTGAGTTAATGAGCTGAACTTGCATACACGTTAATGATGCTGAATTTGTATTTGTGTTAATGATGCTGAAGTTGTATTTGTGTTAATGATGCTGAACTTGTATTTGTGGTAATGATGCTGAATTTGTATTTATGTTAATGATGCTGAACTTGTATTTATGTTAATGAGACTGACCTTGTATTTCTGTTAGTGATGCTGAACATGTATTTGTGTTAATGATGCTGAACTTGTATTTGTGTTGATGATGCTGAACTTGTATTTGTGCTAATGATGCTGAACTTGTATTTGGGTTAATGATGCTGAACTTGTATTTGTGTTAATGATGCTGAACTTGTATTTGGGTTAATGATGCTGAACTTGTATTTGTGGTAATGATGCTGAATTTGTATTTATGTTAATGATGCTGAACTTGTATTTATGTTAATGAGGCTGACCTTGTATTTCTGTTAGTGATGCTGAACATGTATTTGTGTTAATGATGCTGAACTTGTATTTGTGTTAGTGATGCTAAACTTGTATTTGTATTAATGATGCTGAATTTGTATTTGTGTTAATGATGTTGAACTTGTATTTGTATTAGTGATGCTGAACTTGTATTTGGGCTAATGATGCTGAACTTGTATTTGTGTTAATGATGCTGAACTTGTATTTGTGTTAATGATGCTGAACTTGTATTTGTGTTAGTGATGCTAAACTTGTATTTGTATTAATGATGCTGAATTTGTATTTATGTTAATGATGCTGAACTTGTATTTATGTTAATGAGACTGACCTTGTATTTCTGTTAGTGATGCTGAACATGTATTTGTGTTAATGATGCTGAACTTGTATTTGTGTTGATGATGCTGAACTTGTATTTGTGCTAATGATGCTGAACTTGTATTTGTGTTAATGATGCTGAACTTGTATTTGTGTTGATGATGCTGAACTTGTATTTGTGCTAATGATGCTGAACTTGTATTTGTGTTAATGATGCTGAACTTGTATTTGTATTAATGATGTTGAACTTGTATTTGTATTATTGATGCTGAACTTGTATTTGTGTTAATGATGCTGAACGTGTATTTGTGTTGATGATGCTGAACTTGTATTTGTGCTAATGATGCTGAACTTGTATTTGTGTTGATGATGCTGAACTTGTATTTGTGCTAATGATGCTGAACTTGTATTTGTATTAATGATGCTGAACTTGTATTTGTATTAATGATGTTGAACTTGTATTTGTATTAGTGATGCTGAACTTGTATTTGTGTTAATGATGCTGAACTTGTATTTGTGTTGATGATGCTGAACTTGTATTTGTGCTAATGATGCTGAACTTGTATTTGTGTTAATGATGCTGAACTTGTATTTGTATTAATGATGTTGAACTTGTATTTGTATTAGTGATTCTGAACTTGTATTTGTGTTAATGATGCTGAACGTGTATTTGTGTTGATGATGCTGAACTTGTATTTGTGCTAATGATGCTGAACTTGTATTTGTGTTGATGATGCTGAACTTGTATTTGTGCTAATGATGCTGAACTTGTATTTGTATTAATGATGCTGAACTTGTATTTGTATTAATGATGTTGAACTTGTATTTGTATTAGTGATGCTGAACTTGTATTTGTGTTAATGATGCTGAACTTGTATTTGTGTTGATGATGCTGAACTTGTATTTGTGCTAATGATGCTGAACTTGTATTTGGGTTAATGATGCTGAACATGTATTTGTGTTAATGATGCTAAACTTGTATTTGTATTAATGATGCTGAACGTGTATTTGTGTTAATGATGCTGAACTTGTATTTGAGTTAATGATGCTGAACTTGTATTTGTGTTAGTGATGCTAAACTTGTATTTGTGTTAATGATGCTGAACTTTTAGTTGTGTTAATGATGCTGAACATGTACTTGTGTTAATTATGCTGAACTTGTATTTGAGTTAATGATGCTGAACTTGTATTTGTGTTAGTGATGCTAAACTTGCATTTATATTAATGATGCTGAACATGTACTTGTGTTAATTATGCTGAACTTGTATTTTAGTTAATGATTCTGAACTTGTATTTGTGTTAGTGATGATAAACTTACATTTATATTAATGATGCTGAACATGTACTTGTGTTAATTATGCTGAACTTGTATTTGTGTTAATGAGGCTGAACTTGTATTTGTGTTATTGATGCTGAACTTGTATTTGTGTTGAAAGTTCCTTTATGCATGTCCATTTTTTTTGCTCTATGTTGAGCATGGTGCCACCAAGGACCACTCCTGCAGAAACCTTGCTGGAAGTTTGCACCAAAACATTTACATGTTTTTGTGGTGGTGGATTTTGTATTGGTGGATTTTGTGGTGGTGGATTTTGTAGTGGTGGATTTTGTAGTTGTGGATTTTGTAGTGGTGGATTTTGTATTGGTGGATTTTGCAGTGGTGGATTTTGTAGTTGTGGATTTTGTACTGGTGGATTTTGTAGTGGTGGATTTTTCAGCAAACTACAGTACATTATGATGTTGCCAACCCCATGTACAACCTCATATTATTCAGCTCTTACAATTTTCCCGAGTGAGGAGTAGCCCTAATCATTTTTTTTGGCCTTCAGGGCCCCTCCCCGGAGAACTACCCCCCCCACCCCCGAGAACTATCCCCCCCCCCCCGAGAACCCCCCCCCCCCCCCCCCCCCGGAGAGCTACACGGGTTTAGTCTCTTACCTTCTTAGTTTATTCTAATGACTGCACAGTTTCATGATGCCCGCAATCGTCTTCCACATTTCATCTTTCAAACTACATTCTCTCATCTCATCTCATAATCGTAACCTCTTCTACCCCGTGAAACGAGGTGTAGAGGGAACCCAAGTGCACAAGGCCCATGGGTAAGACATGTAATACAGCTACGTTACCTTGAAGTTGTAGTGTAATGTTACTTTAACACTTTTCATTACTTTGGTGCTGGGGTTTAATGTATCTGTTGAACTCGAGACCTTAATTCCAAAAAGTCATCTTTTTGTTAATAATTATCTTTACCTGTTGTTGACGATGTTTATTATTTCATCGTTTTTATAGCCAAACTATCTGGTTTTGTGGTCTCGATTTATAGGCTTTCTGTAGCTGATATTTCAACTATGTAGCACTTTTTTATAGATTGGATACACTGTTGAACCTGTCCCGAGGTGGGTGCTATGGCATTTATTTGGGATATATTGAGTAATTCTTGTTTATCATATTGCCGGATTGATTGTCTTCTCAATCATTGTGCCCTGCTAATTTTAGTGTCAGCCCAGAAAACAATAGTCCTAGAAAAAAATACTACTAGGTAATTATCAGGAGTCTTTCTGTTCTCTGTTTAATCGTGGTAGTACATTTAATTTGAATTTATAGTCATTCCGTCTTTCGCAGGTGTCTTTTTATGTCTACATTCCGCATTATGCTTAAAAATAAATAGGTAAATAAATAAAGTTATTAACAGGCACTAGTTAGACATTAAGGGTGACATCAGACAACAAAAAAGAAAACATAAGTGAATGGCTTACAGGTAATCGAACCTAGGAACAACCAAAAGGCACCTTTGCCTTACAGTGAAAGTAAATCGTGAAAGGACACAGAGTCAATTTTGCACCCCATTATGTTTTCAGGCCTGAGGAAGACTAGCCCAAAGTGGATCTATTAATGTTTTTCGTTGGTTAGTTTGTGTCTTCACTTTCTGTTTCTACCGATTGTGTCATCTTTCTTAATTAAATTCACTTGATTTAGAATCTTGTCATTGAGTATTGGAAGAAAGGCGTCTGAACTTTGATACATGAAAAGAGGCATATGTGACGAAACTAGTTGTGCCCTTTTCATTACTTTCGTTCTCTCCTGCATTATTAACTTATTTCTTCATTTTTCTCACTCATCGTCCTACTATTTGGGTATATTTTATGCACTTATTTTATGTAGTTAGACAGGTCAGCGAATAATACTTTTATCACATAACTCGTCTAGACACCTTTGATAGAGACGATCTTTGTTTACACAAGGAGGTAGCGCACAATCGATGGAAAGCAAGCCATATTGGCTGTCTAAGAAATCCGTCGGGTGTACGCAAACACATGTGATAATATGTAGCCACTTCCACTGGACCATCTCTGTAACAATAGTACGGATAACCTATCAGAGGGGATTATGGTGGGAAAGGCATTAGCCAGGACATAAGTTCACTGATGTGTTTGTGAGTTTGTACAAATAAAATCGGATGTATTACTACCATATTTGAGAGAGGTCACGTGTTTAAATTTTAAAAGTGATCTTTTAAAACACGCGGGGGGGGGGGGGGGGGGATAGTAATGATTTAACACCCCGACCCACACAGTTATAAAGATCTTACCATTAGTTTAATTTGAGAGCTGGAATAGACTTTGGCTCTCATTGGCAAGTTTATCTAGAATACCATCTGGGACTTGAACTGGGAAATGGAAATATAATGTAGCAAAATTGGAGACACAAATCAGACTGCATCGCAACGCCAAATTAGCAACTCTGTAGCGGAAGGTTTTATATAGCTGAGATGATAGTGCTAGAGTAGAAATAGTATTCTCTCCAGAATGTGTGAGGTCCCAGTGACAGAGAAGTACACTGGTATCACTTGATAGTCACGGCTGTGAAAGTATCTGGACTGAAAATATTCAGAGAACAGTCAGACTTTACTGCGCCACCTCCGCTATGTGACCACCTGTGATATTAATAAAAATTCAACCAAACTCAGTATCAACTATATTGAATGAATAAAGCTGGTGAATACAATTTATATCCTCTTTATTTACACCTATCTAATTGTGGTGATTGTGTGTGACTGTTGATACAAAATTTATATTTATACAAAAACCAAATTGGCGAAATCAATTACAGTTTTTACAAGTTAAACTAAAATGTCATTTCTTTAGACTCTTGCAATTGGTTGGGTAATAGACTTCTTCACTGTCTTATTCACTTTATAACTTTCACTAGTTTATCACGCAAATTGTCATCATACAACTCTGCTTGACAGTTATCACTTCTTGGGTGCACGATTGTCACAAATATCACTCATCTGTTATGATAATCAGTGTTCATATGAGATGTACAGCTTCAGTAGGTCGTGCTTCTACCAAGTCCAGACACTGCTGGGGCGATTAGCATTGATCATCGAGCAATTCTTGATCATTGACTTCTGACTTTGGGTTGACAAGTATGAACCCTCGCAGGATCTAATTAAGATCAGTAAAGACTGGCTTTTGTGGAGTAACAGAACTGCCTGGCTGCAAATAACAAGATATTGGCCTTTACACGTTTCTCTCTATCCAGCCATTGTTCTTCTGTCTTGCTTCGCTGTACAAGTGAATTTGAAATCATTTTCGACCACCCTTATATATGGAGCTTCCGGACGTACAGAAAACAAGGCTCGCAGCTCCAGCAAACTTCCCACAATAGTCGTAACTTCGAGGGGTTTGTGCTAGAGGGGTTTCAAACCTTGGTCTCGTGCATTGCACCTTTCCCAGTTCAAGCCTTTGGAGTTATATATTTCCATTCTCCGTGAGTTGAACTTTATATCCATATGTTGTCTTCCTATATCGGCCGTGTTAATGATTTTATCTTGAATTATAAATAGGAAAAACACAGGATTTCTCAATGCACGGACACTTATTTTTGCAAAATTCTTCACAACTACTTACTCCCTTCTGATTTTCTTGTACCTACGCAATAATGAAGATATTCCCGTCAAAAGGAGACCATTCTCATCCTTGTCTTTCATTCCGTTCTCCTTCCCGATCTCTAATTCTAACCATATTTCGGACGATTTATTCTTCCATATATAATCGCCGAAGTCGTCTTATCTGTCCGTGGGAAACCCCTTTTCTGATTGGCTGCCCCAGATACATAAGAAAATACCCCTGCATTCCTTTGTTCAGCCTAGTACACTTGTGTCGCACTTTCTGGTCTTCATACATTTAACTAGGCAATTGCGTAACATGGGACAAACTCCCAGGAGCCAGAGAGACATCGGACTAGTATTTGTAGTGATTTCTAAATACAATATCTAAATTAATATATAACAGTATAGGGCATAAAGGCAAAGATAAGAAAGTACAAAAGAATTTTCTGCTAGAACGGTTGGTGTCGCCTACGCCTTCAGATTATTATTTGCTAACGAATAGCCGAACAAAACGGTACCCAAAATTTTCAAATTCGTCCTTGACATAAACACCCACTTTTCCTAGTTCTAAGAAAATATTTGCCTAACATGCAGTGTGGAACGAGGAGGGGCAAGGATAGATGAAATGCTAATTCGTTTCGCATTGATTTTAAACTAAAAGCCAACACTAGCACAGGGGCACGCCTTGCCTTAGGGGTTTCCCCAAATACAATGAAAAAGTTAGAATTGTGGACACTACGGTCATGTAAACATGTTAAGCTCTTATTGTGAATGACCTATGCTCTCGTATTTAGCTTGATATTACATGGAAAAAGAGTGAACGAGAGGTAGTTTAAAAATAAACAACTAACATAGAAAAAAAAAAGATAGAATTTTTAACCAACCCACATAGCCCCTTAAAAATCGTAGATTCGTGTACTTGAAGACTTGCTGACCAAGAATATGGTGTTAGTTATATAAATAGTCCCTTAACTAATCAACTATTGATAAAACCATACATAGAGATCAGAGATACTGTCAGGTCAAGTCATATCTGCTTAGATTGGATCGCATATTTTTTTGGGAAAAAAGTAGATGACAGATAGGCTAGGATAGTACAGTGAATCCGATTGGGTGGCATTTGAAGTGAGACGAAATATTATTGGCTGACCTTTGAATAAACATAAATAGCCTAGTAACGTAGGAAAAGTTTGAATGATATTTTTTGAAAGACTGTTTACCCTTGTAAAATTAAAAGTGATTGGCCAACTGAATCGATATTGTCAGAATAAGCGTTAGGGGGGACGCCATTACTAGACAAGTTTCAACAGTGATAGATGAGATCAGGCTGTGCTTTTAAATACATTTCTGGGCAGCCTGGACAACAAAACAGATCGAAACTGTGTCAGTCATCGTCTCTGTGTATTTCATTGAACAAAATTGTGGTAAGATTGACATTTATTAATCATATTTTATATAAAAATTGAATGTGAAATAATAATATATGTCTGGACATGAGTGGGTCTATAGCGAACATGAGGCAAAGCCTAAAGATTGATCCACCATGTGATAGACTGTCAGAGAGGTGTAAAAAATACAAGAATATGTATGATTGTCATAAAGGAGCATAACACCTATCCTATTATATGGAAGAGATTACAGCTGGAATTGCAGTGGCGTTGTAACTATTAGGGAAAGGAATACTGGTGTACATTGTCACATCAAAAGAAAATGGTGGCATAGGTTTGTATAAGGATATGACCCTTTTGTTTGTTTGTAATGTACATGTCCTTAACTGTGGACTATTAGTGTATGCTAGATATTACGAAGGATGCATACCTTCACATTTCAGAGGTCCTGGGTACTGACGTTAATGTGGTACCAAACGCTTGAAAACTGATTGATTCAGGACTCTGCCGGTTTACTGCGAGCCCATGCTAGTGGCCATTGCCTATCAAACAGGGAACAGATTGTCAAGCGAGCAGAGGAAAGGTTCAACCTATATTCTACTGCAAAGATAAGTTCTCGTTCGGCACCTGAAAGCTCAACTACAGAACTTTATAAGAAGAAATATAAAAAGTGACAGTGAATAAAATTGGGACAAATATTAATAGTTCCACAAGTGACAAAATAGAAACAAACATTACTAAAAGGATATGATTTCAAACAACAACCTAGTGGTACTACCAGTATTTCCTTAAAGTAGGAGAACACTACAGACGTATATGAGAATAATATTTTTATGTATGGACAGAGGATCTATTGTGCTATTTGACTGATGTAATTGATTATTTTGATTTCACTTTTAAATTGTCAATCCTGATTCCAAATAAATTAGAATCAGGATAATAAAATTGTTAAAAAAATCATATTTACACAAAATTCAAACACGGTCTTAAATAAGATAGCCTTTTAGAGTGTCGTTTGTATGTTATTGTGGTAGTACTGTGTGCTGTTGTGAATAATAAACTATTTGTTTGTATGTTTGTTGATTTTTGTACATTACACTCTACATTCATAACCCTAGACACAACACGAAGTCATTTAATAATAATAATATAAATACATTTTGAATGAGATAAAAAAAGGTGGTAGCGGAAAGGTACCCTGAAAAGTTCACAATACTATTGGGTATATTCAGGGACCTTCATAGCTAATCTCATTTATTAACATATTAATACCTAACAACAAATTCATAACATCAAATCCACCACATATATTGGGGTCTCCTGGTCCGGGATTTTAACCTATCACCTATATTGGGGTCTCGCTCCTGGGGATTGAATTTCTTATAACACCAGCTATATTGGGTAGTTTGATTCTGGGATTTTAAATTCTTAAAATATTATCAAGTATATTAGGAATCTCAGAGAGTATAAAACTAAAAGCATTCCTTTTGGAGAAATTGAATAGTAGTTGAGCTATCAGTGCCTGTGGTTGTTCTTGGTTATCATTAGAAATTATTAGCCATAATTAGAGATTTGTATAGTTGGAAATTTTAAAGGTTGCATAGTACAAATGGCTGATCTGGCAAAGTTTCGATCTGCTGCTGTGCTGACTGCAAAGGAAATGAACATGGAGGGTCAGGCTTTGATCCAATATGTAACTTCAGAATGTGACAAGTATATTGAAAGGGAAGATAGGAAGTTAGCAGAAGAAAGAAAATTACAGTTACAAATTGAGGCTGACAAAGAAATTAAGAGGTTGCAGATTGAGGCTGACAAGGAGGCTAGGGCATTGGAGGCAGATAGGGAGGCAGAGATAAAAAGGCTCCAATTAGAAGAAAAGAGATTGGCTGCAGAAAGAGAAGCAGAAAAAATTGAAGATTGCTGCCGAGAGGGAAGCAGAAGATAGAAGATTGCAGAGGGAGCACGAGTTACGACTAAGGGAGTTGGAAATTCAAGGCCATGCTCCTGAAAATGGTGCCAGCCCCTTTACCTCAGATGCCACTGCTAGTCAGGGAGCCTCAACCTCAGCTATGGGTTTTCATGTAGATCATTTTGTTGAGAAAGAAGATGACATCGAAGGGTACTTAAGTAGATTTGAACTTTTAGCTACTACATATGGGTTAGAGAGAGAGAGAGGTGGAGCCTCAAGTTATCACAAGGGCTTAGAGGAACGGCTTATGAAGTTTTTGCCAAGATGAGCAGAGATGACCAAGACAATTATGACATGCTAAAGCAGGCTCTTTTATTAAGATACGAAAAGAACGGAGAATTTTATAGAAAAAAATTTAGGAATGCCAAACTACTGTCGGGTGAGACTTATCACCAGTTCTCTGCACGGTTAGAGACCTACTTGGAGAAATGGACTGCTCTGGGGAAAACCCAAGATCTTAAGGAGATGATCCTTATTGAGCAGCTAAGAGAGTCCATGGCTCCAGACCTGAGAAAGTTTCTCATGGAACAAGGTGCAGAGAGGCTGGGTGAGTTACTCAATGTCGCTGAAAGGTATCAGGCAGCCCAGGCAGAGGTAGTTGGTAATAAAAAGAAACAGGTAGACAATTTTAAGGCACCTCAAAACTTTAATAAGTTTGACCATAGAGACCAGAACAAAGGTAAGCAATATTTTGATAGGCCACGCAATGACTATAAAAATAAAACCTCACAATTCAATGAAAGGAAATATGATGAAAGAAAACCTTTTTATAAAGGTAGATCATATTGTAGTTGGTGTCGGATGGACAACCATAACACCGAAGTGTGTAAAAAGAGACCTGTGTACATGGCCACGCTTCAGACCAGATCACAGTCTAAACAGGAGGAGGATAATCTGATAAATACCCCTCCAGATGAGATGAGGAAGGCGCAGGCTGGGGATAAGACCCTCAAGCCTTGTTTTAAGAAATTGTCCAAATGTCATACACCTCCAGGCAAAGGAGACTTCTATATGAAGAACAAACTGATATATAGGAAGGCTGGAACTGGATCCAATTGTCAGGGACAGCTGGTACTTCCTAAAAGGTATAGGGCAGAGTTAATAAGGAGCTTACATGTTGGGAAAGATGGGGACCATGAGAAAATAGGTACCATCATCCAAAAGATTGCTCAAAATTATTATTGGCCCGAGGAAATGATTGACATTGAGAATTTTGTAGAAGCATGTGGCATTTTACATGAGGGAACACCCACAAGTGGGAAAATTGATCAGGACCTAGACACGCCACGGGGCAAACTTAGGCCTGACAATGGAAAGAAAAATAAAATTAATAATGTAGACAAAGTGGAATGGGAGCCCCCTTTTCACAGTCAGTCTTCACTTGGATGTTTTACAATGGCCACAATGCAACGAGTACAAAGAAATGTTTTACCCCAGGATAAACCGACAATCCCTCGGTCGGAATCGTGTGAACTGGGTGAAAATAAAAGAGAGAGAAGATCTCTCACAAGGAATTTAAAGTGGGGAGAAAACCCCAAGAGAAAAATTGGTAGTGGTCGATTTGTGAATGATGATTCTAGGAAGAAAAGTCCTCACTATAATGCTTCCAATGGAAGAGACCATACCGGTGCCTGGAAAAACAGGTCAACAAATTTAAAAGTCCATATGTAGCATTGTTAAGGACCTGGACCGATGAAAAGGCAGAAGAAAATATTACCTCATCATATCAATATGTGAACGAGCTGACCACTCGTCTTAAAACTGGCTGGAAACTTGCCAATGAAAATTTGAGACAAGCCAGGAAAAAGCATGCTGCCTATTACAATAAGAAAGCGAAGGATCGAGAATTAGCTGTGGGAGAGAAGGTGCTCCTTCTACTGCCCGGCAGCCAGAATAAATTGCAAATTGGATGGCAAGGTCCATATACAGTTCTAGAGAAGGTGTCTAGAACAAATTATAAGATAGATAAGAAAGGGAAAGAGAAAATCTATCATGTGAATCTCCTGAAGAAATATCTGGACAGAGAAAACCAGGAAGAGACACACCTACTGACCTTGTCTGTTGCAATGGAGATGAAAAAGGAACCACTCACTTCTCATGAATATCCTTTACATCCCTGTGAGACCGCTGCACAGGTAAAAATCAGCACACACTTAACGGAAAATCAGAGGGAGAGGGTTCAACAGGTTCTGAATAATCATACAGATGTGTTAACGGACCGTCCGGGGCATACAAATTTATTGGAGTATGATATGAAACTCATAGACCCAACACCAATCTGTATGAAAGCCTATTCGATTCCGTTCGCTAAGGAAAAAGCTTTAAGGGAGGAGATAGATTATCTGTTGAGAGAAGGGATTATCTCGCACAGTGAATCTCCTACAGCTCCAGTGTGGTTCTGTTAAGAAAACCCTCTGGAGAACACCGGCTGTGTATAGATTACAGGAAACTGAATGCTGTCACAGAAGGTCAGGTGGATCCATTACCTGATACAAATCAGCTGTTTGCCAGGCTGAATAGAGCTAAATATTTCTCTAAAGTGGATCTGAGCAAAGGCTACTATCAGATTCCAGTAAAGCCGGAAGTCAAACCTTATTTAGCCTTTAGCACCTCGGAAGGACATTATGAATTTAATATGTTGCCATTCGGGCTGAAAAATGCACCGAGTGTGTTTTCGAGGATGATGAGAAAGTTACTGGATCCCCTGAAGAATCCATGCATCACCAACTTCATGGATGATATTCTCATAGCAACAGAAACATTTGAGGAACACATTAACTCTCTGAATATGTTGTTTGATCGACTGAGAGAGACCAATTTGACAGCTAGACCGACGAAATGCTGTGTTGGATGTAAAGAGCTAGAATTCTTGGGACACACAGTACATCAGGGAAACATGACCCCTGACCCCAAGAACCTGGAGAAGTTTAAAAAAGCACCAAGACCACAAACAAAAAAAAGATGTGAGATCTTTTGTCTCATTATGTGGTTTCTACCAAAAATATATTAAAAACTTTAACTCCATATGTGCTCCATTGACTGATTTAACGCGCAAAGGAAATCCTGATAGAATTATTTGGACAGCGCAGTGTGAATTAGCATACCAAGAATTGAAAGAAAAGCTCACAAGCAGGCCTATTTTGAAATTACCTGACTTGAGTCAAGAATTCATAGTGAGAACGGATGCTAGTAATATCGGTTTGGGTGCAGCTCTATTACAACGGTCAAATTCACTTGATGGGGAATTAACCCCAGTAGCTTATGCTAGCCGTAAGTTGAACACAGCAGAACAAAAATATTCAACAAGTGAAAAAGAATGTCTGGCAGTCATATGGGCTATAAAAAAGTTCCAGATTTATCTTTATGGAAAATCATTTAAGATCCAGACAGATCATAAACCACTCGTGTGTCTGTCACAAGCAAGGCATGAAAATGCTAGATTATTACGCTGGTCTTTGCTCCTACAGCCATTCCAGTTTACCATAGAGTACATTCCCGGAAAAACCAATGTGGGAGCTGATTTTTTAAGCAGACATCCGTACGACGAACATCAGAGTAGTCACCAGGCATAGATAGTAAATTCATCTATGTGTATTTAGAAGTAGGAACTGACATATGATCGTCTGTTCTAAAGCGGGGAGATGTGTAGTGATTTCTAAATACAATATCTAAATTAATATATAACAGTATAGGGCATAAAGGCAAAGATAAGAAAGTACAAAAGAATTTTCTGCTAGAACGGTTGGTGTCGCCTACGCCTTCAGATTATTATTTGCTAACGAATAGCCGAACAAAACGGTACCCAAAATTTTTCAAATTCGTCCTTGACATAAACACCCACTTTTCCTAGTTCTAAGAAAATATTTGCCTAAAATGCAGTGTGGAACGAGGAGGGGCAAGGATAGATGAAATGCTAATTCGTTTCGCATTGATTTTAAACTAAAAGACAACACTAGCACAGGGGCACGCCTTGCCTTAGGGGTTTCCCTAAATACAATGAAAAAGTTAGGATTGTGGACACTACGGTCATGTAAACATGTTAAGCTCTTATTGTGAATGACCTAAGCTCTCGTATTTAGCTTGATATTACATGGAAAAAGAGTGAACGAGAGGTAGTTTAAAAATAAACAACTAACATAGAAAAAAAGATAGAATTTTGAACCAACCCACATAGCCCCTTAAAAATCGTAGATTCGTGTACCTGAAGACTTGCTGACCAAGAATATGGTGTTAGTTATATAAATAGTCCCTTAACTAATCAACTATTGATAAAACCATACATAGAGATCAGAGATACTGTCAGGTCAAGTCATATCTGCTTAGATTGGATCGCATATTTTTTTGGGAAAAAAGTAGGTGACAGATAGGCTAGGATAGTACAGTGAATCCGATTGGGTGGCATTTGAAGTGAGACGAAATATTATTGGCTGACCTTTGAATAAACATAAATAGCCTAGTAACGTAGGAAAAGTTTGAATGATATTTTTTGAAAGACTGTTTACCCTTGTAAAATTAAAAGTGATTGGCCAACTGAATCGATATTGTCAGAATAAGCGTTAGGGGGGACGCCATTACTAGACAAGTTTCAACAGTGATAGATGAGATCAGGCTGTGCTTTTAAATACATTTCTGGGCAGCCTGGACAACAAAACAGATCGAAACTGTGTCAGTCATCGTCTCTGTGTATTTCATTGAACAAAATTGTGGTAAGATTGACATTTATTAACATATATTTTATATAAAAATTGAATGTGAAATAATAATATATGTCTGGACATGAGTGGGTCTATAGCGAACATGAGGCAAAGCCTAAAGATTGATCCACCATGTGATAGACTGTCAGAGAGGTGTAAAAATACAAGAATATGTATGATTGTCATAAAGGAGCATAACACCTATCCTATTATATGGAAGAGATTACAGCTGGAATTGCAGTGGCGTTGTAACTATTAGGGAAAGGAATACTGGTGTACATTGTCACATCAAAAGAAAATGGTGGCATAGGTTTGTATAAGGATATGACCCTTTTTGTTTGTTTGTAATGTACATGTCCTTAACTGTGGACTATTAGTGTATGCTAGATATTACGAAGGATGCATACCTTCACATTTCAGAGGTCCTGGGTACTGACGTTAATGTGGTACCAAACGCTTGAAAACTGATTGATTCAGGACTCTGCCTGTTTACTGCGAGCCCATGCTAGTGGCCATTGCCTATCAAACAGGGAACAGATTGTCAAGCGAGCAGAGGAAAGGTTCAACCTGTATTCTACTGCAAAGATAAGTTCTCGTTCGGCACCTGAAAGCTCAACTACAGAACTTTAAAAGAAGAAATATAAAAAGTGACAGTGAATCAAAACTGGGACAAATATTAAATAGTTCCACAAGTGACAAAATAGAAACAAACATTACTAAAAGGATATGATTTCAAACAACAACCTAGTGGTACTACCAGTATTTCCTTAAAGTAGGAGAACACTACAGACGTATATGAGAATAATATTTTTATGTATGGACAGAGGATCTATTGTGCTATTTGACTGATGTAATTGATTATTTTGATTTCACTTTTAAATTGTCAATCCTGATTCCAAATAAATTAGAATCAGGATAATAAAATTGTAAAAAATCATATTTACACAAAATTCAAACACGGTCTTAAATAAGATAGCCTTTTAGAGTGTCGTTTGTATGTTATTGTGGTAGTACTGTGTGCTGTTGTGAATAATAAACTATTTGTTTGTATGTTTGTTGATTTTTGTACATTATACTCGACATTCATAACCCTAGACACAACACGAAGTCATTTAATAATAATTATAATATAAATACATTTTGATTGAGATAAAAAAGGTGGTAGCTGAAAGGTACCCTGAAAAGTTCACAATACTATTGGGTAAATTCAGGGACCTTCATAGCTAATCTCATTTATTAACATATTAATACCTAACAACAAATTCATAACATCAAATCCACCACAGTATTCCAGAATTAAAAGTGACGGATCAAAGTATTTGGGCGCCTTTATAACTTAAAAGATAACCTGCAATTTTAAATACCAAGACTGGAAACCTAAGAAATCAGAGCACCCGTCATAAGAGGAATACAAAAATTTCCCCGACCAAGTGTTCGAAGCATCTAATCAAAGTTGCTGTGTCCATTCATCTGTGCCAGGAGATTGTGTTCCCAGGTAGTTTGGGATAAGGTGTGAACATATATTTTACAAAAGTGAATGTGACAAGTTTTTTGCAAAGTGGTTATTCAAGTCATACGAGGCTGGCAAAATCAACATATGAAAATAGTATATTCATAAACCACTACAGCACGTGCTGGTGATTGCTTCTTGCTAGTCGTACAGAAAAACGACAGCAGAGGTGGCCACAGGCTCCGAATGGAGCAGTGAGTAAGTGTGTGATGATTACATCACATATGCACAGTGTATAGTATCATTTTGTGAGATATGTGTACTTTTATAATGTTAGTTCAGAGAAATTATTGCACTCGCGCTGTCCAGATACATTTCCGCATTTAAGAAACCAGAAGAATAACGGCGATTTCTAATCATATTCCCAGAGTTATACTGTGTACACTCAGGGAGAATAATTATTAAGAGAGGCTAACATTGGTGAGACAATGCGCCTGTTAATCGTCAGCTTACAAATGTACTTAGCAGAGGCATTTGCTCTTTTATTGTTCCTAAAGTTCGTGGTTCGAATCTACAAAACGATTCTTAGTACTAGACAAGTCTGAAGTAATAATCTTCGCCACTATCTTGTGATTCAAAGAGCAGGGTTCGCCACCAACTGCCTACAGTGGACACGTTGTGAAGACACCCACCTTGACATTAGGAGTGAAGTTTATCTAGACGCCTCTAGAGAAGAGTCCTCATCACAAAGACCTGACAACGAACCATTGCAGTACTCAGCAAGTTAAGTCTTTTGTAACAGGCACGTGACGGACAATAATAACCATCAGTCCCCAATTAAGTCTCAGTGAAGACAAATTTTAAAAAACTCTAAAGTCTCTTTCATCCTTATATATTTAAATTTGTTAAAGACTAATTGATTATTTAATTTGTTATATGTTATTTTTACAAATTCATAGTTTATTCACTTCTTATAGATAAGAGAGCGCATGTATGATCGAAAATCTTTAATATATGTACATATATTTAGTCATCGCGCGAAAAATACTTATAAAAGTGATTTCGCTGGATTAAACCAGCTGGGGGCTCGAACAAGCCAAACTATTGCTTAACACTTCACAAAAGTTGCCTGATCAGATATAAGTTAATAGTGCTCTGCACTAAGCAGCATTGTTATTGACTTTTGAATTATCTTGTGAAAACTTCCTTGAGATAGAAGAGTCATTATCCTTCTATCTACAACTCTGCTAAGAGTAATCTTATGCGAAGGTAGACACCTTTGAAGACCCATTTTAGATACTCTTGAGTTTGGACACTGGTGGACCACTAATGCAGAGCCAAGGGGAGGCAAATCCCGTGACAGCATAGTGTGACGATATGATTAACAGGGAACAGTGAACCATATGCAGATCTTAAGGTACATTGAGAAGCACTTTGGAGAAAGAACCTTAAATCCAAGAGCAAAGAGAGAGAGACACACACACACACACACACATATACAGAGAAGAAAGGAGGGGGATCAAATATGATGAACAGATTTTGCCTCTATCGTGTGCTCTTCCCAGTCCCCTAATGAGGAAACTGATGATGATGAAGATGATTAAGACGATGATTATAATGTTGATCATTTTGAGGACAATGATAATGGCTATACAGGTTAGAGGAGGCCTTTGTCTAGCTAAATAAACGAATCTATTGCCAAGCTGGCGCACCTGTGAGAAGGTGTGGCCTTATTTAGGATCAAATCACAATGAAAATAATGGTTTCAGACACCCACTAGGAATAGAAACAAATGCATCACATATCACGTGACTTTAACACAAACAGCAATGAAGCAGGCATGGTTCCACCTACAACGCTTAAACATGATAGCGGGGAAAATATTCATAACAATCTCCTGTGACAAAATTACAACGCTTCTATAAAATGTGCTTCAAGATCTAAAGCTGAAGATTAATACTGGGGACTATTACTTTATAGGGGAGCCGCGGTAGCATAGTGGTTAGTGTACTGGCTTCCTAGCTCAGTGGTCTATGGTTCGATCCCCAGATGAGGTGGGAATTTTTAGGCCGCAAACGGCTCCTGGGTCGACCCAGCCCCAATTGGGTACCAGAGCAACTCTGGGAAGGTTAAGGCGGCCGGCGTGATGCTGACCACATCACCCCTAGTGTGCCGATGGTCAAGAAAATATGGGCCTTACACCATATTCCCATTATGCCTCAATGGGCGTGTAACGGGATCCTTTTATTACTTTATAGCTGTTCTATTCAATCCGTGTGAGATACTGGAGAGTTTTATTGTTACCACAATTATCACTTTCGTGTTACAACACTGGATATCATTACTATTATAACTATTATTACGAGATTATTACTATTACAACTATCGTTTCCAGTCTTATTGTAATACTGAAAACCAATACTATTACAACTATCATTATCAGTGCAATTATAATTCTGAACATTATACAACTGTCATTATTGTCCTGTTGCAATATCGGAGACCATTACTGCTACCACTATTATGACCGGTCCTATTGTAATTCTGGATATTCTTACTGCTATAGCTACTATTATCAGTCCTGTTGGAATACTTGAGACTATACCTTATACAACTATTATTATCAGTACTATTGTAATTCTGGAGGTTATTACAACTATTATTATTTTCCTATTGTAATACTGAATACCATTACTACTACCACCACTCTCGCTAGATCTATTGTAATACCGGAGACTATTAATACTACTATTACCAGCAGTCCCATTGTAATACTGAATACCATTACTACTACCAATATTATCACCAGTCTTATTGTAATGCTGTTATAACTATAACTACCAGTCTTACTGAAATAAAAATAGTTCAGTTACTTTTATATTACCAAACTGCTGCTACTGTCTCGTCTTCTCCCAGCTACTCACACAATTTTTGTTTTTACTTCATCCTCTGCTCATGTACTTTTAAATGTTAGGACACCAATTACTCAAACAGCCATCTTGTACTGCGTGTACTATTACTAATACACTGTACAACTACAACAGCTATGACGACAATAACGCCATCACAAACATCAAAAGCCATTACATCTACTACTACTTCTACTACTATTACTACTACTACTTCTACTACTACTTTTACTACCATTTACTACTACTTCGACTCTTATTACTACTCCTACTACTTCTATTACTTCTACTACTACTACTACTACTACTACTCCTACTCTTACTACTACTCCTACTACTACTTCTACTCCTACTACTACTACTACTACCCCTACAACTACTACTATTATTACCACTATTACTAGTACTAATAATACTACTGGAAAGAGAATACTACAACAATCACAGCATATACTACTACCAACCATGTTTTACTATTTTATTGTTACCATATGTTACAACTGTACTTGTGTCGGAATGAGATTTGTGATGTGATCAAGTGACTAAAACATAATTTTACAGCAAAGATTTCGTAAAATATTCCAGCCAATCTTACAATAATTTGATACTGAAACATTGAAAGGGTGAGAGAGATTTTTAAAGCACGCAGGTATTATAACCACTAAAAGCAAGAAGTACATGGTCAACACCCATGGGTCAGCCTGGAAAAAAAAGGTTGAGAATCGTTGTTAACCTCTTTCCCACCTGTACTCGTAGTTATTACCCTTGACACAGCGGTACAGGGTAAGTTTGAAGGCTTTACGGTAACGCTTGGACATGACGTTGTAAAGGATGGGATTTACTGTAGAGCTGAAGAAGTACAACACGCCTGGGGAAAAAAAAACAAATGAGAAACGTGAATCAGATGTCAGGTATACAAACATGAAGGATAAGTTTAGAAAAGTGAAACTTGTAGAGAAAAATATTCCTGTTAAAGTTTAGCCATGTACTACTTTGAAGATGATACTTTTTTCTGTTTTTTATCTCACAGTGATACAAATGAAAGCATACATTTGCCTTACCTGAGACATAAAAAAGGCAGGTCTGTAAAGTAAGCATCGTATCTGTCCAGGCGTCCTCAGGTACGTAGAGTGTCATGAGACGCTGAGAATGAAAGGGTGCCCAGCACACAAAAAATGCGATCACTACAGCAACTGTAGACACAGATAGACCATGTCATATTAATGCAGACACAGATAGACCATGTCATATTAATGTAGACACAGATAGATCATGTCATATTAATGTAGACACAGATAGACCATATCATATTAATGTAGACACAGATAGATCATGTCATATTAATGTAGACACAGATAGACCATGTCATATTAATGTAGACACAGATAGACCATGTCATATTAATGTAGACACAGATAGACCATGTCATATTAATGTAGACACAGATAGATCATGTCATATTAATGTAGACACAGATAGACCATGTCATATTAATGTAGACACAGATAGACCATGTCATATTAATGTAGACACAGATAGATCATGTCATATTAATGTAGACACAGATAGACCATGTCATATTAATGTAGACACAGATAGATCATGGCATATTAATGTAGTCACAGATAGACCATGTCATATTAATGTAGACACAGATAGACCATGTCATATTAATGTAGACACAGATAGATCATGTCATATTAATGTAGACACAGATAGACCATGTCATATTAATGTAGACACAGATAGACCATGTCATATTAATGTAGACACAGATAGACCATGTCATATTAATGTAGACACAGATAGACCATGTCATATTAATGTAGACACAGATAGACCATGTCATATTAATTACACAATTTTTTACACGTAATTATGAATACAGACATTCCACGAAAAGAAGAACTCATCACAGCAATCAAAGGGTTAAAGAATGGAAAAGCTCCTGGCCATGATAACTTAAATGCAGAGCTAATTAAGACAGACCCTGAGTTGCAGCAGAACTATTAGAACCACTATTTGCACAAGTCTGGAAAAAAGGGACAACACCAACGGAGTGGAACAAAGGAATAATTGTCAAATTACCCAAGAAGGGAGATCTTGCAGACTGCAATAATTGGAGAGGAATCACTCTTCTCTCAGTTCCCAGCAAAATACTAGGCAGGATAATTATACAGAGAATTTCAAAAGCAGTAGACCACAAACTGAGGAAAGAATAAGCAGGACTTAGAAAGAACAGAAGATGTACAGATCATATATTTACCCTCAGGAACATAATAGAGCAGTGCTCAGAATGGCAGAGACAGCTGTACATTAATTTCGTTGATTTTGAAAAGGTTTTTGACAGTATACATAGGGATAGTCTATGGAAAATACTGAGGGCTTGTGGAATTCCAAGCTGCATATTGTCAATCATACAAAGCCTCTATGCCAACTTTACGTGTAGCGTTGGGTAGAGCAGACTAACCTTTGAGGTGAAGACAGGAGTACGACAGGGATGCCCCTTATCAACCACTCTATTTTTAACAGTCATAGACTGGGTGATGCGCCAGACATCAGAGGGCAGTCCAAGAGGAATAAGATGGACTACATTTTCTACAATGGTAGATCTGGAATATGCAGATGACATTGCACTACTAGCACATTCATATCAACACATCCAGGAAAAAAACGGATAGACTTAAAAAGTATAGCCAGCAGGTGGGCCTGAACATCAATCTAAAGAAGACAGAGGTCATGACGCTCAATGTGAGCAACCCTGAGCCCATATCAGTAAGGAATCAGCAACTGGAACAGACAGACACCTTCACATACCTAGGATGCATAGTAACACCAGACGGCGGAGCAAGAAAGACATCAACAACAGAATGAACAAAGCAAGAACAGCCTTTTTTAGTCTAAACAACATCTGGAAGTCCTCTCAGTACAGCACGAATACAAAATTAAGACAATATGAGAGCTGTGTACTTTCTGTGCTTCTCTATGGTGCAGAATGCTGGAGAGTAACAGAGAAAAAAATGTCGAAATTGTCCTCTTTCCACAAAACCTGCCTACGAACAATTTTTCAAATGTTTTGGCCGAACACCATCACCAACCAAGAACTGCTTACTCGGAGCAAGCAAGAGGACATGCAGATCATCATTACTGGCAGACGCTGGAATTGGGTTGCCCATGTCCTCAGAAGAGACCCCGATGCCATCACAAGAACAGCTATGCTATGGACCCCGGAAGGAAAACGAAACAAAGGCGGACCGAAAACAACTTGGCGGAGGACTGTGGAGGCTGAGATGCAAAGAATGAACGAGAGTTGGAGCACTGTACGAAGGATGGCCACAGACCGAGCAATGTGGAGTCAATTTGTTGCTGCCCTACAAGACGCCACCAGGCGTAATGGCCACTGACTGCTTTGACGGTCGGGGGTTAAGGATAAAAGAAGAAGAAAGAATTACGACCACAATATTTTTCTTACTTCGAATAAAAACTCGAATTGCAGTCATTGAAAACATTTCTTGAAACTAATGGAGTAAGTCCATTAAAAAAAAAATATTATTAATTCTTCAGGATCGCTTAAGACAGGAAAAGGTCATCCATTAAATAGGCTCATGACGTAGGACAGAGAAAGCCGATAGGAGTCTGAGTTACCGACTTACCTTTTTTACTTCAAGAAAATCTCAAGATCTAGCACCTGAAATATTCTCTAAACAAACAAGGAAAGACTGCACACCTAGCACCTGAAATGTTCTCTAAACAAACAAGGAAAGACTGCACACCCAGCACCTGAAATGTTCTCTAAACAAACAAGGAAAGACTGCACACCTAGCACCTGAAATGTTCTCTAAACAAACAAGGAAAGACTGCACACCTAGCACCTGAAATGTTCTCTAAACAAACAAGGAAAGACTGCACACCTAGCACCTGAAATGTTCTCTAAACAAACAAGGAAAGACTGCACACATAGCACCTGAAATATTCTCTAAACAAACAAGGAAAGACTGCACACCTAGCACCTGAAAGGTTCTCTAAACAAACAAGGAAAGACTGCACACCTAGCACTTGAAATGTTCTCTAAACTAACAAGGAAAGACTGCACACCAAGCACCTGAAATGTTCTCTAAACAAACAAGGAAAGACTGCACACCTAGCACCTGAAATGTTCTCTAAACAAACAAGGAAAGACTGCACACCTAGCACTTGAAATGTTCTCTAAACTAACAAGGAAAGACTGCACACCAAGCACCTGAAATGTTCTCTAAACAAACAAGGAAAGACTGCACACCTAGCACCTGAAATGTTCTCTAAACAAACAAGGAAAGACTGCACACCTAGCACCTGAAATGTTCTCTAAACAAACAAGGAAAGACTGCACACCTAGCACCTGAAATGTTCTCTAAACAAACAAGGAAAGACTGTACACTTAGCACCTGAAATGTTCTCTAAACAAACAAGGAAAGACTGCACACCTAGCACCTGAAATGTTCTCTAAACAAACAAGGAAAGACTGCACACCTAGCACTTGAAATGTTCTCTAAACTAACAAGGAAAGACTGCACACCAAGCACCTGAAATGTTCTCTAAACAAACAAGGAAAGACTGCACACCTAGCACCTGAAATGTTCTCTAAACAAACAAGGAAAGACTGCACACCTAGCACCTGAAATGTTCTCTAAACAAACAAGGAAAGACTGTACACTTAGCACCTGAAATGTTCTCTAAACAAACAAGGAAAGACTGCACACCTAGCACCTGAAATGTTCTCTAAACAAACAAGGAAAGACTGTACACTTAGCACCTGAAATGTTCTCTAAACAAACAAGGAAAGACTGCACACCTAGCACCTGAAATGTTCTCTAAACAAACAAGGAAAGACTGCACACCTAGCACCTGAAATGTTCTCTAAACAAACAAGGAAAGACTGCACACCTAGCACCTGAAATGTTCTCTAAACAAACAAGGAAAGACTGCACACATAGCACCTGAAATGTTCTCTAAACAAACAAGGAAAGACTGCACACCTAGCACCTAAAATGTTCTCTAAACAAACAAGGAAAGACTGCACACTTAGCACCTGAAATGTTCTCTAAACAAACAAGGAAAGACTGCACACCTAGCACCTAAAATGTTCTCTAAACAAACAAGGAAAGACTGCACACCTAGCACCTAAAATGTTCTCTAAACAAACAAGGAAAGACTGCACACTTAGCAGCAGAAATGTTCTCTAAACAAACAAGGAAAGACTGCACACCTAGCACCTGAAATGTTCTCTAAACAAACAAGGAAAGACTGCACACTTAGCACCTGAAATATTCTCTAAACAAACAAGGAAAGACTGCACACCTAGCACCTAAAATGTTCTCTAAACAAACAAGGAAAGACTGCACACCTAGCACCTAAAATATTCTCTAAACAAACAAGGAAAGACTGCACACTTAGCAGCAGAAATGTTCTCTAAACAAACAAGGAAAGACTGCACACCTAGCACCTGAAATGTTCTCTAAACAAACAAGGAAAGACTGCACACTTAGCAGCAGAAATGTTCTCTAAACAAACAAGGAAAGACTGCACACTTAGCAGCAGAAATGTTCTCTAAACAAACAAGGAAAGACTGCACACTTAGCACCTGAAATGTTCTCTAAACAAACAAGGAAAGACTGCACACTTAGCAGCAGAAATGTTCTCTAAACAAACAAGGAAAGACTGCACACCTAGCACCTGAAATGTTCTCTAAACAAACAAGGAAAGACTGCACACTTAGCACCTGAAATGTTATCTAAACAAACAAGGAAAGACTGCACACTTATTAGCAGAAATGGGATGGCACTGTGACATGGCAAGCTCACATATATCGAATGATGACAAGAACCACACAGGTGCCACTGTAATAGGAGATGAGAAGAAGACTGTACAGGTGTATAGGGCACACACTGGGACAAGCTGTTAATATCACTACAAGGCAATCTTTATTCTGGAATTCCCCAAGGTATGAGAGGTAGAGGAAGACATAAAAACATTTGGAGAAGAGAATTTGAGACAGAAATGACAGGGTTGAGGAAGGCATGGTACAGCTTGGAGCTGATGGTACTGAACAAGATCACGTGCCATGGGTTTTGTTGAAGATCTATGCTACTGGTAGAGCCAAATGTTAATGGATGAATCTCGCCGGCTGTGAGGTCATAAATGTTTAAAGGTGTGTTACACAGATAGCTGTTCCTGGTAACTATCATCTCTATAGGAGGACAGCCGCTTCCTCCCGACAGAATACACAAGCAAACAAGCCTATAAAGACAGAAGATAGACTGACAGATCAGGAGTATGAATACAGCGAATGAAACGAGAGATTTATATTATCTTTATTTTTGAAAACATTATCTATATTAAAATGGTAACGGTAGGCCCATGACAGATACTGCCGTTGGGTACTGAATTGTTACAGACTTCACTATACTAAGTCCAGCATGGAGAGGTGGGGTGACTACTTCCCTTCTTTACTTCCCTAATTCAAGAGCAAAATCATGTAATCATTTACAACTGGGTTGACTGAAGCGTGTCGATACCATGAATTATGTTAGTTAAATTTTCTACATTGTTTACAATTGTCCCGTTGTAAAATTAACATCCTCTAAAACATTATGAAATTTATGTAGCAGCACTCAGAAAAAGAAATCCCACACTTAGACAATATGAGAGATAGTAACAATTACGATAGTGCATCTGAGAACTTGACATCACAAAAGATATATTTTAGAATTACATGTAAGCTCTCACTTGAAAAACTGCACACCACAAATGATACATTTTACAGAGATGTGTGAACTGTCGCTAGAAATATTTGAACATCACGAATGATACCACTTACAATGACATGTGAAATGTTGCTAGAAATGTTGAGTATCACAAATGATACATTTTACAGAGATGTGTGAACGGTCGCTAGAAATTTTGAACATCATAAAAGATACCACTTACAATGACGTGTCAGCTTTACGTAGCATTTTCTTTGTCCTGGGGCAAACACATACCTTTACCCCACCATTTGATATTGCTGAACAACTCACATTTAAATTATATAATGACATGTAAGCTACCACATGTATTTAACTGCCTTTTCAGTCCTCAACCCCAATATCAAGAGGAGGGGTCAGTTCTAAACTTTGCTCAGCTATTATTATCAGTGTGGCTTTCTGATCTGGGAAATATCGAATGTGTCGAAAATCTGTTTTTTATCAACCAATATTTGATCTTTGTACTCTTGTAATCTCTTAATGATGGTGCTGTTTATTGTTTTTCTTAGCTCTGATAGTAACATTATTCTTCTGTAGTTTGTGCACTCTTGTAAATCTCCCTTCTTAGGCAACTTGATCAGATAACCTTCCTTCCATTCTGCTGCTGTTTATCCTCTCTCCCAGACTTTACGGAGTAATTTCTATAATATCTCGACAGAGGTGTCAGTATCTGCTTTGATGGCCTCTGCTGGAATAACATCTGGACCAGTCCCATTTCCGTCTTTCAGAAGCTTTAGTGCTCGCTTTATTCCTTCTCTCTATGGTCCTTAACTGGAGGGGATTTTGTATGACTCGTCTAGTTGGAGTTTCTCTTAATATTCTGTCCGTCTCTTCATTTGGAGTTTGTGGTGAAGTGGGATGTTATAAATATTTATAGGGGACTTAGTGTACTGACTGAGATCAGCTGTGAAGGTATCTATATCTATTAAAAGTAGTGTATTATAGATAACCTTACTTGCTACCACATATCTCTTTATCTCAGTCAGAATTATTCTGGAATAGTGTGATGCTACGTTATGTGTCTAGGGTATGAGTATGGTGAAGTGTAAGTCACAACAACAGACAGATAAACAATTTAATTTAATCCACTACTCTTGACAACACTGTGACACTCACATACATATAACACTCTACGAGAATAGCTTAAAGAAGTCACTCGTAACGGTTCAAATAACAAT
This sequence comes from Oreohelix idahoensis, assembly GCA_024509875.1. NCBI lineage: Eukaryota > Metazoa > Mollusca > Gastropoda > Stylommatophora > Oreohelicidae > Oreohelix > Oreohelix idahoensis. The sequence goes on from JAMPIV010017018.1 coordinate 152,003, forward strand.
ATGTATTCATTACTAGCATGAATGAATATGTGTCCTGATTCAACTACAAGGGAACCAGGAATCACAATCAATTTAAATTACAAGTTATGTACAGAATGTATTTAATATGAATATTGTAGTGACATATATTATTACAAATGTTCTATGTGTGTCAGTTGTGTAGTAGTAAAATGAGGTAATACTGGTTTTGTTTTGTTCAAGCTCTGTTGGTATTTGTCATCATGACTTCAATAGTTTGTCTTTAGGGATCAGTATTGGAGATGTTCACAGTTCCTGATTTTAAGACAAGTAAATTCCCCTCTGAATGGTATTTTTATAAAGTTATTTCTAGATGAGGGGACATAATGTTGAGCTCAGCTGGCCAACTCTGCTTATCTTGAGTGATGGCGGCAGGAGAGGACTCCTCTGCTCGAATTCTCTTCTGGGCTCTGGAGATACCTCACTGATAGCTAAAAGGACCAAGGAGTATGCTGTCCGACACTGGATTCAGCAAATCTCTGACTAGGTGCTGCTCACTACCATCAAGACCACTGTCCCTGAAATCAAGAAGGATGTACCTTCTACTTCATAACTAATTTATATTCTCTTTTACACTGATCACAATACAGCACAAACATTGAGTTCAGAGCATTAGGCCAACTGTCAGCTTCATTTGAAATACTTTATTCCAGTATTACCCTTCTTAATGGTTACTACGCCTCTGCACTTCCAGCATTATTTCTTTCTAGTCAATCATCCAGGTGTCAGTGTACTGTTTGGCCATTCCATGCCGTTTTACTTCTCTCCGACACCCTCTGTTCAGGCTGGAGCATTTTAGGCTTTACCTCCCGTTTGCCACTGAACTACACATATATATACAGGCATAAATCAACAATTCACATTCAATTTTCATTAAAAGATATTAAATGGTTCAAGCTTACCACAATTCATACGAATAACACAGATACGTTGATTAGCAATGAATTCTGGCACAAACTGGCACAAACTTCCATCTGCCTATGTTCCAGGCTTTTATTGAGTCAAATATAAGCTGGCTTCAACGCACTGATGCTTTATCAAGTGTATTTAAACAAGTGGTTTCGAACTAACGCTCCCAAGTGTGTATATCAGCGAGACTGGCCAATGAGCCACGTTTCGACAAGTGTTTGAAAAAATGTTATCTTTTGCCGTCTCCCCTAACAACCAAGATAGTATTTATAGCCCGACCAATCGTGGTTAGGCTTTCATTTGTTGCGCTCCAATCAATTTGGAGTTTACATGGTAGGCTATTTCTGTAACGTAAATTTTTTTTCAAACACGTTAAAAAAAAAATCTTATGAGCAGAAATGATTTTATGCTGTCAGGCACCCCCAATATTTTATTTTGGGTATAATTTATTAATTCCTGGACTATTTGCGTAACGTTTTACATATTATTTGTCAGCAAGCCCTAAGGAACCCAAAAATACTAATTTAAAGGAGCTACGTGGCTGCGTTCAAAATATGCAATTTCTTCTACCTCCTGTTTGGAAGATGTGCTGTCTGGGTACTGTTATGTGTTCAAACGTAAACCCATCTAATGTTATCTTTTCTAATAAGAGTTTGTTATGATTTATAAACCTAACTCTGGGAAAGGGTAGTGTATTTTATCACTGTCCGTCTGAAAAAAAAGTTAGTGCATGTAGACTTACACGCGTGATGGCAGCATTTGCGTATCGCGCGAAGCGTGTTTAGTGTTCGGCTTTCTGCCTCTCCCTTCTCGCTATCCTTTTGTCCATCTGTTCGTTCGTTTTGGTAACGTAATGTAATTAATGTTAGGATTAATTTAGGTCATTACGCAGTACGTCTCAATGCTTTTCCAAGAAATACAGCACACGTCTCATTGAAGAAGGCGGGTAATAATACAGTAAGCTTTTCTATCAACGTGAAAGCGTTACAATTTGCAGACGAAGCAGAAAACAAGGGGGATTTCGAGTACATTCTTTGTGACAGCACTGTCATTTTACCATTGCTCTTCTCTTTATTAATTTTATTTGTTAGGCTTTATATTTAATTGATAATTTATATATGTGGATTAGAATATTTCATGACACCTCCCCTCTTAAAACAGACATTATATGTCAGTCCTTTATTCTATATACACATAGAGAAATTTATTATTATTTCTGGGGTTTACGGTGATTCTCATCACACGGATGGCGGCTTAAAAAATCCGCTCCCAGATTGGTTTTTCCAGATATATATTCAATGCTAAAATTATATGGAGCCAGAAGCAAAGACCATCGGAGTAACCTAGAGTTCTCATGCTTAGCCTGTGCTAAAAACGATAAAGGTTTGTGGTCAGTTTGCAACTTAAATGCCTTCCCATATAGATAAATATTGAATTTCTTTATTGCCCATATTACTGCAAGACATTCTTTTTCGCTAGTTGAGTAGTTGATTTCAGATTTATTCAACTTTCTGCTAGCATATGCCACTGGGCTTAATTCCCCATCCAAGGCCTCTGATTTCTGTAGTAAAGTTGCACCTAGCCCAATATTACTTGCATCCGTCCTTACTATGAATTCTTGACTTAAGTCAGGTAATTTCAAAATGGGTTTACTTGTGAGCTTTTCCTTCAATTCTTGGTAAGTCATTTCACATTGTGGTGTCCATGTAATGCGATCTGGAAGTCCTTTACGTGTCAATTCAGTTAACGGTGCACATATGGAATTAAAGTTCTTGATATACTTCTGGTAGAAACCACATAATGAGACAAAGGATCTCACGTCCTTCTTGGTTTGTGGTCTCGGGGCTTTTTGTAGTTTCTCTAAATTCTTTGGGTCAGGGGTCATGTTTCCCTGATAAACTGTGTGTCCCAAAAATTCCAATTCTTTACATCCAACGCAACATTTGGTTGGACGGGCTGTTAAATTTGCCTCCCTAAGTCGATCAAACAGCATGTTCAGAGAGTCAATGTGTTCCTCAAATGTTTCTGTTGCTATAAGGATATCATCCATAAAATTTGTTATACAGGGATTACTCAGAGGATCCAATAATTTTCTCATCATTCTAGAGAAGACACTAGGCGCATTCTTCAATCCAAATGGCAATCTATTAAACTCATAGTGTCCTTCTGAGGTACTGAAAGCTAGGTATGGTCTAACCTCAGGCTTTACTGGAATCTGATAGTATCTTTTACTCAGATCCACTTTTGAGAAATATTTAGCTTTATTTAGTCTGGCAAACAGCTGATTTGTATCCGGCAATGGATCCACCTGTCCTTCTGTAATAGCATTCAGTCTCCTGTAATCTATACAGAGTTTATGTTCTCCAGAGGGCTTCCTTAAGAGTACAACACCGGAACTATACGAAGACTCACTGTGCGAAATAATTCCTTCCTTCAATAGATAGTCTATCTCTTCCTTCAAAGCTTTTTCCTTAGCAAACGGATCGAATATGGTTTCATACAGACAGGTGTGGAGTCTATGAGTTTCATATCATATTCCAATAGGTTTGTATGCCCTGGTCGGTCTGTTAACACCTCTGCATGATTCTTTAGAACCTGTTGCACTCTCTCTTTCTGAGTTTTCGTTAAATGTGTACTGATTTTCACCTGTGCTGCTGTCTCACAGGGGTGTAATGGATATTCAAATGATGAAAGTGGTTCCTTTTTCATCTCCATGGCGATGGACAAGGTCAACAAGTGTGTCTCTTCCTGATGTTCTCTTTCCAAATATTTCTTCAGGAGATTCACATGATAGATTTTTTCTTTCCCCTTCTTATCTATCTTATAATTTGTTCTAGACACCTTCTCTAGAACTGTTTATGGACCCTGCCATCCAATTTGTAACTTATTCTGACTCCCGGGCAAAAGAAGCAGTACTTTCTCTCCCACAGCCAAATTTCTGTCTTTCGCCTTCCTGTTATAATAGGCAGCATGTTTCTTCCTGGCTTGTTTCAAATTTTCATTGGCAAGTTTCCAGCAGTTTTCAACCGAGTGGTCAGCTCATTCACATATTGGTATGAAGATGTAATGTTTTCCTCTGCCTTTTCATCAGTCCACGTTCTTAACAAAGCTACATATGGACCTTTAATTGTGTGGACCTATTTGTCCATGCACCGGTATGGTCTCTTCCACTCGAAGCTTTATAGTGATGATTTTTCCTCCCAGAACTATCATTCACAAAACGACCGCTACCAATTTTTCTTTTGGGGCTTTCTCCCCTCTTAAAATTCTTGATGAGAGATTTCCTCCCTACATCCTCTTCCTCCAGTTTGTTTAAGTCCGATTGAGGGATTTTCGGCTTATCCTGGGGTAAGACATCTTTTTGCACTCTCCGCATAGTGGCCATAGTAAAACAGTTAAGTGAAGCTTGTCCGTGAAAAGGGGCTTCCCATTCCATTTGGTCCACCTTATCAAATTTATTTTTCCTTTTATTGTCAGGCCTGATTTTGCCCCATGGCGTGTCCAGGTCCTGATCCATGTTCCCACTTGTGGGTGTTCCCTCATGTGCTATGCTACACCTTTCTACAAAATTCTCAATGTCCCATCTTGCTTTGGGCCAATAATAATTGTGAGCCACCTTTTGAATGATGGTACCTATCTTCTCATGGTCCCCATCTTGTTTCACATGTAGGCTCCTTATTAATTCTGTCCTGTATCTTTTTGGAAGAACCAGCTGTCCGTGACCATGGGATCTAGTTCCGGCCTTCCTATACATCAACTTGTTTTTCATGTAAAAATCTCCCTTGCCTGGAGTTGTATGACAAGTTGACAATTTTCTGTAACAAGGCTTGAGTGTTTTATCCCCAGCCTGTGCCTTCCTCATCTCTTCTGGAGTGGTATCTAACATAATATCCTCCTCCTGTCTTGAGGTCGACCTGACCTGAAGGGTTGCCATATACACAGGTTTCCTTCTGCAACGGTCAGTGTCATGATTGTCCATCTGACAATTCTTACACCACCTTTTTCCTTGGTTGAAAGATTTTCTTTCATTATATTTCCTTTCATCGAATTGTGGGAATTTATTTTTATTGTCATACCGTGGCCTATCAAATTGGTGCTTACCTTTATTTTGATCCTTAGGATCAAATTTATTAAAGTTCTGTGGTGCCCTAAAGTTATCCACTTGTTTCTTTTTATTACCTGTTACCTCTGCTTGAGCTGCTTGATACCTTTCTGCAACATTTAGCAACTCACCCAGCCTCTCTGCACCTTGTTCCATGAGAAACTTTCTCAGGTCTGGAGCCATGGACTCTCTTAGTTGCTCTATAAGGACCATTTCCTTAAGATCTTGGGTTTTCCCCAGAGAAGTCCATTTCTCCAAGTATGTCTCTATGCGTGCAGAGAACTGGTGATAGGTTTCACCTGACAGTAGTTTAGCATTCCTAAATTTTTTCCTGTAAAACTCTGCATTCTTTTCATACCTTAACAAAAGAGCCTGCTTTAGCATGTCATAATTTTCCTGATCACCTCTGCTCATTTTTGCAAAAACTTCATAAGCTGCCCCACGAAGTCCCTGAGATAACTTTAAGCTCCACCTTTCTCTCTCTAACCCATACGTGGTAGCTAATAGTTCGTACCTATTTAGGTAGCTCTCTATATCATCGTCTTTCTCTACAAAATGATCTAAATGAAAATTCATAGCTGAGGTTGAGGCTCCTTGAGTAACCGTAGCATCAGAGGCAAAGGGACTGGCACCATTTTCAGGAGCATGGCCTTGAAACTCAAACTCCCTTAGTCGTAACTCATGTTCCCTTTGTAATCTTTTATCTTCTGCTTCCCTTTCTGCAGCTAATTTCCTCTCTTCCCTTTCTGCAGCCAATTTCTTCTCTTCCCTTTCTGCAGCCAATCGTTTGTCTTCTCTTTCTGCTTCCAATTTCTTAGCCTCTTTGTCAGCCTCACTCTGCAACCTCTTAGTCTCAGCCTCAGCTTCAAATTGTAACTTCTTAATTTCCCTTTCAGCCTCTAACCTTCTTTCGGCTTCTTTTTCTAATCTTCTTTCTTCGCGTTCAATAAATTTGTCACATTCCGTTGTGACATAGGCAACCATAACTTGCCCATCTAATCCTAACTCTTTTGCAGTCTGAACCGCAGCAGATCGAAATTTGGCCAGGTCCGCCATTGTCTATCATGTAACTTAATACAATGTCTAACCAACAATTCAATCTCTAATGGACAAAACAGGCACCGTGAGCTCAACCTTATTTAATTCCACCCAAGGATACCTTTTAATTCTTATATTCCCTGAAGTGAATTACCCCCAATATTTTAATAGTTAAAGATTCAAAATCCCAAGAGCGAGACCCCAATATATGTGGTGAAGTGGGATGTTATAAATATTTATAGGGGACTTAGTGTACTGACTGAGATCAGCTGTGAAGGTATCTATATCTATTAAAAGTAGTGTATTATAGATAACCTTACTTGCTACCACATATCTCTTTATCTCAGTCAGAATTATTCTGGAATAGTGTGATGCTACGTTATGTGTCTAGGGTATGAGTATGGTGAAGTGTAAGTCACAACAACAGACAGATAAACAATTTAATTTAATCCACTACTCTTAACAACACTGTGACACTCACATACATATAACACTCTATGAGAATAGCTTAAAGAAGTCACTCGTAACGTTTCAAATAACAATATGTATTCATTACTAGCATGAATGAATATGTGTCCTGATTCAACTACAAGGGAACCAGGAATCACAATCAATTTAAATTACAAGTTATGTACAGAATGTATTTAATATGAATATTGTAGTGACATATATTATTACAAATGTTCTATGTGTGTCAGTTGTGTAGTAGTAAAATGAGGTAATACTGGTTTTGTTTTGTTCAAGCTCTGTTGGTATTTGTCATCATGACTTCAATAGTTTGTCATTAGGGATCAGTATTGGAGATGTTCACAGTTCCTGATTTTAAGACAAGTAAATTCCCCTCTGAATGGTATTTTTATAAAGTTATTTCTAGATGAGGGGACATAATGTTGAGCTCAGCTGGCCAACTCTGCTTATCTTGAGTGATGGCGGCAGGAGAGGACTCCTCTGCTCGAATTCTCTTCTGGGCTCTGGAGATACCTCACTGATAGCTAAAAGGACCAAGGAGTATGCTGTCCGACACTGGATTCAGCAAAGCTCTGACTAGGTGCTGCTCACTACCATCAAGACCACTGTCCCTGAAATCAAGAAGGATGTACCTTCTACTTCATAACTAATTTATATTCTCTTTTACACTGATCACAATACAGCACAAACATTGAGTTCAGAGCATTAGGCCAACTGTCAGCTTCATTTGAAATACTTTATTCCTGTATTACCCTTCTTAATGGTTACTACGCCTCTGCACTTCCAGCATTATTTCTTTCTAGTCAATCATCCAGGTGTCAGTGTACTGTTTGGCCATTCCATGCCGTTTTACTTCTCTCCGACACCCTCTGTTCAGGCTGGAGCATTTTAGGCTTTACCTCCCTTTTGCCACTGAACTACACATATATATACAGGCATAAATCAACAATTCACATTCAATTTTCATTAAAAGATATTAAATGGTTCAAGCTTACCACAATTCATACGAATAACACAGATACGTTGATTAGCAATGAATTCTGGCACAAACTGGCACAAACTTCCATCTGCCTATGTTCCAGGCTTTTATTGAGTCAAATATAAGCTGGCTTCAACGCACTGATGCTTTATCAAGTGTATTTAAACAAGTGGTTTCGAACTAACGCTCCCAAGTGTGTATATCAGCGAGACTGGCCAATGAGCCACGTTTCGACAAGTGTTTGAAAAAATGTTATCTTTTCCCGTCTCCCCTAACAACCAAGATAGTATTTATAGCCCGACCAATCGTGGTTAGGCTTTCATTTGTTGCGCTCCAATCAATTTGGAGTTTACATGGTAGGCTATTTCTGTAACGTAAATTTTTTTCAAACACGTTAAAAAAAAATCTTATGAGCAGAAATGATTTTATGCTGTCAGGCACCCCCAAAATTTTATTTTGGGTATAATTTATTAATTCCTGCACTACTTGCGTAACGTTTTACATATTATTTGTCAGCAAGCCCTAAGGAACCCAAAAATACTAATTTAAAGGAGCTACGTGGCTGCGTTCAAAATATGCAATTTCTTCTACCTCCTGTTTCGAAGATGTGCTGTCTGGGTACTGTTATGTGTTCAAACGTAAACCCATCTAATGTTATCTTTTCTAATAAGAGTTTGTTATGATTTATAAACCTAACTCTGGGAAAGGGTAGTGTATTTTATCACTGTCCGTCTGAAAAAAAATTAGTGCATGTAGACTTACACGCGTGATGGCAGCATTTGCGTATCGCGCGAAGCGTGTTTAGTGTTCGGCTTCCTCTCCCTTCTCGCTATCCTTTAGTCCAACTGTTCGTTCGTTTTGGTAACGTAATGTAGAAAAAGACATGAATGGAATTTAAAAATTTAGGTCATTACGCAGTCTCTCAATTCTTTTCCAAGAAATACAGCACACGTTTCATTGAAGAAGGCGGGTAATAATACAGTAAGCTTTTATATCAACGTGAAAGCGTTACAATTTGCAGACGAAGCAGAAAACAAGGGGGGATTTCGAGTACATTCTTTGTGATAGCACTGTCATTTTACCATTGCTCTTTTCTTTATTATATGTATTTATTAGGCTTTATATTTAATTGATAATTTATATATGTGGATTAGAATATTCCATGACAGAGTTGTATATGGTTAAGCAATTGTCCGTTCCTTTCTATGATGAAGCAATTCGCCTGCTTGTATTTCCATGTTAGCTTCTTTGTGCTTTTCGTAAGGCCCCTCCTAATCTTTTTGAATGACTCTGCTTCTGCCTCTCGTCAATATATTTACTCTTGTCTCTTCCTATTTTTCTTCTCACGTCTTTGTTTGTGACCATGTTTATTTCATGAGCATAGCTCTGGAACTTTGGTCTTGCTGCTGTTTAAATCTTCTCTCTTGCTTTCTTTCTGTTTTGTCCCTTACCTTGTAGATAGATCCTATTGTTGTGGATGCTTTGTGATGGTGTTCCTTTGTTTCTAGTACATCTGCATATGTCTAATCCACGCATTTTTAAAATGTTGCCAGCAGTCTAATGTATTTGCTACTTTTTCCAGTAGTTGGAGCACTTGATGTTCGTTGGATATTGTAACCGTAAATGTCTCTCTTGTTTCTTGATTTGGGAGATATCCAGTATTAAACTGTTGCTTGTTGCATACAGCCACCAGACGCAGATGGTGAAATGAAATTGAAATATAAACAGAAGATAGGAAAAAGACATCCTAAATTGAGCAGGAAGAAGAAGAGAGACTGCTAAAAACAAATAGATATCAAGAGAGAGAGACAGAGAGAGAGAGACAGAGAGAGAAAGAGAGAAACGGCAACATTGCTATGTAGAGAGAAACACTCAAAAGACAAACAAATTCTTGTTGGAAACTACCGCTTTTGAACAAAGAAAAACAAATACACACATATGCACATCCACAAGATTTGACGCTTTCGCTTACACAGTTTAAATGAATTAAAAAAGTGAGCTGACACCATCATCAGGTATTATCAACTGAAAAGGTTATCTGAAATTAGAGATACTATTTGTGGTTTGGTAAGGATTTAAGTACCATCTTCATTGCATACGGATAACTCCATCAGTGGTCCGATATCCTTCCTTAAATCACACAAGGGGGATCTCAGCACAGTGTACGAATTCCGTAGCACCGGCGAGAATTCCAATGTGTGTAAATAGGAATCACACATTCTGTAAATATTTTTGTGTTTGGTAGGTTTCCTAATTTTTTAATTTTTGCTAAAGCAGTAACCGTATGGCCTACTCTTTACGATTTCTAACTACCGAGGGATTTTTAACGTGCACAACTTGCTCACGGGACCTCCTATTGTTTCGCTCTTATCTAAGAAGAGTAGACATCTGATCTTACTAGGAGATAAAGGGGGAGCATGATTAGGAACAACTAGTTCTGAAAAAAATGTCCATCAATTATATTCCCTGTACTGGGAGCGAACCCGGTACCTTTAGAATTAGAGGCGGACGCAGTACCTCTTAGCCACTCCAACCCTCCCTGTTTATATATATATATATATATATATATATATATATATATATATATATATATATATATATATATATATATATATATAGAGAGAGAGAGAGAGAGAGAGAGAGAGATATTCTAATTATCTCTCCAATAGTCAGTTATGACTGAAGGGGCTATTATTATTCTAATTATCACCCATTAGAGATTGAACGGGATATTTTCTTCATATTTTTTGGGTGTTATTATATATATATATATATATATATATATATATATATATATATATATATATATATATATATATATATATATATATATATATATATATATATATATATATATCAGTAATAATAATATTAATAATTATTATCATTTTGTTACATGTTACCTTCCGTGAGTATTTCATTTAAAAAAGAACCCCACAACTTTCACAAATGGCTGCTTGTGTAGAATAGAAGGATTGAAGCGCTAAGACAAGATCACTAATGTGGAACTGATGACAAGAACTAGACAAGTGCCAGTGGAGCAGACGCTAGATAGGGAATTGAGGAAACCTAATGACAGCATTACAAGGCAGTCCTTGTTCTGGAATCCCCAGGTAAGACAGGTAGAAGTAGATCAAAGAACACGTGGAGAAGAGAACTGGGGGCAGCCATTAAGATGTTGAAGAAGACATTGAACGACCTTGAGGTGATGACACGTAGCAGTAAGACCTGGCAGACGTTTGTAGAAGGTCTGGGCCTCTTGGACACCTCAAGGGTCATGAGAGAATATTTCACACACCCACACACACACACACACAGACACACACTCTCACACAGAGACACACACACACACATACCTCGTCACAGCCACCTTCAAAACTATAATGCCAAAAAAGCCATCCCCGTAAGCGCATTAACTCACCAAGCATCTTAAGCACCGCCTTCTTGGATTTCGCTGCAGAAATGACAGCCTGTTTCGATTTCTTCCCGCTGCCAAATTGATCTGTTTTCATTAACGTCAGTCCTATAAGGGCGTACATGATGGTAATAATGATCATTGGCACCACAAAAAAGGCGAAGGTGGAGAACTGGAATATGTACGTCATCCGGTTCCTCCATTGACGCGGAAGGTTACACATCAACGAGTCTGGTATCGGCTCACCGGTGCAAGGGTCAGCTACATCGTAGTACATACGAGTGTGAATAGGGTAGGGCATGGCGCATGCGCAAGCCACTATCCAGATGACAATAATGATCTTGACCGCCCTGGATAAGCTGGATAACCCTTGGGACTTAAGAGGATGACAAATGGCCATGTAACGGTCTATGGTGAAAGCTGTTATAGTCAGGACAGACGCGTAGGCCGTTACCTCGGAGACAAAGGATTTGATGTAGCAAAACCCGCTTCCGAAGATAAATGGGTAGGCTTCCCAAATCCGCGTCATCTCTTCTGGTAACGCTGAAAGAGAAAGTGAAAAATAGTCAATACTCTGAAGCTAATGCAGAATTACAAAAACATCATCATCATTTGCCTTGGCACTCGTTATGGAGCATGGAGCCAAGACTGTAGCTAGTCGCCTTGTAGGAAGTCGGCACTGAACATCACATACCCTTGCAACGGTGATTTCTGTGACAATTTGTTTTACAGATGAGATTACCAGCCCAATGCAGAACCTCATATAAATAGACTGAGGGTGCAGAAGTTCTAAACTCTTTGTTTGGCTTCAGACACCCCCAGGACCTACGTGAGACAACCCCAGGACCTACGTGACACACCTCCAGGACCTATGTGAGACACCCCCAGGACCTACGTGAAACACTTATGAAAACACTGCAGATTATTATTATTACCAGCCAGTAACCCGTTAAAAAAATCGTCCGAATGAATTAAGATGTGATCTTTCTGCTGTATGTCTCCATGACAGTACTATTTCTGCTGTGGTCGTTTCAACCCTTTCCGATTTACTTCAGCTTCATTGGATCTTTGTTATCAATCTTATCTTGATGTATTGGCCATGAAGCTACGGAGGAATCCGTCAAAAATATTTTATCGAGAAGTTAAAAAAAAAAAAATGCCAGTGGAAAAAAATTTGGCGAATTAATGAACAGTTCTTTTGTCACAACATTTGTGTAAATGCGCGAATATTTTCTTAAAGCTCGCCTTGATACATTTTTATAAGAAACACGAAATAATTCCCAAATACACCTTTTATTACTCCGTTTCGGAATCATTATTTTATGATAAATCGACTTGGGTGACTAAATAGGCCGACGTATCAATAATTATTTGGGCGAAAAGGGACATGTGCCCCTCTAAATTTCCTTTCAATCTTTTAAAACTATTAATTGTGATAATTTCTTTCCTACAGCAATATATACTGTAGTAGTATGTAACCCGTCAAAATTGATGATTATAGTGTGATTATAAAGACAGCACTATTTCTACTTTGGTCATTTCATACATTTACATTACAGGTCACCGTCATTATTCAGTAGACATTCAAAAATCCGGCAAACTCCGGACCTGAGGAGTGCCGGATTTTTGAAAATGTCGGATTTTTTATGGTTATATATTCTGTATATATTTAACAGAAAATGACTACCTGTACACTTTATCTGCTATCGACAATGCACGATGTTTACGTTTTACACCACTTCTTTTATTTGCTGAATCCATAATGGGGCTAAACAGCAGCAAATAAATGATAAAATGAGAAGGAATGAGCAGGAATGCCTGTTGACACGTGCAAGCAAGACCCAACAGCTGCATCAAAACATAAACTGCTCCAGAAAACAGTGGCGCGCCAACGCGGTAAATTTAAAAATGCGCTCCGAAATCCATGCCGGAAATCTGAAGGAACCGGATTATCGATGGCCGGATTTTTGAATGTCAACTGTACAGCTTTGTAGTAAAAAATGCGTTGGAAATGAACCCATGGGCCAACCTTTCAAAAACGACATGGGGAGAAGTGATATTGAGCCAATGGAATGACATTTTATAAATTTTGGCCATGCATATGATAGACGTGAGGACTCATTCCGCCGATGCTATCAATATGTGCACCCACTGATGCAAAACTCACTACAGAATTATACGAACGAATCTTCTCCTTGAAGTACCAGTTAAGTGGATGCTCAGAGATGCTCAATAAATCTATTAATATTGAAGGAGACGCGTGTATTTGCTGATGATCATCCTCTAGTAAAGAGGTGCCTATGTAACACATAAATTTGAAAGTGTTGTCGGCTGACTTTTCGGAAACAAATCTTAATGAGTGGCAGAACTGATGTTCAACGTTCATCTGACCACGGTTATGAGCTTGGACATTATTTTCTTTGAATGTATCATAGTTTGGAAACAGTGAAAATACGTAACGAACCGATTTCTGGCACTTTACAGCGTTTCGTTGTAAAAATATCTTCAGACTGCAATCGTGGGGGAAAGGGTTGGGGGGGGGGGGGGAGGAAGGGGGAGGGGGAAGGGGGGGACACACAGATGCGCTCTATTCTGAGCGTAATGCAGTTTAGCTCAAAGGTCAGAAGCGCATGACTTTTGTATAATTTCCAGATTCAACTTTGGAGGTAAAAAAGTTGTAACGACGCCCGTGACGGGACGCCCAAGAGAACTATATATATATATATATAATATATATATATATATATCATCTCATCTCAACCCATAACCCGTCATGGGTCGTAGGGGTGCCATGGTGGAAGCATCAGCAGACAGGGTCCTCCACTGCTCGCTATTCTCAGCAATGCGTACAAGTGTGGAAAAACCGTGTCCTGCCCATTCTTTGATGTTATCAGGCCAGGATTTTCTTTGCCTTCCTCTTCTCCGTTTACCTTCGACTGTTCCTTGTAGGATCGTTTTCGAAAGGGAGTCATGACGAGTTACATGCGCAAACCAGGCAAGCTTTCGACGTTTCACTATTGACAAAAGTGGTTCTTGGTGGCCTGCATAGGTGTTTATCTTCTCTCTAACATAGACATTTGTTTTGTGCTCTTTATAGCAAATGCGCAAAATTCTTCTATAACATTTATGCTCGAAAGCCTGAATCCTTCGCTCCGTATCTGCAGTGAGTGTCCAGCCCTCACACCCATACAAGAGAATAGATAATATAAGTGATTTGTATAATTTGATCTTCACAGGAAAACTGATGTTACTTTTCCAGATCACATTCAACCTTGTCATGGCAGCTGAGGCCATCTCAAGTCTTGTCTTGATTTCCTTACTTGATCTTCCATCACTACATATAGTGGACCCCAGATATTTAAAGGTGTTAACTTCTTCTAACGTTTGCCCATTTAACGTAATGTTGGTCGGAACATGTTTCTTATGGCTATTCACCAATATTTTGCTTTTTTCTATATTAATTTCCATCCCATATGTTTTTGTTACTTTCTCCAGTCTAGAGGTAAGGTCTTGAAGTTCTGATTCTGTTCCAGCTATCAGATCAATATCATCAGCAAAACGTAGATTACACAGAGGTCGGCCTCCAATCGATATATATATATATATATATATATATATATATATATATATATATATATATATATATATATATATATATATATATATATATATATATATATATATATATATATATATATAGATATATGGGGTTTGGTCTAAAACAATAACGATTGATAATGTATTTCCCTTGTTGTTACTTCTGCCGTTCTGCCACTACTTATTGTTTTCGTATATGGTGGGCTCTGACGAAGGCCTCACTCCCTGTGGTAGGGGTTTTATTTCGTCTAAATTCATTGTAAGTTTGTAAAATTATTAGTTAAGTGCATATTTCATCATAATGTAGCGCACAATTAAATATAATGTAACAAAATGGCACATGCAGAAGTTATAACAGCAAACTGTATCAACAAAAGTTAATACGGTTACAGTAATTGATATCATTAATATGCTTCTGCAATCATTAACTGTATTTGTTGTTACTAGTTAAGCGTGTAATAGTGATCCGCAAGTAGTTCCCATTTGTGCTGGAGGAAAACAATGAAAGAATATGTCTACTGTTCTCTCGAGCACACGTAAGGGGCGTCTAACACGAAGTTGTGCAAGAGGCTGGCAAATATATTATGTAAAATAAATTGTTACAAAAACCACCGTTACAACAGTACGGAGTTGTGACGCAAGTGCAAAAACTGAACATAGTCGTTGTCTGGTATACAAACTTCACTTTCTTTCGAGATTTTCTGTAATTCAGTTATGTACTGTAAATCCTTCTTCTTTCGCATTTCAACTGCCAATAAACTCATACAAAATGTTCCAGTCCTGTACCATCAGATCAAACTCTGTCCATGTTTTATTCATCCCCTTCATGTCTGTCTCCAGTTCTCCTTTCCACGTGTTCTTTGGCCTTCCTCTAGCTCTCTTACCCTGGGGATTCTAGAACAGGGACTGTCCTGTAATGCTATCAACAGGTTTTCTCAGTGTGTGTCCTATCCATCTCCAGTATCTTCTTCTCACTTTATGTTCCACTGGCGCTTGTCTAGTTCTTGTCATTAGTTCCACTGGCGCTTGTCTAGTTCTTGTCATTAGAAACATACATGTATATCGGAAGCAATATAGACACAGTTCGAGAGACAGACAATGATTTTAAAACAAGAATAAAACAGACTAGAGAAGCTTTTATTGAATTGGGAAATAAGATAGGAAACTCTAATACAGAGTGATACAACAGGAGGCAGTCTGATCATCAGGAGGGGTTCCCCCCCCCCCTCAAAAGAGTGTTTCGACCCATTATTCTCCTTTACACTCTAAAAGGGGGGGGGGGGGGAGGCCACATTGGTCATGACTCCCAAGTATCTCAGCTTCCTGTTGTCTTGTTGTAGCCGTGTACATAGTTGTTCCTTTGGAAACAGGCTATAAAAACCAGATTAGCATATAAATTTCTACTTTCCCAGAAACAGATTAAATTTTAATTAGGATAGAGTCGCGTTACATGTCAAAATTAGTCACGTGATTTTTACCCAATCGTGAGCTCAGAAAAATTTAGAAGGGACGCGATTTTCCCCAGCAGCCTAGTTTAGTTGGAAGGGACGCGTCTAGCTAGTAAGACAAGCAAGTTTGTGCTCATAACGCAGTGGTTTTACTGCATGAAGTTTATTCAAGTTGAAGAATTAGAAATTGCAGGGATGATGGCATGTTCTCTTCAAAGTGCATTTTTGTGTATTTAAACTCTATATTCGAAGTCTGTAAGTAGGAACTAATTACTATACAATTATTGACATGTCGAACTCGAATGATTGTTGCAGATTTAGAAAGGAAACAATGGCTGAAAGATTTCTTTTCAAATGTACATGCAGGATTGATTTGTTTTGATGAAGCAATAACATATCAGGAGGAGATATGGCAATTTTATATCCTGAAGAAGCAGAGTAATCCCTATTGAACTACTGACATGCACTTACTTGAAAATATGGCATTTCAACTTGTTGCCTAGTGACCAGTCCTCTACAAAAGAGCAGAAGTATTAACGAAACATGGAACTCAAGAGAAAATACCAACACCAAGAGTACAACAACAGCAGCAGGAAAACCAACCCGTATATACACAACCATTACAGCCCACCGATTGACATGTTTCAGAAATATTTGCTGACGGGAAGTTACCCTATGCAGCATAAACCATTACTGTGTCAGAGCTTTGCCCATCAGTTCCCCTCCCAAAGTTTCTCCAACCCACGCCGCCCCTCTGACTCTGACAAGTGGAACAGTCGTTTGCTAACGGGAGGTTATCCCAAACGAGAATCCTTCACCAAGATGAATGCAGTAACAACACACGCGGACGCGGAAAGTTACTCTGTCGAAAAATTAAGAAACCTACGATACCCATGTCTACCAACACATCATACCGAGGACACAGATAGTAAGCTGTATCATTTTAACAGACGTGCTAAGAATCACTGGACGAGTTTAAATAGAAGAAATTACCGTATTGCAGTCAGAAACGTAATCAACAGTGTCAGGCATCAAAAGATTTGTGAGGTAAAGAATCTTCATGCATCTAACAACACATGTATGATCACAACAGAAGATGGTTTCAGGGCACTTATCAAACCACTTCACATACATCAGCAAGTCGGTGTTATGAAAACAAATACGACGCTATGTACCCCCATTTCAAATAGACTAACCCGAATCGTGCACAAACAAGAAGAATTTATGAATGAACCAAGAATGACCTCGGTGGCAACACAAACAGACCTTCCTACGTCACCTTTTATTCACACTCAAACTTACTCCCGCAGTGATAAATCGTCAGCTGATACCTATCACATCCCCAATTCAGGCAGCTCTAGTTTTAATACTAGTGAAAACCAAACACTGCTATACCACAAGAACAAGATTGGTCGTTCAGAACAATCAAATCCTGAAGAAACTATACCCAAGCAGATTGTTGAACCATATACCAGCAATCTTTATGGAGACGAAACAGAACAAGACATGAGAGAAGACAGTGTCGGCCCCGGCACAGCTTTGTCAGACCCCAACGAACAAAATGACAAAGAAATGGTAGAACTATACGAACAAGAAACAGACATTGATACAGCCAGTTCTATTGAAACCAGTGATGCGGATAGCACATTATTTATACCAGTCAGCTCCAGGGTCAAACGCGCCTATACAGCAGGGTCAGATGACTCACCTCCTGTCGTTAAATGCATGAAATTGCCACAAAATGAAATCAGACGAAAAATATTGAAGAAACGCTATCGTGTTTCAAAGCCCAGCCGAGAAGTGTTAGCCTCATCTCAACTAGTCAAAAACCACAGTGTGCAAATTACTGCGCCCACTGTAAACGGTGTTAACGTACAGCACAACCAGGTCAGAAGAAAAAATCAAGGCGAAACATATACCTGCCTCCAAACTAACAGATGTTCCAGCCATACAAACCCTAACCACAGTGAAACCATCACCGCAATCAAAAGATGTTAAGCCATCACCGCATTCGTCAATGTCCTCAGTGCCCCAACAATCAGCAAATGCAGTGTTGCCTGCCACACCAGTCACCACTGCTACTCAGTATGATGCTCGCCTAAGCAGTCGGGACATTGCAAGGTTAGAGATGGCAGAGAAACTGAAGGAACTACTAAGGCTTTGCTGAGACACGCCCCTCGAGTCTTCAATGTACATGCCATCCCATGTACGGTCGCCGCGAATGTGCAATTACTTTTTAACAATGTACTAACTTTCCCATGTACTCTATTTTCAGTTTTGACAGTTCAAATGACTTGCTTCCAGACTAAGATGTCAAAGCCCCACTGAGAAAGTTATTTTTTTCCAGCCTTAGAATACTGATGCCCAGAGAACAAATCAAGACCAGCACACGGAGGATTTTCATTAGATAGTATAGTTTTGTGAAATAAAAATGACAAAACAATTGATAACACACGGTGTTACGAGTTTACAGACATTATTTAGTTACAGACATTTTCTTAATATTTAGAATGTTACACAACCTTACCTATAACACATGTGTCACACTATTCTGTTGTAACATTGATCTCTACTTTTGAAACCGATCATATTCCACGCTCCATTCACCAGACTTCTTGTCCTTGCAGTTCCAGAGTTCTGTAATTTCGCATCTTAGTGCATTTCCATGCAGACACTTTACACCAGTAGTTTTTCTTACCTCATACTAATATTTCTGTGATCTCATTTATGCTAAACTCCTTTATTCTATCACCTTGATCAATCATACTGTTCCTACTATGACATCTGTTAACAACATATAATTCATACCCAAAACTAGTATTGCATGTTATGCTATCTTTCTCCACAGGATTATTTATTTTTCCAATGTACATTATTAGGTTAGACCCAGATGTATATTAGTACTGTCAAGATTTTAAACATTCTCCAAGATCCCATATCCCAACCTTGACTCTCTATAGTAAGATTTCCTTCACCCCACTGTTACAACATCTTTAACTTACTATTTTTCCTTTCCACTATATTGAGACGACATTCTAGACTTGTGATCTTTTAAATCCCAATCATATTCATTCCTTGGAATTACAATCATGTTGTAATCAGGAGATCCTTGATGTACCCTTTCCTCGCCACTTATTGACAACAGACACTGCTACAATATTCATTCTGTTCTAACCTAAACTATTACTTGCAGCCCTATTGGTTAGGATTTACTATTAGGAATATTGATAGTATCTCTTGTGTTTAGTGAATTGATTTTTATCATTCTTTCGTACTTGTGATACAAACAGAAAAGAAATCACAAGAAAAGAAAATGAAATGTAAAACAGAAAAGAAAATGAAATGTAAAACAAGAAAAAGAGAAAATAAATCACCATTTCAGAGTGAGAAATTAGTTTTTACTCCTACTGCCCATTACCAGTCATACCCCCACCAGCATGATCTCTGATACTCCAGCAGTATTTTGTTGATACTGCCTATGACAAGTACCCCAATGACATTTGCGCATGCTGATTTTTGCAAATGAAAAATCCTTTGAGAGCATTAGTATATGCTAACCCCAGATTGAACACATTACACCTATTTGTTGATGATGCCTTTGCCCATGTTAAAGAAATAGCATTTGCACATGCTGACTTAGCAAATGAAATACCCCTCTACAGCATTTGTATATGCTGAACCCACATTGAACACCCATTACCGGATGATAGCCACTGATGGCACATGAGAGAATAAAGCAACTGTTTAATGATGATGAAGATGCCATTTTATATTATGGTGAAACTTTATGTTGTCACAGCTGAGATATTGTTGTAATGTTCATGCACAAGATCCCCCACATTAACATTGGAGGAGCAATAATTTTAGTCTTTCGTGGTTACGAGATAAGACAAGGATATAATAGAATATTCAATGAATACCATGGACATGGAACAAATCAGAGCAGATGATTACTGCACATATGAGGACCATATTTGAAGTCATTATTGAAGGATTATCAGTAGACAAGAGACAAATAGATTATGATAATCCCATGGAACCACAGGTAC
Organism: Oreohelix idahoensis; assembly: GCA_024509875.1. Classification (NCBI taxonomy): domain Eukaryota; kingdom Metazoa; phylum Mollusca; class Gastropoda; order Stylommatophora; family Oreohelicidae; genus Oreohelix; species Oreohelix idahoensis. The sequence continues at coordinate 172,026 of JAMPIV010017018.1, forward strand.
TAAGGACACAAAATGGAGATTTAAATAATGGAGGAAAAAAAATAATGACTGAATAATTACTACGCCCAGAGGTAGGAGAAATAGAGATACATCTGCATTTTTGGAGAAGATATCTCTTTGATTTGTGCTCATTGCCTTTGTAATATGAACATTGTTGTATAACAAATGACTATTCCTTATCACGAATTACAGAATGTTGTAAGACAGTTGAAATAAATTGACAATGTACTATACTCATAACATACCCAGCATTACAGGAGAAAAATACATGATTGATGAAATTGGACGTACTGAGATCTGCTCACCCCGAGGATATTGAAAAAAAAAATAATAATGTTATCCCAATGACAGACATGTCACAGATATATCATGGAGATATTATGACATAAGAAAAGAATACCTAGATTGGAAATGCAGCAAACTTTGTCAAGGACACCATGAAATAGACCCCCGCCCCACACTTAAGATAACTGACGGACGAGATTTTTGAATTATAAGTACCATAAGTCACCCATCTGGCTGTAGTCAGCGGATGTTACAGGATGACTAACCCTCGACCTGCGAAGGCAGAGTTGGTGTCGAAATTTTGCACATATGTAAAAAGACATGTTTTTGTTCATGTTTTGGTAAAGTCTAGACATTTGTGTTAATGGTTCCATAAATGATTAGTTGATATATTCTTGATAAATATTCGCAGATATAGTACATGGACAATTAATAAGGATGTATTTCCAGTACAGAATAAGAGGAATAGGAAGGATCCACATTTTAAATATTGGAGCACCATGAGCGATGAATTGGACTTATAAAGAAAATGGAAATGGTACACTGTATGCAAGGATAACCAGAAATAATATGGATAAATAGTAGTCAGAGTACCAGGAACTTTGTCTTATAAGAATATTGTAGATTCCTCACGATCAATTGAATATTTTTCTTCCCTTCTATGTCACATTTTTTGAGTGATGACCCCAAAATTTTTTTCTCATCTCATATTGTCAAAAGTTCTTACATCTCAGTTGATTGTTCCATAAATCATTGTTTGATGTGTTTTTGATAAATGTATTGCTAGATAAGGTACATAGGGAGTTACTAAGGATGAATTCTCAAGATAACAGGAGGACCAGAATAGATACAATGATATTGGAACACCGACAAATATAAACTGTATACAAGGATGCCTTGAGAGTGACAACATGGATACATATTGTCAAGAGTATAAGCAGTTGTCTTAAAAGAGAAAATAAAGTAATACTGAACCCAATGTAGAAAATTCATGATGATTTGGAAACTATATTTTTCTTTTCCCTTATATTTCATAATATGATAGTAACACATTCGTCTGTTGGTTGCTGAATAATTTGATGTTTGAAAATTGATGTATGGTAAGTCAAAGAAGATCTTTGAAGAATATATATATATATATAAAATAATATTTCTAGGGAAGAGTTCACAGAAAAAATACTGTGTTGACAGAAAAGAAGGAATGATTAGAAATAACTGACTAATGGACAGGATCACCACCAGACGTACGGATATTGGAGACAAACATCACATATTTTGAAGAAAAAAAAAAGGAATGTAATATAGAACATTCTTTACAGTGATGGACTTAGAACGAATTTATACACTTACCATTTGGAAAATGTCTATAACAAGGAAACATACAAATAAATAAATAAGGATAAGCCATGAGGTTTTAATGCTTTTATTGTGAAAAATGATTACTTATAAAAATGATGCTGGTTATATTATCGTCTGATAAAATATGCATATTATGTCTATAGATGTTTTCTACATGTAATAATGAGCAAGTGGCTCATTCACTAGAAAAAAAAAAGAGAACATGATGAGTACCCATGAGAACATTGGCTATTTTATGAAAGTGGATTGCCATTACCATAGGAATTGGAGATTTTGGACATTTCTTGGAATATTGCAGAGTACTTGGAAAATAGAATAAATAAGTACGCCAGGAAGAAAAAAGATTTTTTAAGTACTTGCAGGCCTTTAATATGGAGCAAATAACAGGAACAGAGAAGAGATAACACCCCCACCATATCTAAGAGAATGTAATCAACTATATTTTTGAATGAAATGTAATAGATTATGATAATGCAGCCAAGTTCTGCAAATAAGATATTTTATTGTTCATTTCCCAGTGTTGCCACTCGTCACATTCTGTTGAGTGCTGACCTTATGATTGTTTTTAGGATTTTGTTGGTCAGTGTTGCCAATTTGTAAATTTGGTTGAAATATGTATTGATATGAAAGATAGTTTGCATTTTTGGAGATGATGTCCATCTATAAGGCCCCTTTATAGACGACAGTCCCATATAGACATAGGAGCTCAGATGTAGGAATTTCGTTAAATTTTCGGAAATATTTTTGGACTTAGAAAATTTTTGAGCTTGAAAAATTTTTTGTTTAAAATATTTTTAGACTTAGAAAATTTTTGGGGATGAATTTTTGTTATTGATAGTACTCAAATGTCTCCCTACGGGATACATTTGCGGAGCCCCGGGATCTATATGTAGCCGTGTACATAGTTGTTCCTTTGGAAACAGGCTATAAAAACCAGATTAGCATATAAATTTCTACTTTCCCAGAAACAGATTAAATTTTAATTAGGATAGAGTCGCGTTACATGTCAAAATTAGTCACGTGATTTTTACCCAATCGTGAGCTCAGAAAAATTTAGAAGGGATGCGATTTTCCCCAGCAGCCTAGTTTAGTTGGAAGGGACGCGTCTAGCTAGTAAGACAAGCAAGTTTATGCTCATAACGCAGTGGTTTTACTGCATGAAGTTTATTCAAGTTGAAGAATTAGAAATTGCAGGGATGATGGCATGTTCTCTTCAAAGTGCATTTTTGTGTATTTAAACTCTATATTCGAAGTCTGTAAGTAGGAACTAATTACTATACAATTATTGACATGTCGAACTCGAATGATTGTTGCAGATTTAGAAAGGAAACAATGGCTGAAAGATTTCTTTTCAAATGTACATGCAGGATTGATTTGTTTTGATGAAGCAATAACATATCAGGAGGAGATATGGCAATTTTATATCATGAAGAAGCAGAGTAATCCCTATTGAACTACTGACATGCACTTACTTGAACCAGAATGGTTATAATGAAATTAGAAACTCATACAGCGGGATTTTGAAAAGAAATATGCTCTGAAGAATAATTGTCATATGTGTCTTATGAAGTTTTGCCATGTCGACTTGTAATTTCGTTATAATTAAATAAAAGTCACGTTTATACTAAAGGCAGGTCGTCACTCATTTGCTTTGCCATACATTCATGAGAGGAAGGAAGGAAATATAAATGAACCATAACTGCTCTTGCTGGTAAATCATATAAATAAAACACATCTGCTCTAATACAACACCTTAGAGGATAGTCCCCGAACCTGGTAAAATCCCGTAAGACTGTAAGGGAGAAATTGCGAACTCTAGCGGTCAAGCTAGTAATCTAGATCTAACACTCTCTGCAATAAAACAGCAACCCCCAATTCCCTACCCGGCCACATTGTATCGAAAATGAGCCCATTTCACTTTGGTAGCAACTTTTAAAATCCACAACTCCGCCAGCCGTGGAGGCAATTGTAAAAGTAACAAAGAGAAGACAAATTTCGGTCGTTCCGCCGCACACCACGACTAGGGACAGACACTGATATACCTGAGCGAAGCCGATGAGGCTAGCCACTGCGCGCTAGCAACTGAAATTCTGCGCCCAACACCTCTTATAAAATACACCTCGGGTTGCCCGTAAGTCACAGCCCTTTATCCAGTACACCGAAAAACTCAACGTATTTTGGACTTAGAAGAATTCCTGATGTTTTCTGTACCGCAGAGTTTACTGTCCCGAGTTCCATAGCCCATTGCGGTTGTTCCACAGCCAGCATGATGCCTTTTCGGCAGTTTCCTAAGCCTCTTCAGTGCCCTTGTTCTCGACTGTCCCCTCAGCCCCAACAGTTTCAAAAAATCATACACTGATGCAGTCACGAGCACTCTTGCACCCACCTCAACAGCCATGAGCCTTGCAGTGAACCCATCATGTCTCAGATCCGCGGCCAGATCATTATACTTGGCCGCTTTGAATTGGGAAATATACTGATATCAAACGAAATCCGGCTGTGAACATTGAGAACCGTTCAATTTCAGCGAAGAGACAGATTGTAAATATCGGAGGATATGTGAAATCATCACTTTGAATTCTTGCTTTATGTTTAAGTAAATGAATCAGAAGATAATAAGATTATAAAGACATCACAGAAATGATACAGACCAAAAAAAAAAAAAAAAAACTCTCTCATTTTTTAACACTTCAGATATAGACCGCAGAATCTGATTTCTGTTAAAATTAATGAAAGGAAACTGGAAATTGAAACGTCCAAATGAAAGTATTTAGCAACAAAGAACTGATTACTCGGAATAATCTAGAAGATATGCACAATATCACATTATGCAGGCTCTGGACTAGGCTTGGTCATGTCATCAGAAGATCCCGACACCACCACAAGAACTGTAATACACTGGACCCTAGAATGAAGACGAAAGATGCCTATCGAAAACCGGAGAACTGCATGAATTAGAGTTGGGAGCGCCACACGACGACTGGCTACAGATCCAGCCAAGTTGAGTACGTTTATTGCTGCCCTACAAAACGCAGCTAGGAGTGACTGTTTTTTTTTTTCATGCAGCAGCGAAGGGCACATGAAGAACAATGGTACTGTACTGAGTTATTTCATAAACTTTTACAATTTTCTTGCCGCGCCGTTTAGTAAACACGAGCTAATAATTTTTTACTTACTTAGTCGTTCCTTTCTACACTAGGGTGTAGAGCTTTGCCTGAGAGAGCGCCATAACTTATGATTGTCTCGACATATTATTTCTATTTCAGGAAGTAGTTCTTTGTTTCTATTTAAAATGTTGGCTCATATTTAGTTCTATTTTATGCTGCCACCAGGCATTCAACGATATCCCTCCAACTTGAACATGAATTCACTGCACTTTCATTTTATTGAAATTATAGCTGGTTTCTGTTAGTGCTTCTGAAGGGATGTTTAAATCGTTATTTTTTTTATTCCTGAAGGTAATTCTCCTGGATATGGAATCTATGAGGATTAATATCTTAGCTCTAGAATTATCCCTGTTTTATACGATGGTTATTTCTACTGTGTATGGTGCTTCTATCTCAGCTCTGAACTTGTTTGAAACATGCATTTCCTGTTCATTATTTAATTGTGTTTATGTGTCTCCTCCTATTTCGCCACTTTTTGTAGGTCCCGTTGAATGGGGTCCATTCTGGAGTTGCGTACGTTTTTTGATTACGCATTTCATATCCTTACACTTTCATCTGCATGAGTTTGGCTACCGTATATCATCACTTCTGGTATTTGTCTATCACCTCTGGGAATTTTCGTCTACTCCATGTTCCATTTCATATTCTAGAAGCAGAAAAGGCAAGTGGAGTTTATATTGAAAGAATGCATGCACCACAAACAACTGTACTCATATATTCAAATGTTTAGAAGATAAACATAGTCTCATAGCAGATATTTCCGTAGGGAATGAAGTGTTAGAGACATTCGATCTAGCTTTATGGGTTGAGGTGACCAGTTACCTTCTTCGCTACCTTTGCCTTCCCTAACTCAAGAGCAGAGTCAGATACCCATACACAGGTGGTAAAAGGGAGCGTGACGCTACCAGGTTAAGATCCCGGAACTCGACACCGTTGCCGCAGTAAAGCAACCGCTTTGCCACTTCAAATGTTTAGAATAATGGCAAGTTGAAATGTTTAGAATAATGAGCAATTCAAATGTTTAGAATAATGAGCAATTCAAATTTTTAGAATAAAGACTAATTCAAATGTTTAGAATAATGACCAATTCAGCCCTTGTTTGTCTCAGTTGTAAGTGACACATTTTAACAAACAAAATTCACTTGCGGAAGTTTGATCACTGTTGTAAGATTACTTCAGTTTGTCTGCTGCAGTAAACATAAATAATTTGGCACAAATCATGTAAAAAATACAGCATCAACAAAATCGTTTTTCACTGGGAACCCTGTCGTGAAGTGGTCTGTTTCACAACATGTCATTCTCAGGTTAGTCCATAATTGTGCTGTTTAGAGTACGCATAGAATAAAATGCACTTAGGGAAGTAAAAGACAATTAGATAGGAAGTTAAAGGATAATTCAGAGCGTATTTTAAGCCTTAGACGAACAAAATCGCTCCAGGAATAACGTAGATTAATGGAATCTTAGTTTTCCTGATTTGTACACATAGGCAGATTTTACATACATTTTCGGAACGCAAAACACACGGTAGGTAGTAAACTCCCTCTGGCGTCCGCCTTTGGGATATATATAGAACGTGCCCTAAATAGAAAAGCAGGCTATAAGAATTCAAAAATACAGTGAGCATCAGCGTGTTAATCCAGATTGCCTTTGCCGTTTGTATCTGAAGAGCAGACTAATAAATACGCATTAACAATTCGACTGTATGTTCCTGAGCGTAAGAAAGAATATATATATATATATATATATATATATATATATATATATATATATATATATATATATATATATATATATAAATATATATATATATATATATATATATATATATGCATATAAATATATGTAGTTCTATTGATTAATTACAATGTGCATTAGGAAATGTGTAGATGTGTTTTGAACCATTGTGTAATTTCTGGAGGCAAATCAATGCCAATATATATATATTCAAATAATTGAGAATGGTGGCAAAAGTGTGTCTGTAGGTTTAGAAAAGCATTTAAAGAATTATTTCTTGATGGAATGGACCACACACACCAGGAACGTAAGGAAGGATGAAAGCGATTGTTTTACGGGATTGTTTAAGCTATTACTTAGTATTTTATACAAGACCTAATCATTGTATGGAGGCGGATCATGGGAAAATAGCTCTAACTAAGGATGTAGAGGAAAATTGTAGTCACAGTGAACTGGATTTGGTTGTTACTGTTATAATATGACCGGTCCATCTGCTAGCACACTGTCTGAAACTGTCTATCATCCCCAACCTTTGTGATAGTGGGGTAGTGATGGACAATATAGGGGTTATATTTAATATGTTTCAGGTTATATCCTGTCAACCCAACTACTCATAAAAGAGTCAGCCACTACTGAAGTTACTACTGGTGCAAGTGCCTTTTGAGTTCAGAGGGCCAGTCATCAAGTACCTACTGCCTGGTGGAAGTTCAACTAAATATTCCTTCCAGGACAAGAGTGGAACCAGCTTCATTCCAACAGATGAGGTGCAAAACAAGGCAACTGTAGAGTATCCGAGTCACACCACAATAATAGACAATACAAGTTCATGATGAACAGTGTTTGGGCATAGATATAGCCAGTGATATCATAACATTCAATGACAGTGAAATAAAAGTGTTAGTAATATATAGATAATCGTCAAGTAGAGATAGTTAACTAAAGAGAGAACTTTCAACAACTTTAATGACTTTTGATACATTTGAACTATTTTTCTAATGTTTTATTTATTTAATGTTGTAATTGAATTTGATTTACTTGAAAGCTTTTCAAACAGAAAAGAGAAACTGCAAAAATAAATTGTAAATATTTACCAGCAGACTTACTTAAATTATTTAAGTTAAGTTCAAGTTCTTGTTGGTGGATAATTTAGTTAATACCCCTAGCAGAGCTAATAACATAATCATAGGAGGATCTGGAGAGGGGCCAGTAGGAACTTAGAGTAATATATTACCATCTTCCCTAGGAACTTATACAGCTTGATCCTACCTTTGATGTCTATACACCCTTACTCTTTCCAGAGAAGGGGGTATTACTTTTAAGACCAGACTCTTATCTGGCACTATCCTGGTATCACCTGATACAACTTTGTGTCCAGGATATCTTATAATTTCAATAACATCAACCCTCTCGTGACAAACCCACAGGGACAAGTGATGCGTAAATTCTGTCTCAGTAAACTGTATAAGAAATTTCCGAATGAATGTTGTAATACCCGATAAATAGACAGACAGACAGACTGACTGTCAGGGAAGCAGGCACACAGATAGATAGATAGATAGATAGATAGATAGATAGATAGATAGATAGATAGATAGATAGATAGATAGATAGATAGATAGATAGATAGACAGATAGATAGATAGATAGATAGATAGATAGATAGATAGATAGATAGATAGATAGATAGATAGATAGATAGATAGATAGATAGATAGATAGATAGATAGATAGATAGATAGATTGACATGATACAGACAGACACGAGAAACTCAGATTTACAGCAGAAAACACCCACACATGTAAACGGACACATCAAAGCCCACATCAACGAGATTGAGATTTATAATACCTGTTTACACTTTATAAAGTATATTGTATGCAAATATTTTTATGCGTGGAGGCATATCTGCAGTCATCCTTATATAACAACCAGCTAAGCACAATACTACAGTATTCAGATGTGAAAGTGAACCTGTCTGTGCGGCTAATTATACCCTGATTGACTCTTGAAACCATTCACACAGTTCCTGGGGTTCCCACTGTGGTGAAACATGTTGAGAGCCCAGCATTGGTCACTAAGCTTGGATGACGTCACTTGAGCTCCAGACGTCATTTTGGTTTTTTATCTAGTTGTCTGCATGCAGGAGGATTTCACTATGGACCCTTGATAGGCGGGGGGGGGGGGGGGGGGGGGGGGGGGGGGGGGGGGGGGGGGGGGGGGGGGGGGAGGGGGGGGGGGGGGGGGGGGGAGGGGGGGAGGGGGAGGGGATCTGAGCAATGGCGTCTGTGTATGGCGTAACAATTCCTTGGGAGAGCCTAGAATCACAGCATATTATTTTAGCTCTGCATATTTGGATAGAACTCTTGGATAATGGGGAATGCAGAGTATGCCACGCGCTTCTTCATCCTAGCTTGGGACCAGATGTGATGGTCCTTTAAATGCCAGCCGATCTGGATAAGCTGGAGCTCATGACCTGAACTCAACACGTTTCAGAGTGGCAGAAAAGCAACATGAAAAGCTTAGATCTACAGTGTAGAAATTACCAAGGAGTCTTCAACTTGCTACTGGCTGGAAAAACCGAGAAGTTCAGCAGGTCTAGTTAAACAACAAAAGCAACAATGAATTTTACAGGGAAATGTGTGCGATACATTATTTTCCACGGGATAAAACTTGATGGCCGGTTATCACTTATCAGTAATTCGTTACATCGTTCACAAATTACAGATTAATAATAAAGAGCCATTGTGGCCGTCTAACAGACCACTTGAGCATTTAATCGTGCTAGAGTCTAGTCATAAATACTAAATAAAGAAAATACCATTTCCCTATAAATAACAAGCAGAATATTCTTAACTAAAATAAAAATTAACCCGAAGTACTAAGAGAAGGGAAGTGAGTGGTAGTTTTTGACTAGGTCACTTTTTGACACGAGGAACGCTGATTTTACCCAACAGTTGTCATATAAATATACGAATGCAGGTTAAAGACTAGCGACATAACGCCTTCAGCACGTGATATTTATCCAATGAAAAACGTAGCTAGCTCAGCTCACTACGATTGCCGGCAAGAAATATTCAGAATCGAGCAGTCCCAGAAGAATGTTCCATGTAGATGGACGTTGAGGCTTATCAACAAGACTTCTGTGAATTCAAATTCTTTAATGTGTAATTGTACACATGGATTTATGTAAGTAGAGTCTCGAACTACCTTTATATATTTCAGCTCGCCTATATTTTGCATATTGAAAAAAGTCAATGGACCTAATGGAATGGATGATTGGGTTTGACTTGGGAAATAAAGCAATTGAAATGCCCACAAAAGAAAGCAAATTTAAAAGGAACATTTGACAATCTAGAAGAAATGAGAAATATGAAAGATGATAAACAATATGATGAAACCTTTGTGGATGGACAGAAAAATGGGAGATATTCACTTGAAATGAATAAAATATGACCAGTATTGCCATTGTAAACTATGTACAAAATGTTGAAAAGTTTGTTTTGAAACCAGTTGATTCTGTTAAATATCAAATAAACAATATGAAAATGAATCGAGCAGTTGAGGAATTGTTGAAATGCACTATTTAACTGTTGGAAATATAACTGAAATGTCATGGTTCACAAACAAAAATCTCAACCACTAATACTCTCCATACACCCCCTGTAAGAAGAATGGAACGGACCATTTCCCACAGATTAGGGTCTAAGGAATCAAGATCTCTGGCGAGCTTTAAGCCAGTACTACCAAAACAGACTTAGACATGGATTAAATAAGATATTAAGATAGTCACAGGAGAACTTATTACTAGATATGCTGTTGGGGTGGTGTAATCACTCCCAGTCTATGACTGCCAAACATTGTTCGTTGACTTAAGGGATAAATATATATAGTTTAATTTCCCCAATGTCATGGCTTTATTTACTGGTAAATTAGGGATAATTTAGTTGAAAATGTCGTTGGTGAAAGTCCAGCAGGCCAGATATGACTTATCTCGCCTGCGTCGATCCTGTACAAAAGTCTTGTGGCCCCACCTCTCCGTGTTGGGGGCAATATACGGCTGCTCTGACACAATGATAGACTTCTCTGGTCCACACTGGTATATATTACTACAGCATTTGACACCACTTTGGTGCCAAATAGAAACTCACAGTTCTGAAACAAAAGTATTGGTCATGTGTCAGAACTCTACTTCCTGAACCACTTCTGCACACAACACTACACAACAACAACACCACATAGACTGGGTCAGATCTCTCTGACCACACAGCACATCTTACCAAGTTGGTTTCACATAGTATCAGTTCCCCAAGACTACATTACATCTGAGATATGTTCAATAGCTTCCTGCTATTAAATAAGATAGGTGATATGTTCCACTGATCTCAACACTAGATCCTTTTTCATAGTTTCAGTTAGGCGTTCCTATATATTTTCTTTGTATGTATGTCTAGACCCTGATCTAGGGCTGGGGATCTAGAGCGAACACTTACTTGTCGTAATCATTTTTATGATATGGCAATATCAATCACTCGAATTATTAAAATATACAGAATAAATATTGTTCATTCTTACCAGAATTCAGAATTGAGAACACAGTTAAAGTTTGCTAGCAAAACTCAGCTGAGCTGCTGGCCGTATGATGGCGTCCCACTATATAGTTATATTCGTATGGAATCAACACCATCATGGATTCAAACTGCGTCTCTGAACAGACTTATGTCGAATGGCAAACTTTCACCTCTCTATCCGGCTACTATAAAATGCGTTGACCAATCGCCGACTTCCCCCCTTGCTTTCAAATCTTCAACCAAAAGTCACTTCAGTCAAATCTCAGTCAAGTATGTATTACGGTCTGTTAGTCCGTCTGTCTCTACTTGTTTTTTCATAAAAACACACTTGGTTTTACATGCATTTCCTACACGAATCTGCTGCCTAAGTTATTTTTAGCTACAATTCTCCACCACATTCCCTCTCTTTAATTACAGCTCGATTTTTACGTTTGCAGGCTCAAGTCCAAGATTTTGGTAACTTTTAGTGACATTGGGTTAACAGTGCATTCGCTTGTATGATATGAACAATACAGTCTTTTGTTAATATCTTCTTTATTATCTATCCGTCTGTATAAATGAAAGCATATTATTTCTCTGCTCAAGATGGGCTATCAAACTAGCTAGGTTTTATTTTCATAACTCTATTATTAAGAAAAAACATATTTTTTCTCAAGTTTAAATTTTGAAATTTGTTCGAGAACCTTCCCTCATGTGTTTTGCCGCGGCATTCAAATAAAGACCAAGTATCGAAACACGCCCAAGAAATGACTGTCTCGATCAAGAGCTAATGTCCGTTTCTTGTCCATTTCCTTACTTTATGTCAACTCGGGACGTGAATTTTTTTCCTTTCACCCCCACTTGCGTCTTTTTGCCGTTCGAACTTCAAACACGTGTTCAGTCATATTTTTCCTTTTTTGTGTCCTCCGTTCTCTCCCGTCTACAAAGGGTAAACGTTTCGTCTGCACTTCTAACTTGTTAGTTTTAAATGGCGGTGGGAAAGGCTGGCATGGGCGAGCATGTCTCCTAGTATCTTACGCATTATCTTTAACCCTACATTTCATCGTTAATTTTGGAGATATTTTAACGTTGTATCATGGTGACATCATCACACATGTCCCCACCTGAGAACATGCACTACGGCAAGTTCCAAAACCAGTGATACACTTAGATAAAATCTCTCCTCACGCCTACCACTATCTAATCTTGACCACAGGGGTGCCGACTGAGGAAATCTGCACCGACATTCAATGACCCTGGGATATATTGGATAATAAACTGATAAGGTTGCAACAATAAAGACCACCTCAACAATCTTGCGTTTTCATGCTTAGCCTGAGATAAGAATACGAGGGGCTGATGATCCGTCTGGACCACAAAAGTCCTACCATACAGATAGATTTGAAACTTCTTTATTGCCCAGATTAACGCTAATTATTCCTTTTTGCTTGTGGAATATCCTTGTTCCGCTTTATTCAATTTGCGGCTTGCATAAGCGACTGGGTTCAGTTCCCCATCGGGTGAAGATGACCTCTGCAACAAAGCCGCCCCGAGGCCTACATTACTTGCATCGGTTCTTAAGACAAAGTCCTGTGTCAAATCAGGCAGTTTGAGAATAGGCTTGCTAGTGAGTTTTTCCTTTAATTTCTTGGAACGCTAGTTCACATTGTGCAGTCCAAATAATTTTATCTGGAAGTCCCTTGCGAGTCAGATCAGTCAGAGGAGCACAAATAGAGTAAAAATTTCTGATATACTTTTGATAAAATCCGCATAACGACACGAATGATCGCACGTCCTTTTTTGTTTGTGGTCTAGGTGCTCTCTGCAGTTTTTCCAAGTTCTTGGGATCAGGGGTCATGTTACCCTGATATACAGTGTGTCCCAAGAATTCCAACTCTTTGCATCCAATACAACATTTGGTTGGCCTAGCAGTTAAGTTCGCCTCCCTAAGCCTGTCAAATAACATTTTTAGAGCGTCAATGTGTTCTTCAAATATCTCTGTGGCGACGAGAATATCATCCATGAAATTCGTGATACATGGGTTATTCAGGGGATCCAACAATTTGCGCATCATCCTTGAAAATACAATCGGAGCATTTTTCAATCCGAATGGTAGCATGTTGAATTCATAATGTCCTTCCGATGTGCTAAACGCTAAATAAGGTCTCACTTCAGGCTTCACTGGAATCTGGTAATAGCCTTTACTAAGATCCACCTTTGAAAAGTATTTTGCCTTGTTTAACCTGGCAAATAACTGTTTTGTGTCTGGTAATGGATCCACTTGTCCTTCTGTGACAGCATTCAGTTTCCTGTAATCTATGCACAGTCTGTGTTCCCCAGACGGTTTTCTCAACAAAACGACACTGGAGCTAAAAGATGATTCACTGTGTGAAATAATCCCCTCCTTCAACAAATAATCTATTTCTTCCTTCAATGCCTTCTCCTTCGCGAACGGAATAGAATAGGCTCTCATACAGATTGGGTTTGAGTCTACCAGTTTCATGTCATACTGTAGCAAATTTGTATGTCCTGGTTTATCTGTTAATACATCTGTATGTTCCTCCAGAACCTGTTGAACTCTCTCCCTCTGATTTTTAGTCAGGTGCTTACTGACTTTTACTTGTGCGCTGTTTCACAAGGATGTAATGGGTATTCATGCGAGGTGAGTGGTTCCTTTTGCATTTGAGTTGCGATAGCCAAGGTCAGTAAGGGGGTGCTTTCCTGGAGTGGTCTGTCCAGATACTTCTTTAACAGGTTTACATGATAAACTTTCTCCTTCCCCTTTTTGTCAATTTTATAGTTTGTTCTAGACACCTTCTCTAGAACCGTATATGGACCTTGCCATCCAATTTGTAATTTATTCTGGCTGCCGGGTAGTAGAAGAAGCACCTTCTCTCCCACAGCTAGTTCTCTGTCCTTTGCCTTCCTATTAAATATGCTGCATGTTTCTTCCTGGCTTGTCTCAAATTATCATTTGCCAGTTTCCATCCAGCTTTCAGACGAGTGGTCAGTTCGTTCACGTATTGATAAGATGAGGTAACAGTCTCTTCTGCCTTCTCATCTGTCCATGTCCTTAATAGTGCTACATCTGGACCTTTAAATTTTTATCCTTATTTTTCATGGAACCCTTCGGGTCCCGTCCATTAGAAGCTTTATAATGAGGACTTTTCTTCCTAGAATCATCACTCACAAATCGACCACTACCAATTTTCTTCTTTGGTTTGACTCCCCACTTTAGATTGCTTATGAGAGATCTTCGCTCTCTTTTAGTTTCATCCAGTTTATATAATCCTGACCGAGGGATTGTCAGCTTATTCTGGGTTAAATTTCTTCTTTGTACTCGTCGCATAGTGGCCATGTTAATCCATTCAAGTGAAGACTGGGTGTGAAAAGGGGGCTCCCATTCCACTTTGTCTACCTGAGTATAATAATTGTTCCTTCCAGGCCTAAGAGTGCCCTGTGGCGTTTCTAGGTCCTGCACATATTTTCCCTTTGTGGGTGTTCCCTCATGAAATACGCCACATGCTTCTACAAAGTTTTCAATATCGACATTTACGTCGGGCCAATAGTATTTTCGAGCAACTTTTTGGCAGATGGTACCGACTTTCTCATGGTCACCATCTTTTCCAACATGTAAGCTCGTTATTAAATTTGCCCTATATACCTTGGGAAGAACCAACTGTCCGTGACCAGTGGATCTAGTTCCTGTCTTCCTATATAGCATTCTGTCTTTCATAAAATATTCTCCCTTGCTTGGAGGTGTATGGCATTTGGGCAATTTTTTAAAACATGGCTTGAGTGTCCTATCCTCAGCCTGCGCCTTCCTCATCTCCTCTGGATGAGCATTTATAGGTTCACCTTCTTCCTCCTTTTTCTGTGACCTGGTCTGCACTGTCGCCATGATCACAGGTCTCTCGGGATTCCCCAAGAAGACGTATCTACACCCCAATATCAGAGGGTAGATTGGTTCATCTATCACTGCTGCTCTGATTTCTCCTTCCACATAGCGAGTTTTCACCATTATCCTTGCGATGGGAAGTGTCATGGATTAACCTTTAATCTTTGAGTCCCCGACTTCATTGCAGCAATGTTTGAAGGTTTCCTTCTACAAAATTCGGTGTTATGGTTATCTTTCTTGCACCATTTACACCATCTTTTTCCTTGGTTAAACGGTTTTCTTTCATTGGATTTTTGGTCATTGAACTGTGAGTTTCTGTCTCGATAGTCATTTCTTGGCCGTTCAAAGTTTGTCCTGCCCTTATTACCCCGTTCTCTATTTTCAAATTTATTAAATGGCTGTGGAGCTTTAAAAGTTTCTATGTGCTTATTTTTAGAGCCACTTACCTCTGCCTGGGCTGCCTGATACCTCTCAGCGACATTTAAAATCTCCCCCAACTTCTCTGCACCTTGTTCCATGAGAAATTTTCTCATGTCTGGAGCCATGGACTCTCTCAATTGCTCTATCATGATCATCTCTTTAAGATCTTGGGTCTTCCCCAGAGCAGTCCATTTCTCCAAATAGGTTTCCAGTCTGGCAGAGAATTGGTGTTATGTCTCCCCAGACAACAGTTTGGCATTTCTAAATTTCTTACGATAAAATTCACCATTTTTTTCGTACCTCAATAACAAAGCCTGCTTTAACATGTCATAACTGTCTTGGTTTTCTCTGTTCATTTTTGCGAAGACTTCATAAGAAGTACTTCTCAGTCCCTGTGATAACTTTAAACTCCACCTCTCTCTCTAACCCATATGTAGTAGCTAATAATTCAAAACGACTGAGGTACCCCTCGATGTCATCGTCTTTTTCAACAAAATGGTCTAAATGAAACCCCATAGCTGAGTTTGAGGCACCCTGACTAGCTGCAGCATCTGAGGCAAAAGGGCTGGCATTTTCAGGAGCCTGGCCTTGTAACTCCAGCTCCCTTAGTCGTAATTCGTGCTCCCTTTGCAACCTTCTATCTTCTGCCTCCCTTTCGGCAGTCAATCTTTTATCTTCTGCTTCCCTTTGCTGTCGTTTTTCTTCTGCCTCTAATGCTTTAGCCTCTTTGTCAGCCTCAATCTGCAGCCTCTTAGCCTCAGCCTCAATCTGCAGCCTCTTAATTTCTTTTTCAGCCTCTAACCTCTTCTCTTCAGCCAACCTTTCAGATTCTAATTTTCTTTCGGCCTCTTTTTCTAATCTTCTTTTTTCCCGTTCAATATACTTATCACATTCAGCAGTTACATACTGAATTAAAACCTGACCATCCATTCCCATATCCTTCGCCGTTAGCACAGCAGCTGATCTGAACTTTGCTAGCTCAGCCATCACACAAATAACAATGATCAGGGTAAAATTCTAACCAATAATTAACTAAAGTAATTCTAATTACTATAGACTAAGGTAATTTTAATTAGCCAGTTAACTAATTAATTACCACTGGCTGTGAAGATTCACCAACTTTTATTTTCACTTTCAATTTTAAGGGACAATTTTAATTTTTACAATTTGTTCCCCTGATTTAATTCTCCCACCAGGAGATCCTAATATTACTGATAAGCTAATTATCCCTGGACAAGACCCCAATATATGTAGTGGATTTTGATGGTATTGTATGGTTGATGTCACCTAGTGTGATGTATGAGGTCAGCTGTGAAGGCTCCTGAGATAAATGTAGATGTGAATTACAGAAGGCCCTTCTTGCTACCACTTACGACCTCACACATATCTTTTTTACTAATGAATGTGGCTACGTTAAAAATCTAGGATTCTGATATGTAATGTGTTGTGGTAAATTACACACACACACACACAGAGATTTAAGAAGTCTAATAATATTAATAAAATTTATAACACACTGAACTAACTCAGGCTATTTTAGTTTTTAAAGTTAAATTTTTTGATAAATTTATTTTGTTCTGAACCAAATGTTTAGTTGGTCAGAACATAAGAAATATTATGGAGTCATAAATGGAATACCAACGGGCTGATCACCCGTTTGCCAGTCACTTCGATTACGGAAACAACAGCAAATGGATTGATTTGCCGTTGCCCTAAAGACGCCAATAGGCGTGATGGGGAACAATGGCAAAGAAAACCTATCTGCTGTTGCCCTAAGACGCCACGTTATTAATGGCCACTATGCTTTTGAACGGTCGGTGTGCTAAGGACGGAAAAGAAGAGAAGATTAGAATGGAGTCTTTAAATAAATGGAATGCAAATCGATATGACATAATAAAATGGAAAATGTGTAATTAATTATTTCAAATGACTGGTTAATAGTAATTATATTAAGATAGTCACAGGAGAACTTATTACTAGATATGCTGTTGGGATGGTGTAATCACTCCCAGTCTATGACTGCCAAACATTGTTCGTTGACTTAAGGGATAAATATATATAGTTTAATTTCCCCAATGTCATGGCTTTATTTACTGGTAAATTAGGGATAATTTAGTTGAAAATGTCGTTGGTGAAAGTCCAGCAGGCCAGATATGACTTATCTCGCCTGCGTCGATCCTGTACAAAAGTCTTGTGGCCCCACCTCTCCGTGCTGGGGGCAATATACGGCTGCTCTGACACAATGATAGACTTCTCTGGTCCACACTGGTATATATTACTACAGCATTTGACACCGCTTTGGTGCCAAATAGAAACTCACAGTTCTGAAACAAAAGTATTGGTCATGTGTCAGAACTCTACTTCCTGAACCACTTCTGCACACAACACTACACAACAACAACACCACATAGACTGGGTCAGATCTCTCTGACCACACAGCACATCTTACCAAGTTGGTTTCACATAGTATCAGTTCAGTTCCCCAAGACTACATTACATCTGAGATATGTTCAATAGCTTCCTGCTATTAAATAAGATAGGTGATATGTTCCACTGATCTCAACACTAGATCCTTTTTCATAGTTTCAGTTAGGCGTTCCTATATATTTTCTTTGTATGTATGTCTCTAGACCCTGATCTAGGGCTGGGGATCTAGAGCGAACACTTACTTGTCGTAATCATTTTTATAATATGGCAGTATCAATCACTCGAATTATTAAAATATACAGAATAAATATTGTTCCTTCTTACCAGAATTCAGAATTGAGAACACAGTTAAAGTTTGCTAGCAAAACTCAGCTGAGCTGCTGGCCGTATGATGGCATCCCACTATATAGTTATATTCGTATGGAATCAACACCATCATGGATTCAAACTGCGTCTCTGAACAGACTTATGTCGAATGGCAAACTTTCACCTCTCTATCCCGCTACTATAAAATGCGTTGACCAATCGCCGACTTCCCCCCTTGCTTTCAAATCTTCAACCAAAAGTCACTTCAGTCAAATCTCAGTCAAGTATGTATTACGGTCTGTTAGTCCGTCTGTCTCTACTTGTTTTTTCATAAAAACACACTTGGTTTTACATGCGTTTCCTACACGAATCTGCTGCCTAAGTTATTTTTAGCTACAATTCTCCACCACATTCCCTCTCTTTAATTACAGCTCGATTTTTACGTTTGCAGGCTCAAGTCCAAGATTTTGGTAACTTTTAGTGACATTGGGTTAACAGTGCATTCGCTTGTATGATATGAACAATACAGTCTTTTGTTAATATCTTCTTTATTATCTATCCGTCTGTATAAATGAAAGCATATTATTTCTCTGCTCAAGATGGGCTATCAAACTATCTAGGTTTTATTTTCATAACTCTATTATTAAGAAAAAACATATTTTTTCTCAAGTTTAAATTTTGAAATTTGTTCGAGAACCTTCCCTCATGTGTTTTGCCGCGGCATTCAAATAAAGACCAAGTATCGAAACACGCCCAAGAAATGACTGTCTCGATCAAGAGCTAATGTCCGTTTCTTGTCCATTTCCTTACTTTATGTCAACTCGGGACGTGAATTTTTTTCCTTTCACCCCCACTTGCGTCTTTTTGCCGTTCGAACTTCAAACACGTGTTCAGTCATATTTTTCCTTTTTTGTGTCCTCCGTTCTCTCCCGTCTACAAAGGGTAAACGTTTCGTCTGCACTTCTAACTTGTTAGTTTAAATGGCGGTGGGAAAGGCTGGCATGGGCGAGCATGTCTCCTAGTATCTTACGCATTATCTTTAACCCTACATTTCATCGTTAATTTTGGAGATATTTTAACGTTGTATCATGGTGACATCATCACAACGGTCACACCATTGGAGTTTATTATATGCAAAAAAATATATGGTGCATTTCTTTTCGGTTTGTACAGCATTTGACATTATTAACAAAAGTGGATTCCCAAACTTGCTTTCACATTTACATGTTAAAACTGTCTTTGAACTTGATGTATAATCTAATTACAATAAAAAAGTAATGACATCACCCGACTACTAAAATCAACTAACATGTTCCAAATCGATTGCTTCCAGCTTTCACGACGCCGAATAATGCCAATAAAAAGATCAGAAATCGATTATTAATTATAAACAGGATAATGCAGCTATTCAAACCAGGCCCCAGCCTTTGAAAAATAGGTAGTTATGCATTTTTATATACGAATTCCTGTCCCTGAAATAAAAGACATGTTTCTTACTTCAAATGAATATAGCTAGGGTATGATTTTAATCGTAAAAATCGATTCAACGTATAAAAAAATCAGGAACTCCTGTGTGGAAAGTCGAGTAATTACCTTGTCTAGTGAGACAGTTGTAATGTTTGTCATGTTTTTGAATACTGGCTGGGGGTTTAAAAAAAAAGTTTATTATGAATATCTCAATATTATATAGTATTTGTGCTAGGAATGTTTGAGAATACGATCTCTCTACAAATGGTTACTGGTGCGGAAAAAACAAAGCAGCAACAATTTCCGCATTTGATCATTTACTTGCAAAACTCCAAACTTCGGAATAACACTTGGTTAGATTTGCAACGAAAATGTTCTTTCAGCATATGTCGAATAAATGGTTTTGTAATAAAATGTTAAATAGAGCACTGTTTAAGAGTTTATACTTATTTTTTGTAACAGTATCTATAACTTTAATCATGCATTAGAGTATGCAACCGAAGGAATATGACTTCACACTATGTCAGGTGGGCGGCTGTTTAACATCGCAAGACTAAAAAACAAAAAAGTCAAAAAAGGACACTAAATTAAGTAAAATGTAAACGGCAGTAGGTGTTAGTTTAACATGCGTGTTGAAAGAGGGGGGGGGTGGGGGGTGGGCAATTTCAAAATATTACTGACATGGAAAAATTTTGAGCGTAAGACAGAGGTCACCTCTCCCATATATGAAATGAAAACATCCGATTGCCTGGCATGCGAACTCACCAACACATCTGTAAACTCATATGACAATGTGTTTCAGATGTAACAAGTAATCTTTGTCATAACAAGTCGCAACACCGAAGTTCTACAGTCTTAACAGTTGGAATAATGGACACCGAAGTTCTACAGTCTTAAAAGTTTAATTAATAGACACCGACGTTCTACAGCAGCGTTTCTCAACCTTTTTGTGTTCATGGCACACTTTTTAATTTTCTAAAATTTTGCGGCACACCTATCTAACCCAGCGCCTGAATAAACAATTAGAGTAATATATATACTCAATTAAATACACTAATTTGTAGCTACTTTAGAATAAAGACAACTCTCAATTTGATTTTCTTTTAATCGTTTAAAATAATGTTGAAGTATATCTATTTTTGTTCAAAGCAATATATAGCTCAAATTATTATTGAATTAATTCAAGCTGTAAGATCAATTTTACATTACATGATCACTAAAAATATACTTCATGTACTAAATCTACAACATTTTTGCGGCACACTTTGACAGGCGCGGCGGCACACTATTGTGCCGCGGCACACCGCTTGAGAAACAATGTTCTACAGTCTAAACAGTTTAATTAATAGACACAGAAGTTCTACAGTCTTAACAGTCTCAGTTAGTTTAATCTTCAGATTAACTAATTTAAGGATATTTCCATACATACGAACCTTAATTTTTTTTTTCCTTTTAAATAATATGTTCGTATTAACAATACCTGCTGAAATTAACGGCTGATACCAGTAGTATAATTTGTAACCTACGCCAAGCCAAACATCAAGTTTTGTTTGAGTGTTATCACCAGGCTTGGCTTTTTGCGTTGTCAGCGACATTGACTAACAATGTTCTTAGCGTTAAAATATGGTATGGAAAAACTGGTGCAAAGAAATAGACTAACAGAGAAATTATACGAAACGTTAGTCGGCAACTGGAGAATGGAACCGAGGATGCAATCATAAAATATGTGGTCAATGAAAAAATTAAGGAAGAGGAAAAAAAAATGAACAGAAAGAGGTTAAGAGAAGTAAATCATTAGGAAATAGAAGCAAATAAACGGAAATATAATCCACACATTTCTATTTCAAGATGCTGCCTCCGGGTGTCTAGAATATTCTGGATGTTTTTTTATTATTAACTCTTGTATTGACTCCCAGTCCATGCTTCGTAAGATCCAAAACAGATGGCTACAACATGTACAGAGAACATACAAAGTGCCTCATACCTTCAGAAAAAGAAAACGGTGTGGATATACAGTTCTTGTCATGCTGGAGAACGCAGCAGTGAGAGAGCTGATAGACTATCCGCGAGAGCATCACAATGGGAACATTGCATAATGAAAAAAATACTAAAGAGAATTAACTGTCGGCTGTTAAAGAACGACATTGCGATAGGCGAATCAACCAGGTTAAGACCGCTGAAATTTTGCATCAGATCTAAGATTAGCAGAGATGGACGTATGAGAGGATGGATCAGCCGTTTATACAAAAAGCGCGTTAAAGGAACAATGATCATTTATACCCTTCCATTTGCTAAGGGAACTTAGCCCCTTTGGCTATGACTGAAGTGCAATGATATTGATTCTGAACAATAGTAATTGTGGTAAGAAGGGATGTTATAAATATTTATAGGGGACTTAGTGTACTGACTGAGATCAGCTGTGAAGGTATCTGTATCTAATAAGTGTGGTGCATTTACAGATGACCTTACTTGCTACCACATTTTTACCTCAGTCAGAATTATTCTGGAATAGTGTAATGACTACGTTAAATGTCTAGGGTTATGAAAATGATGAAGTGTAAGTCACAACAACAACAGACAGATAAACAATTTAATTTATTCTACAACACTTTACAACACTGTGACACTCACACACATATAACACTCTATAAGACTATCTTAAATGAGTCGAGTGATTTAGTTTAAAAAATATATGTATTAATTCTTGTCAATAATGGATATCCTGATTCAACTACACAGTGAACCAGGAATCACAATCAAATGTAATTACAAGTATTATTTACACAGTTTATATATATGAACTCTGTATTGACATAGTTTACTATTATTATTCTATGTGTGTAATTTGTGCAGTAGTAATATGAGGTAATACTGGTTTTGTTCAAGCTTGGTTGTTGTTTTTCATCATGACTTCAAGTGTTTGATTATCGGGGAAATAGTATTGGGAAACTTTCACAGTTCCTGTCATTTGAACCCATTAATTGTCCCTCTGTGGTTAACAAAATGTCAATTTTTGAGGGGGCACATAATGTTGAGCTACTCTGGCCACAGAAGCTTAACTTTCGTGATGGCGGCAGGAAAAGACTCCTCTGCTCGATTGCTTCACTGTGTTCTGGAGACACCTCACTGGTCGCTATCTGGACCAAGGAGTATGCTGTCAGCTTCTGGATTCAGCAAAACTCAGACCAGGTGCTGCTTCAATAACTAGGACCACAGTCCCTGAAACAAGAAGGTTGTACCTCCTACTTCATAACTAATTTATAATCTATTTCTACACTGAACACAATACAGAACAAACACTGAGTTCAGAGCGGTAGGCCAACTGCTATCTTCATCTGAAAGCTTTTACACCAGTATTCTCCTCCTAAATGGTTACTACGCCTCTGCAATTCCAGCCTTAGTTCCTTCTAGTCAATAAGATAGGTGTCAGTGTACTGTTTGGCAATTCCATGCAGTTTTACTTTTCTCCGACACCTCCTGTTCAGGTTGGAGCAATATTTAGGCCTTGCCTCATGTTTGCTACTGAACCACACACATATACAGGCATAAATTATCAATTTACATTCAATTTTCATTAAAAAGATATCGAATATATCAAGCTTACCACAATTCATGGAAATAATAAACAGATACGTTGACTGGCGATGAATAATGGCACAAATTATGGCACAAATTCCGATCCGCCTCTGTCCCAGGCTTTTATTTAGAAAAATATGATCTGGCTCTCAACGCACTGTTCCTTAGTAAGTTTATTTTAACATGTGGTACTGAACTGACGCTCCTAATTGCCTATATTGGCGGGTCTAACCAATCGGGCCATGTTTACACAGCTTTTCAAAAAAAGTACTCCTACTCACGTTTCCCTTAACAACAAAGAATTAGTATTTATAGTCCGACTAATCGTGTTTAGCCTTACATTTATTTCTATCCAATCAAATAGGAGGTAACATGTTGGCCCATTTCCCGTACAACGGTGGTTTCAAAACCTGCTACTGCGCAATTCTGATTTTGGTGTTGTCTGACAGCACCACCATTTTATTTTGGCTATAATTTGTTAATTCCTAGACTATTTGCGTAACGTTTAACATATTCTTTGTCAGCAAGTCCTAAGGAACCCAATTATATAAATTTAAGGGAGCTAGGTGGCTGCGTTCAAAATGTGCATTTTCTTCTACCTCCTGTTCACTTCGATACGACGTGGTGTCTGGGTACTGTCAGGCTTTCAAACGTAAACCAGTATAATGTCATGTTTCCCAATAAGCATTTTTCAGGTATTTTTAAACTCTAACTCTCGTATGGGTAGTGTTTGTTTATCACTGTCTATCTGAAAAAAAGTATTGCTTCTGCCTTTCGCTTGGGGAGGGTGGCATTAATTGTATATCGCGAGACGCGTGTTTAGTGTTGCATGCGTTCCTGCTTTCAGCCCCCCTACCCTTCTCTCTATCCTAAGATTTCAATCTGTATTTTCATTCACGCCGTGTATAAAATGAATATTAATGGAAGTATTAATTTAGGTCATTTACGCAGGGTGCCTAGCTCAAGGTTTTTCTTATAAACCTGCAGTACACGTTTTATTGAACGAAAGCGTTGTTCTTTGTAGGTGATGGCAAGTAGGCTTTTTACTATCAGGGCCGTGAAAACGTAAAAAAATTATTGCAGGACGAAGCATAAAAACAAGGGGATTTTTTGTACGCCATTGTGACAGCACTGTTTACTTTCTTACCATTTGCTCTTTCCTTTTAATTGGAATGAGTTTTATGTGCTTAGGCTTTTAACAGTTTTCCTTTTAATGTTTATCATAATGTGGATTATAGAATGTTTCACGACTAATAATTTGTGTATTCTACTTATGTTTTGATGTTTATTTAATTTGATTATAAGCACTAGTATTTTTCTTCGTTTCACTTAGTCTACTTGTTTTTCAACAGGAGTACGGTATCCGGTCCAGGAAACGGTAAAGCGCTATGTGCTTTCTCTGTTCCTCATACGTTAGACAACTTTGAAGTAGATATTCAGCAGCCATTTTATGGGTACCACAGTTACACTGATCGGTAGTTCCTATCTGTAAGCTGTTGAATAGATGATATCCCAATCTGTTGTGATCTGTGCGAAGTCTGAAGATTACCACTTCTTCACTTCTGCTGAGCTGGTAAAATGCATCATTTCATTTTTTTTTTAATTCTCCCATGTTTACTCTGGAAATCCCTTGTTCCCGAAATATTAAACATTCTTAAGAAATATTAAACATTCTTAACCATAACAGTTACTTCTAAACAATACACTATCAGTGTAACTGTGGTACTGATAAAATGACTACTGAACATCTGCTTCGAAGTTGCCCCTTACATGCGGTACAGAGAAAGCAACAATATGGACTACGCCAGTTCCTTTCGTGGAAAAGCTTTATAGGGATTCAAATAGTCTCAAACTGACTTCTGCTTTCATTGAAAACGTTCAAGTGGACGTCTGAGAGTGTATGAAGAAGAAGATGACGAAACAATACACTAGTTTCAGTACTTCTTCTTCTTCTTCCTCGTTCGCCCTGAAAAGGACGGTGGTTGCGTTGTGTCTGTTTACGCCGTAGCTGTGATATCTGCACCTTTTGGTCGACACATCCGACTTCAGCACGGCATTTTTAGGGACCGGGTTTGCCTTCCCATTGCGATCCGCACTCGCTCAGCCAGACTGTACTGCTGCAGACTGTTTCCAGGACCACCACGTGGAGGTGGAGTACGGTCTTGGTCAGTTCTGGTTCGCTGACCCTGATGCAAGCAGTCAAGCTATGGGTCGCTGAGTGCATTCACTATTGCTGCATCTTTGGGTCCCATAGCCATGATTATTGTGATTATTGTCTTCGTTTCATTGTAAAACATTTCGTATAGCATCATCTTTAGTGTAGAATTTGTGTCGATAAAACAGTTTTCAAGTTATTATTAACGTCTACTTAAGAACAAAAATAGACCAGAAACGACATTTTTGATAAGTTTCCATTAAATATTCATTAAAATCTATGGTTTATATATCTTTCATCCCAAACGTCGAACGCTGTACACGTGATAAAGAACTCCTTTTTTGGCGATAAATTTTCCTGAGGCTAAAAATGAACGGTTCAGAGCAAGGTCAAGAACGTGGGCAAGCATCTTAATTGTTTCACAACATGCATCTTAATCACAGGGGCAGCCTCAATCCAGCGTAGACAGAGAAAGAGTGGGGTTGTGAATGGCTGAGAAAGGATGAGAAAATGAGAGGGACATCAGAAAAAAAAAAAAAATTCTCCGGTGCATGAAAGAATAAAAAATGAATTGAAAGTGTTCTCAAAGAGCGCAACAAGCGTAGATCTGTGAAATGTGTGGTTTAGTCGTAGAGATATAATGATCTGTGAAATGTGCGGTTTAGTCGTAGAGATAATATGATCTGTGAAATGTGTGGTTTAGTCGTAGAGATATTATGATCTGTGAAATATGAGGTTTAGTCGTAGAGATATTATGATCTGTGAAATGTGTGGTTTAGTCGTAGAGATATTATGATCTGTGAAATGTGTGGTTTAGTCGTAGAGATATTATGATCTGTGAAATGTGTGGTTTAGTCGTAGAGATATTATGATCTGTGAAATGTGTGGTTTAGTCGTAGAGATATTATGATCTGTGAAATGGGTGGTTTAGTCGTAGAGATATTATGATCTGTGAAATGTGTGATTTAGTCGTAGAGATATTATGATCTGTGAAATGTTTGGTTTAGTCGTAGAGATATTATGATCTGTGAAATGTTTGGTTTAGTCGTAGAGATATTATGATCTGTGAAATGTGTCGTTTAGTCGTAGAGATATTATGATCTGTGAAATGTGTGGTTTAGTCGTAGAGATATTATGATCTGTGAAATGTGTGGGTTAGTCGTAGAGATATTATGATCTGTGAAATGTGTGGTTTAGTCGTAGAGATATTATGATCTGTGAAATGTTTGTTTTAGTCGTAGAGATATTATGATCTGTGAAATGTGTGGTTTAGTCGTAGAGATATTATGATCTGTGAAATGTGTGGTTTAGTCGTAGAGATATTATGATCTGTGAGATGTGTGGTTTAGTCGTAGAGATATTATGATCTGTGAAATGTGTGGTTTAGTCGTAGAGATATTATGATCTGTGAAATGTGTGGTTTAGTCGTAGAGATATTATGATCTGTGAAATGTGTGGTTTAGTCGTAGAGATATCTATACTTATACGAAAGCTGATTTAATTTACAAATATTATTTAATCATTTATTTTCTCCTTCGCTCCTTATGAAGCAGGGCGCCACCATTACAGCTGGACTGTTACAAGAAGCCTGCACCTAAATACCTGTGCTATTTACTGACTTCTGCGTGTTAACATCTTCATGCTGACTTCTCGCTGATACCTTCTTGTTATTATCTTGCCATTTTGTTTCCAATGTATTCCTCAATTACACGTGTCCATGATTTTGAATCTGTTATGTGTACGTATTACCCCGTGTATTTCAACGAAATACAAAAAGAAAAAAAAATTGACTATTGGTTCCAAAGTGCGACGAGTATGAGGTTGTGCACAGACCTGACAATCTCATTTTTAAAAATCCATTGTTACAGAAATCACATGCTAAAGTGCATGAAATCTTTGGTGAAGGCTTCCCGCAAGAGGACCAGGTGCATTAGTAGCGCATGTTCCATCAAGAGTGAAAAGGAAAATGATGAAGCTGAAAAATTGCTTTTTTTTTAGAAAATGTATTTTTAAAAACAATTTTTAATCGCTTCTATTTAACTTTACTTGCATGTCACTTTCATATCACTTTCAAATCTTCCCATCGATTTTTCAAACACTTCCAAATGAGCAATAGCTCTGAAACTTGGCATAGTTGTATATTCCCGATGACAATACAATAATCAGTCAATTATTTAATAATTTAATATTGTAATTATGGCATTATGAGTAATTAAAGTTTTTTCATTGAGAAATGTAAACAAATCAGGGGCCATAATCAAGTTAATTAAAAATTCAAGAGTAGGTGGTGTGCTTTACTTTTCTATGCGTAAAACAGGGCAGTACTCAAACAAGTGTCTAGATAAATCAAGAGAAACAAAAACAATCAAAATGATAAAATTCAAATAAGAAATTTTAAACCAGATTTACAATAAGTAAAAATATTGTTTATGTTTTAGTATGTCATAATTTTTCTAACACTAAAAAAAAAGAAAATTAAAAATTAAAAAGAAATATTTTAAACACACGCTTTTAATGCACTAAAAACCAAAAAAAAAAAAACCATTTTTCAAGGAGTTTATAGCTTGCATTAAAAAAATGTAACATCAAATTGACAAAAAAGCGTGGGGCGCTGATTCTGCATGAAATTAACTTCTGCTTTGTACTTCATTAGACACTTATGAATAAAAATATATGAAGCAGTGCCCTGATGCCAAGTCGTATTCCTCTGTTCTATATTATTCATCATCATTGCCCAACAGCGCTACAATGACCATTAATCTTCAGCAAACGTATGTTATGTCCATCTATCCGAAGTTCTCAGATCAAAGTGTTTGCTTGTGTAAAGAAAAGTGGCATATTTTGGTCCGTTTAATTTTCATTTCTTTACTTCTCTCCATTAGTGTTACTCTAGTATTCTTTCACTTCCTTCTCACCCGCTACTTATCGTACTTTTTCGCTTCATCTAGCGATATTATCTTGTCGCACCTCGTCACCCAACACGATTGACCTGACCGCATGACATGTTGTCCTATGTTCGCGGGACAGAAATCGCCAGAACCAGACGGTTAACAGTCTACATTTAGCGACATCCTTCCTGTTGAGCCAGATGGACGAGTGATAGATAAGCCATTATCTTCTTTGCACAAGCTGGAATGTAGCAATCGAACCAACTTGTGTTGGATAATGAAGATAATGAGAACTACTAATTCGGAGTAACCAGGAGGACATGCACACTATAACAAGGAAATGGCAAGACCTTATATGGTCATGGAGTATATTCAGATGAGAATGGAGGTAAACCCTACAACAAATAAGACACTTTACGGTTGCTGTGTCTTAAGATTAGAAATGAAACTAAACGTAATTGGATCTCACTCAACGGAACCTCACGGAGTGACATTTGTTGTCCATTCTGTTTGGGTTCTTCCCCAGGAGAACCTCACGGAAAGCCTTTTGCGTGGGGGAGCAAAAATTCTGCTTATAACTTAGATCATTTTAAGGTGTTAGCACTGTATTTCATCTTCGTCAACAGAGGTGATCACAGATAGCTAAATAAGAGCTCGTAAATAGGTTTCCCTATAGTACATGCCACATGATTAGAAGTAGCCTCTAAGATTAGAGCACGTTAAAGTCCTGTAATAATACTGCAAGCCCAAGCCTTAGGATCCTCATCATGTGGAGATAATTAGAAGGATTCATTACGCTATAACTTCATCTATCAGAGGGATAACTGCATCTTAAACTAGTTGCAGTAATTTACGACCTTTTCTGTGCAATCAAGTCCGTATATTTATTCACCCGATATCGTAATCAGTTGTAACATGAATATTTTACCATTTTATATTTGCATGTGACATGTATAAGGTGCTTGTGGATGTAGAGTTGCTCATGGGGCTGGCAACCTCATCATACAAAATAACTTGCCGCATAAACCACCACATCAAGATCTGGTGATTGCTTCTTGTGGGATTCCTCACCAGGAACCAATAGCAGAGGTAGCCCCATGCTCCATAGGAGCAGCAACGAGTGGATGATAACGACTATATATATATATATATTTTTTTTTTTTCTTTATTAAACGCTGGTTTTTATAGAAGATATATTCTACAGACAACTGGCAGATGGCAAAAGAACAGTTGGTCGACCGCAGCTGAGGTTCAAAGATCTGTACAAAAGAGACATGAGGGCACTGGACATAAATCCAGCAACCTGGGAGGATGAAGCTGCCGGTCGCACCAAGTTTCGATGCTCTCTACGGCGCCACTTCAGGTTGGGCGAAAAGAAACTCTCACGGCAAGCAGAAGAGAGGAGAAAACGTCGAAAGGAACAACAGGAAAATAAGCAGCTAAAGGCTATCACTTCAGTGGCGCATTCCCATAGTCAGTTATGACTGAAGAGGCTATTATATTATAAATTTACTATACCAAACACTGTAATAAGTTTTATATGTATATTTATTTGTATGTATAGAATGATACATTTATCGTCTTCCGCTGTCCTAACACACTTTCATTTGACTCAATTGGTTCAAATTTAATGCTCAGGGATAAGGGAAAAATTCTGAGGACGATGAGGTGGTGGAGTAAAGCGTTGGTCTCCTGATGTTTAAATCAGGAGACATAACACGGAAAAGAAGCATTTGTTTACTCTCAGTTTTTTGATAAAATAACTTTTATTCTTTTTTTACCTTGTTAAACCAATAACTGATTACTAAACCTGTTTATATGTAAATATAAATCTATAGGTGAATTAACACTCAATATTGAGTGAATTTTATGTCTGCACCCGTATGACTCAATTTTTAAAAAGTACTTAACCATACAGTATTAAATTAAGACTTTGCTGAATTACCTTCTGCTGGGGGCTCATAAGACACGAGTCAAAACTTTTCATCACAGAAGGAGCGGAGGTTAATAAGTTTATAACAACTTAGATGGTCATAGTTGTTATACTTGACTTTCTATAAATCCTTGTGAGACTCCCTGGAATAGAGCATCATTCTTCTATTGATATTTCTGACTAGAAAGTTGATACCTTTGAAAACCCTCATCTTTTAGTGGAAGTTTGGCCATTGTTGAACCACTACTGCAGAGCAGGGGAGACAACCCGCGACAGCTTGTCTTCTTTCTCCCTTTCATTTACGGTTCCATTTCTCTTGGACGTGCAGTTGTCCGTCACCCTGTACGTCGTTTAACCTGATCGTTCCAGAACAAGAGTTACCTTGTACTGTTATCATCATGTTTCCGTCATGTGTGCCCTGTTCATCGCCAGCGTCTAAATTTATCGAATACTCTTAATATTTGTTTTTATTTTCTACCCAATTTAATTTTGTGTGTGTTTTACTTGCTAATAGATCACTTTTATAAGAAATTCTTTTTTCTGCTGCTGAATTATCTGCCGCTTCATGACAATTGTGATGGACGAACTCGGCTGACCCTGAACTTTGTTGTAGCTTCTTGTATAAACGGGACTTCTTTCACGTGGATTCATTAGCTATGCAACTGTTCCACACAGAGGGCAAACAAGTTTGCTGATTGATATGCGGAGAGTTTACCTATCGTTTATTCTGGTCATCGCATTGATTTAAGGAGAGATTAAATCACGCCCACTAACATCTCTTGAACAATCATAGGCAGTTATTTTCATTAACTTGGCCAGTGGGGGGCGTTGCCAGAATCAAACAGATAATGCGACCACGATCAAAGAGACAGACTGAGGGATTTCAGGGGAGACTATCGGCGCTATCAAAGACAGTAGTGGTCCCTGATACGAGACGCAGTTTCTTGCCGCTATTTTTCGCGTCGTTCGGTGTCAACCGCAGAACGAGCGAACGGGGAAAGCCGAAACGGGCAGCAGCGAGCGGAGATACGAAGACCAGGGGGCGGCTTCTCCCCTTGATTTGGCGGTCAGATCCCCCAAAGTTCCTGGGATGAAAAAAGCTGTCAAGTTTCTCATGTCCCACTCAACTTACATTCCATTTTAGCTAAATAGACCATGTAGAACTAGACACGTTATCACTCGCTGGCCAGATCTTTACAGAAGCACTAGCTTTATTGAAATCTTGTTATAGATTTTCCCCTGGATTTTATATATATATTTGCAGTGATTTCTATTCTGTGCAAAGCGGTAATATATATTGTGTAAAGTGATCAGTGGTCTAGTTCAGTCATTCTATTTCAATGGATTTTGTGTTAATTTAAATCTATTAAATTAAACCATCTCAATAGTTCCAGTTGTAAATATAATGATCTATCTATTATATTATTTCAAAAGATAATAGATGCTTAAATTAACTTTAAAAGTCGCGAAGGAATTTATAATTAATAAATTCAGTTAAGTCCTAGTTTTATAGATGTGTGTTTTTAACCACTAGAATTCGCGAAGTGTTTATTAAATACATAATTAAATACTCGAGTGTATTATAGGCTTAACGGGAAATTTATCGCGCTTGATTTTTCGGTATGTTACATGTCTTTTTTTTTTCACACAGAGTGATCGTAACCTGCGGTCCCAGCTAAATAAAGAAAGAAATAAAGAAATCATCCTATAAACTTCCAGTCATATTGAAGAAACATTTCTTTTAAATATAATCTTGTGGCGGTCCTTTGCGACCTAGCTGTCAGAATTAAATAAAATAAAGCCCACCCAAGAACATTTTAAAGAACAATCATCAAATTACCATTGCAAACCTGTAAGATAAACTGGAAGGTAATCATCGCCAGTAGCGATATTATATTTACTGTTTACTGTGAGAGAGTACATATTTTCCTGACTTTGACTGAGCCTAGTTTTTCCTCAATTGGATTTAATAAAACTTTCCGGTCAGTTACTATCATCACGCATTGAAGGAATTTTACCATAGCGGAAGATTAAAAGAGACCACTTCATTTTCACCCCTGTGCCGAACTGTGTCAGTGCCATCCCATAGACTCCTTTTTTTATATTTTATGGATCGTCTGAGGCTGCATTCGGTAAGTGTGTGAGTATATGAGTGTGGATCCTCACCGCGTTTATTGTGCATGAATGACAGGAAATTTAATCTTTTTTTTTCTCTTGTAACCCTTCTGTTAACTTTCGTGCCTTGGTAATATAATTTTTCTGTACTCCCTGTACTGTTCCTTTTAAGGGGGAGGTGATAATTGGTTAAATCTGTTTTAAAAACCCCCTCCTTTCCATTTGCTTAGTAAAAGGAAGAACAGCTGGGAAGAACAGGTTTTTTCTATCACCTATACCTAACTTTGTAACACCTCTTTCAGAGCAATTAACTTCACTGTTAGGTTAACGTACCCGTGTTCCTGATATTATCTATCTCTGGACTGGGTTTATCTTTGTCTAATAAGCGGGAAGGGCTTAGTCGATACCAATCTTCTTCACCCCTCCCAAATTTGTTATTTGCATTTGTGTACTTATGATAAATTATGTAATACCTGATATTTGTTAGTGATTGATGTTTAAAGTGAATAAAATCACATCAAATCATTGCGTACTGTGTTGGAGATACCCAAAGCCCAGCTTTTCCCCTTTTTCGTTTAATATAGTTTGTTGCAAGGTCGCCTGTGTGTGTGAAAAAACACCAAATCGGTGTGCGCGCAGATGCGAGTCTGGAAAACTGGCAAATAATTGTTTGCCCAGGAGAGCGGAAGAGAAGATTGAGAGACACGATTTGTCGTAAATAAGTCTGTCTTTACTCTCCTCCAGCACGCTGTGAAGCAACTATTGACTCTCTATATTTTCTATCACTGAGCTTTCCATCATCATTTCACTCTAAACCGGACCACTATTTCTAAGACTCTTTTCTCTCAAAATAAATTTACGACAACAATTGACACAAAAAATTAACAATTGCCTGATTTTATTTCTTGTTTGACAATTTAATGGACTATTGTTCCACAATCTGGGATGGTTTGTTTCCATATCCATAAACACAAAAAGGCTTCATTCTTCAAAAACGTGCAGTGCGCCTAGTTGCTGATAAACACCAAACACATTGTATAGATCTTATATAAACTTATCTTAACATTTTTACCCTTAGTAGAAAGCACTTTCTTTAACAAAGCTAAATTCGCTCACAAAATCTTGTCACATTACGCTCCAACGTATCTGTGGCCACTTTTAAAATTCAATGAAAAACGTTAGTCAGCGCTTTTTAAACCAGTTTTAGAGGTACCCAAGCTCGAGGCTAGATTTGTACAAGAAGAGCTTGGTCTTACTCAGCTGCTCATCTTTGGACACAATCTTCCACATGACTGAAAACACATGCACAGTCCCTACTCATATAATCGTAGGCTGTTCAAATCATTATGAGTGCGGATTATATGCCGCCTAAGGGACTTTGTTTCGAATTATTTTATTAATATACTGTATGAAGGGTCTGATGATCTAGTTTTTCATTTTAATATACCTTACTTCTTAATTGTAATCAGATACTGTAAATGTATGCTTTTATACTATTTATAATGTTGCATCGCCGTTGAACTAATACCTTAAGTATGTTGGAGAATGTCTGAATAACTAGCAATAAAAGATGAGTAAGAGGAAGAGCAAAATGCAAGACGGGCCTATATGCATGATTCTCATCTATCAGTCAATACCCTTTACCTCCCTAAGGAGCATAGGTCATAAAACTGGATCTCGTGTAGTGGAGGCGTCGACAATTCACTCCCTGTGGCAGTATCTGCTTGGGACTCAAAGCTGCTCACCTGTGAGAACATTTTCCGCATGCGCTGACAACACATGAAGTCCCAGCTAATTCAGCAGATTTCCAAAATGTCACGAGTTCTTATTATATGCCACCATTATCTGATTACGTTTGAAATTATGTCTTATTTACTGTATGAATGGTTTAGATTGTGTTTGTTATAAATTATTTTGTTTTTTTTTTTTTTTTGTTTTTTTTTTGTTAATTGTTTTTTATATTTTTTTATTTTGTTTTTTAAAGGTATTTAATTTTTGTTAATGTATTTTAATTAATAATTTCCCCCCCCCACCCCCTTAAATTTGATTATGTCTGGATGTTACAAATGTATGTTATATTATTTTACCTCGATAATGTTGTATGCTTAAATAATGCTAAAAATACATGTGCTATTGAAAGGATACGGTATGAAAGGTGAGCGAAAGGAAGGGCAGAATGTTAGACGGGCCTGCATGCCTAATTCTCAACCCTTTGAAAATAAAGTTCGTTCGTTCGTTCGTTTAATAGTCTCCTTACTGCTAACATTTTCTTACTGTGTTAAACCGTCACGTTACTAAATAAACGCTTGCTCGTAATCACCACTTGCAGAGAAGAGATTAGCTAGTGCTTCACGGAGATTGATATCATTCAATTGTTAAATTAATGATCTCATCAAACCATTTCTACGATCAAAATAGCTTTAAATGTCACAACTGTTTATGTTTCAATCCTCTGATAATGGATGTTGAGCCATGTGATTGTTGGATCGAGCACCGTTAAAACAAGACATTAACTCAGTCCAGTCTTCATTGGCCAAATTAATACGAGGGGCGTTCAGAAAGTAATGCACCACATCGTTTTTCTCAGGAGCTGTTTATTAAAAAAGCATGAAATTTATACACAATATACATGGATATGTCATGTAAACATCGGTATTATTCAACATAATCCCCATCAACCTGTACGGCTTTATGCCAGCGCGAAACAAGTGCATGTATTCCTAGCCCGTACCAGATTTTGTCTTGATCATGTAGCCATTTCTTCGCTGCATGAATCACTCCTTCATCATCTTCAAACGTTGTCCCACGGAGTGCATCTTTAAGTGGACCAAATAGATGAAAATCAGAGGGTGCCAAATCGGGACTATATGGTGGATGGGGTAGTACAGTCCAACCCAATTTGGTGATTGCTTCTCGTGTTGCCAGACTTGTGTGAGGGCGCGCATTGTCGTGAAGGAGAAGCAGGTCTGTTGGATTCTTGTGCGGCCGAACTCTGCGAAAACGCTCATTGAGTTTTTTTAGTGTCTTAATGTAAGCTTGCGAATTGATTGTCTCTCCTCTTGGCATAACGTCCACAAGAATCCACCTTCAATGTCCCAAAAGACAGTGATCATGACCTTTCCAGCTGAAGGAATTGTCTTGAATTTCTTTCTTCTTGGTGATTGCGGATGATGCCACTCCATTGACTGTTTTTTTGTCTCAGGTTCAAAATGATGTGCCCAGGTTTCGTCACCTGTAACGATCTTAGCCAAAAAGTTCTCTCCATCAGCATTGAAACGCTCCAACAATTCAGAAGAAATTGCTTTCCTTTGCAATCGGTGGTCAATTGTGAGACTTCGAGGAACCCATCTTGCGCAAACCTTAGAAAATCCGAGAGTTTTTATAACTGCATTTGCACTACTAATGCTGACTGACAGCCGTAAGGCCAATTATTGAGTAGTGATTCGCCTATCAGTAAGAATAATGCCCTCAGCGCATTTCAAAATTTCTGCGTTGGTGGCTGTGGCAGGACGTCCACAGCACGGCCGATCAAGCAGCTCCGTATCTCCACTTCCTGATTCTTTGATTCTCTGAACCCAGCGACTGACTGTACTCCTGTCGACTGCAAAACTTCCATACACATCACATAGACGCTTGTGAATATTCACAACAGTTTCCTTCTCTGCAACGAGAAATTCTATCACAATTCGCTGTTTATAACGCAAGTTGCTAACACGCTCCATTTCAACGGTTTAGGGCAGCCGTGTTATTTGGCCGGTTGCAATGCAATTTGGTGCACACAACTGGCACATGCCATATTTAAAGTGTGCAAAATTTCATGCTTCTATCTTCATTATTAGCTGAGAAAAACGATGTGGTGCATTACTTTCTGAACGCCCCTCGTATAACGTAGTGGTTCCCAACCTGCGGCCCGCGGAACTCTGACGGGCAGCGACAAGAAAAAAGGAAGTCCGCAATGTACTGAAGAAATATTAAAATCAGGAGCAGACTTAATCTGGATCCTGACATGCAACTTAAAATATCGTCTTTGGAATCAGACATTCGAAAGCTTGCATCTGTGAAGCAAAATTAACCATCCCATTGAACTATAAACTTTTCAGGTTTGATTACTGAAGAACTTTACAGAAGTAAATAAGTAGACGTATTACAGAGTCACATTTTTAGACGACCTAACTTTCAATGAATGTACACTTCTTTTGTGCTGTGTAATACATGCTAGAATCAGCAAAATATGTATAAATATACCTGATGTAAAATTAATCCTATAAACGTTATTTCTCTTTATGATGGCCACTTATGTATAGCATAGATATTAAGGGGGCCATGACATACAAAGGGATGGGAATCACGGATATAATGTAAGGGCATATTACCATCACAAGAACAGCTATGCTATGGACCCCTGAAGGAAAACGAAAGAGAGGCCGACCAAAAACAACTTGGCGGAGGACTGTGGAGGCTGAGATGCAAAGAATGAACCAGAGTTGGGGCACTGTACGAAGGATGGCCATCGACCGAGCAAAGTGGAATCAATTTGTTGTTGCCCTACAAGACGCCACCAGGGGTGATGGCCACTGACTGCTTTGACGGTCGGCGGCTAAGGATCAAAGAAGAAGATATTACCACCCAAATCGCCGTGAAGAATGACCTTGTCGTCTCTAATTTATGCTCCCTTTTGGAGTTTTAGCGTGCATAATTTATACACGGAACTTCCAACGTTTTTGTCGCTGTATGAAAAGTCAAGTGCATGGGCCTTTATCTCTGAATGAGTCCGTCCGTAGTTCCAGCAGGTTGTGCAGTTCTTTTCATATTTACACACATTAGAACACACATTTGTCTATCTTTCTTATAATGTAGGTATACACAGACACGTGCTCAGATGTTAGCTGAAGACTTATGTAAAGCTGTCATGAAAACGGACAAAGGTGAAAGGGCAACCCATTGCATTAAACTTTGGCTATTTATGAATGTAACAGGTTACGCGTCAGAAGCAGCCCCGTGTAGTACCCGGGGGTAAAGAATAGGACTAAGGTTTTCTCATGCATGTCGTATATACTGTACGCTGTTTATGGAACTTGCAACCCCTTCATTTAAAACAAATTGTTTCAGAAACAAATGCTACAATAGCACATGCATTTTGTGGTGCATGCTTATTATAATGGGGTTATCGGCAGTGGTGGCTTTATGCCCTATAGGGGGAGTAAAGGGGGAAACAATGAATGAATGACAACATCAGAATGAACTGAAAAGACACCACGAGGAGACAACCTAAAAGACCCCATCAACGATGCATCCCTGACGGCGGCACACAACCGAGGCACAGGTGAGTTATTAAAGATGACACAAGTTGTTCGAGAGTGTCACTGATCATCCTCTAAAACAGGTCTGAGAACGCTTTAACATGCTCCTTTAGAGCAAACCTGGTCACACTTTGACATACTCCTTTAGAACTAGCCTGAGCATACTTTAGCATGGTATGAATATGATATACCATTTCATTGGGGGTGTTGCCTAGTAAATGCAATTTTTCATTGTAGCTACTTTCACAATTTTTCAATTTTCATTAAATAATAAAATAACTTTGCATGCTCATGAGAAGAAGAAAGCAGTTCAGGCAAACAAACATCTTTATTAATTGAAGACACAGAAATATGTACATGCAGAAGGACTAATACATTAAATTAATAAGAACACATTCGAGCAAACCTATAATACTTGAGTACTAGTATTACTTCAGATGTAAGAATACAGACTTAGTATGGTGATGATTTGCACTGCATCGCCTCAACAAAGTTCTCGCTATTCGGTAGGACTTTACTAAAGGACAATAACATACTTGCGTCCATGTGATCGTCAAAATAGATAACACCTGTGCCTTGTTTTAATAATATTGAGTGACTCACACAGACAGGTAGAACCACAAACTGAGTTAATGATCCAAAACCACGTTCCTAAGGTCTGGACATATAATCCGGCTAAGTAGGTTCCAGTTATTGACAAAACAATCTGACCAGCGTGCTTCTTACGACGCAGAAGAATCCTCTTATTATTGCAAAACCTGTTATCTAAAGAGGACAAAAGCCCAATCTTAGTAGTTTATGTCTGCAATGTCAATAGAGCCAAAAGGATAAGACATAAATGTGACGACGGGCTGCAGCTGCTCATGAGAACTGTCTGCCGAATTCATAAAACATGTTTTCAAGCAGCTAGAGAATATGCTAAACAATAAAACAGGTTTTAGGTTGGCTTTTAGCTGTTTCTTCCGTAAGAGAAATGAAAGTTTTGACAACTGATAACCAGCCGCCTATATAATGCATAATACTTTAAAATGAAATATTAATATAGACTAAAAGTGTTCTAACACATCCCACACACACACATTTACACACACCGATACAAACACATTTTCAAAATCAATCGAACTTATTAAATATGCCATTGCCTCCACTTTCATTTAATACCACGCTCTGTCACAAAGTGCCTCCAAAGCAGTTAATATTGCACCATACCACTACCAGTACCTTACTTTCAATATTGCACATTACCACTAACCAGTACCTCTACTTTCAGTAAATATTGCACATTACCACTAACCAGTACTCTACTTTCAGTAATATTGCACATTACCACTAACCAGTGCCTCTACTTTCAGTTAATATTGCACACTACCACTAACCAGTACCTCTACTTTCAGTTAATATTGCACATTACCACTAACCAGTACCTCTACTTTCAGTTAATATTGCACACTGCCACTAACCAGTACCTCTACTTTCAGTTAATATTGCACATTACCACTAACCAGTACCTCTACTTTCAGTTAATATTGCACACTACCACTAACCAGTACCTCTACTTTCAGTTAATATTGCACACTACCACTAACCAGTACCTCTACTTTCAGTTAATATTGCACACTACCACTAACCAGTACCTCTACTTTCAGTTAATATTGCACACTACCACCAGTACCTCTACTTTCAGTTAATATTGCACACTACCACTAACCAGTACCTCTACTTTCAGTTAATATTGCACACATTACCACTAACCAGTACCTCTACTTTCAGTTAATATTGCACACTACCACTAACCAGTACCTCTACTTTCAGTTAATATGGCACACTACCACTAACCAGTACCTCTACTTTCAGTTAATATTGCACATTACCACTAACCAGTACCTCTACTTTCAGTTAATATTGCACACTACCACTAACCAGTACCTCTACTTTCAGTTAATATTGCACACTCCACTAACCAGTACCCCTACTTTCACTTAATATTGCGCACTACCACTAACCAGTACCTCTACTTTCAGTTTAATATTGCACACTACCACTAACCAGTACCTCTACTTTCAGTTAATATTGCACACTACCACTAACCAGTACCACTACTTTCAGTTAATAATGCACCCTCGACCTAACCAGTACCTCTACTTTCAGTTAATATTGCACACTACCACTAACCAGTACCTCTACTTTCAGTTAATATTGCACACTACCACTAACCAGTACCTCTACTTTCAGTTAATATTGCACACTACCACTAACCAGTACCTCTACTTTCAGTTAATATTGCACACTACCACTAACTACCTCACAGTTATTGCACCAGTACCAGTACCTCTACTTTCAGTTAATATTGCACACTGCCACTAACCAGTACCTCTAACCAGTTAATATTGCACACTCACTAACCAGTACCTCTACTTTCAGTTAATATTGCACACTACCACTAACCAGTACCTCTACTTTCAGTTAATATTGCACACTACCACTAACCAGTAACTCTACTTTCAGTTAATATTGCACACTACCACTAACCAGTACCTCTACTTTCAGTTAATATTGCACACTACCACTAACCAGTACCTCTACTTTCAGTTAATATTGCACACTACCACTAACCAGTACCTCTACTTTCAGTTAATATTGCACACTACCACTAACCAGTACCTCTACTTTCAGTTAATATTGCACACTACTGTGGTAGCGCGTAAAGACGGCACCAATTAGAGGTATGTGGTAGCGTCACTAGATGTCAGATGGCAGGTCTAGTGACGTGGTCTAAGCTTAAACTTCTCCGTTTTATCTTCCAAGTTAAAGATTAAATTTATACTGGCCAACTCCGCCAGAGATGGTGATTCTTGGATGATATTTCTATCTTTTCAATATCACATGTTCGTTCAGTTCCTTCTATGATGGTATTATAGTGACTTCTCATACAGTGGTAGTATGAACAATAATGGTACAAGCTCAGCAACATGTAATGACGCAATCAAATTCAAGCTGTGCCATTAAAACTTGTAATAAGATAATACGTTCAACAGGCATGACAAGGTAATTCAAACAATGGAGCTCGCAAAAAGTCAAACGTTGGATCCTTAGACTCACTGGTATTTCTTACGTGAGCGCAATAACTTTTAGAATGTGTTCCTCTTTACAACATTGTCTCCTTTAAATATTCTTAGTCTTCCAAATCCGATACTATAAACTTGTGGTGCTTATGCTCCTCTGTAGCATTCAGTTTCTTTTAGATATTTATAGAGTTTTCTTGGCGAACTGGCTAATCATGCCTCTACAAACGTTCCCTAGAACAAGAATCAAATGCATAAAAAGTACTTACTATCAGATACTCACGAGAGAGAGCATAGTCTCAGTTCTCATATAGAAATATACACTTCTTGTTCCCTACAGGAATAATATCTATCTCTTGATAGATTAACTTTCACTTAGAGTTGCTCCTCCATTGCATTCAGTGTCCTTTTAGATATTTATAGAGTTTTCTTGACGAACTGGCTAATCATGCCTCTACAAACGTTCCCTAGAACAAGAATCAATCTAATGCATAAAATGTACTTACTACCAGATACTCACGAGAGAAAGCATAATCTCTGTTCTCATATAGAAATATACACTTCCTGTACACCACAGAAATAACATCTATCTCTTGATAGATTAACACTTGCTTGAAGTAGCTGGACATATGTATATACTCGCGAGAGCCAGTTTGTACAACCACAGACATACAACCTGTCCTAGAGTGTTCTCTCTCCGCACATCTACTCCTCGAATCTCCTAAGCAATAATGACTTTCAGTCCCCTCAGCGTGGTGTGTCATTGCCACTTTCTGATTCGTTAACCCCATACTTTTGGATTAAATTCATTCGTCAAGCTTCGCTGTTCTCGACCATTCTATTTACGTCCCTAGATTGTTATGATCACTCACTTTTGGTAAATGTGAGCTGCAATCTTGAACTGTTGTCAGTAACATTTATTATTATTTTCATTCATTATTTGTTTTCTTTTGTGAGATGTCCTAACTGCTTGTCTCATTCTGAATCATAACAATAGCATGGATAATGCTAGCGTAGGTGTCTCGGTTACACTACCACTTACCAGTGCCTCCACTTTCAGTTAATATTGCACACTACCATGTCACAGATGGAAATAATGCAGCAGTGATCATCTACTTTTGCCCCTCCCCATCTAGTTTATTTTTTGCTACAGGAACGCCGGATTCACAAGTGCAATTATCACGTGAGCCGTTTGGCAATTAAGCACGGTGGAACAGAGAGAGCGCTGAGCATGGCGTAATAGATTTTTTGATCAGGGGCGATGTTAAGTCTGAGACGGACCTTGGATTGTAAAACTTTCAGGGGAATTAATGGCGTATCTGATATTCAGCAAGGCGGAGATGATGAAAGTCAAGCCAGAGAGGTTGTCGGCGGCAGAGGTGCTAAAATTACCTTTGATTCAAGAATCAACCGGAATATGGGCTTGGGTCCGGCAGTAAAGAGCGATAGAACGGAATTTACTAATATATACCATGTCTATCCGATAGCCATGATCAGTTGTTCAGAAATCTATCTGAAATTCACTAGCTCGATATCTTAGATTTCTCGTACAGAGTGAAAATTATTAGATTTTCGTGGGGTGTTTCATTTTTCTGATTGCGGTAATTTATATACTAGCCTTTAAGTGATTTAGTGTGTTTAAAGTTTTCATTATATTTCACTGAGATTTTCTATGCTAATTAAATAACTTATAGCTAAATCTTTTTCAGCCGTAAAGTGAATTTAATTACTCGCTATTTCCCAGTAAGAGATGTTTTAAATTGACTAGTACATACATTAAATAAATGTCTACTGACAGTATATATTATTTACTTCTATTCATTATATGTAATTTTTTTTTTAATGACTAGTGTTCATATCACGCGTTAAAAACGATAGGATAAGCTAGACACGTGTGTTTTAAATCTAATTTATAACGGAGTGGCGAAGAGGTCATTTTTTAATACGTGTTAGATATGATATTGATAATTTGGTTAAATGTTTATATTTTCTTTCCTAAAATCTAGGCTGATCAACCTGAGTACTAGCGGCTTTTTTTATGGCCATATGAACTTATGATCATACGAACTTATAATATTATAAGCATCCATGGATATTTAATATTGATGAGCTTCTTGCTGTGACCTGTGTGGTCCAATTTTCCTCATTTTCATGAGCGAAACCAGAATAGAACCATTAAATTATAATATTAACTGGACCAGAACTATTACCAGATTTACTTATATCAATCTCATCAGCCAGCTGTGGCGAAATATATTGTCAGCAACATTTGTGTAACTTAACCTAGCGTCTCAGCCACCTGAGGCTAAACAACATAGGAACTGTAAATATATGTTCTATTCATCCTACGTCGGCGATCACCACGCATGAACCTTACTCCAACCAACTGAAGGCACAGATAACTTATTGTATCCAGGACAAATTAAATCACCGACTTTAGCGACTCCCGTGAAATTTGCAGTCAGCAACTACGGCGAGTCTTGGGCTGGATTTGGCAAAACTTAAATTTGACACTAAATAGTCTTATTACTTATTAGTGTATTTCCTTGGAATGCCTGCGACAACTACTGGGGTAAGCAAAAGTCTGAA
Source organism: Oreohelix idahoensis (assembly GCA_024509875.1). Classification (NCBI taxonomy): domain Eukaryota; kingdom Metazoa; phylum Mollusca; class Gastropoda; order Stylommatophora; family Oreohelicidae; genus Oreohelix; species Oreohelix idahoensis. The sequence continues at coordinate 215,255 of JAMPIV010017018.1, forward strand.
AGTGGCCACTGAATGGGTGTGAATTGAATGTACGGAGAAAGAAACTTATGTCTTTTGTTAACGTCATATACTTATGTGGTTTCTTCTTTCTTTTTTTTTATCTCACTAATCTGAGTAGTCACGGGATAGATTACATTAGGAACCTATTCTTTTCCCATACTGACTATTTCATAACTTATTGTTAACTTTTGATATTTTGGGTTAATGAACCTCTGTTGGGTTCGTCTTTTCTTTTCCTTTACCAGAGGGGGAGAACCTATTTGATTAATTTCTTCTTTTGCAATTTTGTCTGTAAACCATGATCTAGTAATGTATATGCTTATTGTTGTGATCTTCTATTGATAATAAACTTTATTAAACCTTTAGTTATCGTGTCGGTCAACCCCCTAACCATTATATGTTATTCATAGTTTGTTTTCACGTTCGTACGTATTTGTCACAGAATTGTGTGCATGTGAGTGCAGTGTAACTTGTATTTTCTTACAAGGAGAGAAAGTGCGTCCGGTTTAAATATCGTCGTCCAGATAGGCTGGATTAGATAAATTATTCTATCCAGAGACTGTCCTTTCTCTTACACGATCACCTCGTGATAAAACGATTTCTTACCCGTTACTTTCACATTGTCATCACTATCACCTCTGCTCAGAACGGACTATAAACATCTATTACTTATCTGATAAAATCTACGACATACCACTAACCAGTTCCTCTACTTTCAGTTAATATTGCACACTACCACTAACCAGTACCTCTACTTTCCGTTAATGTCCTACACTGTTAAAAACAGAGCTTCTATATTCAGTAGAATTCCCGGCACTGTCACAAACGATGCCTCCACTTTTAGTTAATACTTCACAATTGAAAACGGTGCCTCTACTTTCAGTTAATACTTCACAATTACAAACGGTGCCTCTATTTTCAGTTAATACCCCACACTCCCACAAAGCAGTGTCTTTACTGTCACTTAATACCCCACATTGCCATAAGCTAGTACCTTAGTACTTTCAGTTAAGATCCTACACCGTTAAAAAAAGAAGTAGTACGTCTACTTTCAGTTAATACCATGTACTGTTACAAAAAAGTGCTTCTAATTTAAATGAATGTTCCACACTATCACAAACGATGTCTCCACTTTCAGTTAATACCATGTACTGTTACACAAAAGTGCTTCTAATTTAAAAGAATGTTCCACACTATCACAAACGATGTCTCCACTTTCAGTTAATACTCCACACTTACAAACGGTACCTCTACTTTCAATTACCCACACTACCATCAAGCAGTGCCTCCACTTTCACACAATACCTTCCATTGTCACAAATCGGTGCCTTCACTTTCACTCAATACCCTTCATTGTCACAAAGCGGTGCCCCGACATTTAGCTAATACCCCTACCTGTCACAAAGCAGTACCCCGACTTTCAGCTAATACGCCTACCTGTCCCAAAGCCTTGCCCCGACTTTCAGCTAACACCCCTACCTGTCACAAAGCGGTGCCCCGACTTTCAGCTGACACCCCTACTTGTCACAAAGCAGTGCCCCGACTTTCAGCTAAAACCCCTACCTGTCACAAACCGGTGCCCCGACTTTCAGCTAACACCCCTACCTGTCACAAAGCGGTGCCCCGACTTTCAGCTAACACCCCTATTTGTCACAAAGCGGTGCCCCGACTTTTAGCTAACACCCCCTACATGTCACAAAGCGGTGATCCGACTTTCATCTAACACCCCTACCTATCCCAAAGCCGTGCCACGACTTTCAGCTAATACCCCTACCTGTCACAAAGCCGTGCCCCGACTTTCAGCTAAAACCCCTACCTATCCCAAAGCCGTGCCACGACTTTCAGCTAAAACCCCAACCTGTCACAAAAGACAAAAAAGCAGTGTTGGAACTGAAGAAGACGGTGATTGACTGGATTCATTCGTGTGATCCTTAGGGAATATATCCTTTTTAGCCAAACGGTTATCGCCGGGAAATGAAGAATTGAATATATGTTACAACCCCCGCATAATATACATAGTGGAACATCCTATTCCATTAGACTGTATTTTATTCATTGTACTTTATCTATGAACGTTAACGCATTCTTTGCGGCAAAAAACCCGGGATCAATCGATACAGCAGGATTAGATTTTTGGGCCCGTTATGTAGATATTTAATTAACTTAGAGAAAGAGAATCCCAAAGGAATGAAACAAAATATTCCTGGTTCATTTTGTATATTTTCTCATGACGATGTAGTGGAAACTATACCCTTTATGAGTTCTGCCTATTTTACAGGAAAATTATTAGATGGAGGGTATTAAATGCGAGAAAAGCAACAATGCGGAAAACTTACTAATGCAAGGACGACATTAATAGACAGAATGCTAAAAATAGAAGGAATGCATTAACGCAGGGTGACTATAAATGAAGGGAACGTTAGAATGGTGGAACCGATAACGGAAAATAGCCACGAGCACAAAGTAGATATTAGAAGATTTGAACATTATAGGAACAGGCGAAACGTTATCTGCCTTTTTCGTAGAGATGGCCCTTGAAAGAATCTGATATATTCTAAGGGCTCACTCAGTTACTCCTTTCAGCAGTAGTCTTCTTTCACCATCATCATCATCATCACCATCATCAACATCATAATCATCACCATCATCAACATCATCACCATCATCAACATCATAATCAACATCATCACCATCATCATCATCACCACGATCATCATCATCATCATCATCATAATCATCATCATTATTGTCCTTTCTGCACATATGGAACACGCTGCCACGACCGCAACTGGCCGCCTTGCATGAAGCCTGCACAAACAGTGTTGCCACACTAGAACTTGAGTGGAAACCTTGTGCACAAAGCTGTTGCCACACTAGAACTTGAGTGGCAACCTTGTGCACAAAGCATTCTCGAGCTCTTCCAGCGGTTTTTTCTGCAGCAATTTCTACTTCATGATGAGGGTGTGAGGCATGTACACAACTTTATATCTGTCGCCTTGTACGACATGCTTGAGGGAGCACAAGTCTTATTTCTTCTTTTACGCTATGTTTATTTGTCAGCCTCTATTTTTCAAAACAACGTCATCCACTTTCTGTTTTGTCTTCGTTTTTCTGTTCGCTCCTTGTGGAGCATCAAAGCATTAAAGTGCTCTTGCTGTCGTGTTCCCTGTCGCAATGTATTTGACATGACGAGGTCGCCAGCCCCAAGCAAATCGAACATTAGTCGCCTATTACGACATGCATGAAGAAGCAGTTGACATATTCTTCCTTTATTTCCTCGGAGACGCCCGGAAACTCAAGGTCAACTTCTTAATTTAGCGTCGAAATTTCTTTCTACCAGGTGGAAAGTGCTAACTTAATGGAGCGGAACATTTGACGTTAATTAATCTATAATGCCTTAATCCTGATCTCGCTGAAAGGAGTTAACTCAGTTTCGTAAAACTTAATTGGTTTTACATTAGCAAATAAACAGATTAATCTCTTCATTTTGTATAATATATCTGAATCCACACAATCATGTCTGTACTGCAGAAAATATTATGTAATACTGCTAGGCATAATTACATTACATGGGTGCGATATGCGCATAAATGAGGCGCAATCTCTTTATTTTTATTTATTTATTTATTTTATAGGAAGGTTGAAATTACGTATCCCTGACTCCTCCGATGAAAACACTTTGTTCACTAGATGATAGATAAGACGACAATTATAAAACCGTGATTGATATCACTTTAGAAGTGCTATTAATTACGTTCTGGGAGACTTGGAGCAGAGAAGCGCAAGGCTAAAGTTTCCTACAACGTAAAGGGAGAGAGAAAATTAATTTATCCTCCATTTTTTAATCCCTTCTTTACTTCCAGTCCCCATGCAGGCAGCATGTACCTAATCAAGCTACTCGGGCAACTGCGGTTTCTGTAGCAATGTCTTCCACATGGTGACGTTGCCAGCCCTATGCACAAAGCCTCACCTTAATCCCTTAATTGCCACTTTCGGTATGTGAAGTGGTCCTTATTTTCTTTACAGATGTAGTTGTTTGTTGATGTCTAAATTTCATTAATACAGTTTTTTGTTTATCTCACATTTACATTCATTATGGTTGTTTGTTGATATATTTTATTAATATGGCTGTTTATTGATATCATCATTTAACTATTTCAATAATATCGTTGTTTGTTGACCTAAGTATCTCATTAATGTGGTTGTTTGTTGATCTCACCATTTAATTAATATGGTTGTGTGTTATCTATTTCATTAACATGATTGGTGGTTGAGCTCACCATTTCTTTACTATGGTTTTGTTGATCTATTTCATTAACATGATTGTTTGTTTGATCTTCCCCCATTTCATTAATATGGTTGTTTGTTGATCTATTTCATTAACATGATTGTTTGTTGATCTCCCCATTTCATTAATATGGTTGTTTGTTGACCTATTTTATTAACATGATTGTTTGTTGATCTCACTATATCATTAATGAGGTGTTTTAGTTAATATCTCTATTTAATTATATATGGTTGTTTTTTTTAATCTTAATACTCCATTAATATGGTTATTTGCTGATCTTACTTTTTCATTTAATATAGCGTGTTGTTTGTACATCTTGCCTGTCAGCTGAGACGCGATCGTTGTCGACTTCACGGAACTGCTAAGAACAATACAAAAATAGAAGCCGTCCACCCCTAACACGTTACTCGTGGGAGAGGGAGATACAATTAAAGCAACGTCATTGGCGAGTACAACGGAAACATAATCACCTGAGCTGTACCCGGGCTCAAAAAACAAGGTGTGCAATATGACATCTGGAACCTGCTGGACATTTCTAAAACTATGAGTAATGAGACATACACGTGGAGTTCATTAACCTTCCTGTAGAAACGTTGCTCCGGAAACTTAAACAGAAAATAATCTTGGTTCTATAATTCTCCAAGGTAGAAGTAATAATAGATGACCCAAACAACACAAGGACAAGAAATTTGGAGGGAGACATCGGAAGGATAAGGAAAAACATAGAAAATAACATGATAACAGATAATGCACGCCAGAACACCATGGCATGAACTAAGTGTCAGCACTATCAGCAAGGAGCTTACAAAGAAAAAGAAGAACTCGAAGTGGAAGTGAAGTAAGAACAGGACTGAGCGGCCCCTGAACACAAACCTTCTGTGGATGGGAAGGAGCGGACATCTGGCTCCTGACCGGGTGAGAAGGGAAAATCCATAGGCTCCCCAGCTTCGAAATGCCATGAAATTAGTTTTCATGTCACTTGGCCAAAGGGTTGACGCCCAAGTGTTGCCGCTGGATAGGGAACAAAAAATGTTTAAAAAATAACAACACATTCTCCAAAACTGCCCAACCCATGATGACGCACGACCTCTGACCTAGCCAGAGGGTGCTGAGCTCAAGCAGAAGCTATGGGGCTGCCACGCTGACCTGGAAAAGACTATGGACTTCGTCCTGGCGACAGGCCTGCGGATATAGCATGACGACAAACTGAACGTATAAGATATAGAAGAAAAGAATAACAAAGTTTCAGACTACAAAGAGCGTTATAAAACCATCATAATTAGATAACAATAAGACACCCACGACAGAAACATAGCTAACGGAAAAATGTAAAAATAGCATTCACTTCTCCCAGTTATAGGACCTCGTTTCCAAGTGATAGACAGGTATCGGTCAGACATGATCGATCAGGACGGAGTATTGCTCCGGATTGCTGTCAAGCCCTACACGAAAAGTCTCAATCGAAAGACACAAGCGAACATTGAAATGAGGACAGGGTCACAAACGACTCTTCACATTAACTAGAATGTTTCGCGGTGTTGTGATACATGTATCTCCCGTTAGCCTGTACTGAGATGAAAGACAAGGTTAACAAATTCGGTGCAATTATTTTCGTAAAGATGCTCGTAATATTTGTAAAAAAAAAATACAACAGCAAAAAAAAACACCACAATTTTTTTTAAGAAATGAGGAGAAAAAAAGGATCTCACGTCGTAGCAAGTTTTGTTGTCCTCGGGGTAGTCAAAATGTTAAAACTACAAATATTAATATGATTTTTTTTTTTTAAATGGAGAGACATTTGAGATTTTTGAAATATCTTGATTACTGGTTCTATTTTGCAAACACAAGATGCGTTTTGCAATAAAGGTCACTAATATCTAAGAGATTTTACAAAGAGTACTAAAGTACGAAAAATGTGATAGCATACTGACCTAGCTTTTGGCGGAGTAATTAAAAAATATGCTAGCATATAAACCATATTGTACCACTCTACAATCCACTTATTTAAACACAGATGAAAAGTAGTGCAAATAAAGCACGATATTAAATTGTGCCATGTTCAGTTACGAGGTCGCTTATTAATTATATGTGTTTATTTCATGTAAAATCTGGATGCAGCGAAAAGGTCATCTTGATTGTTTTCGATTAATCTCGTTATGAAAAAAAAAAATGCAATATTAATGTGAGACATTATGAGGAATGTAGAATGAAAATAAAATACTGGGTAAAACTCGATTTACACCGGGTATGCGTTCCTCGAAGAACTTGCGCAATAGATTGAAATCAGCATAAATTGAAACCATTTTATAATGGGAGTCAATGAGAAGTCATTGACTTGTGTTACAGACATCCAAAAAATGACGAATGATATGATGGCTTTATATTTAAAGCTCTAAAAAAAAGTCAATAAAATTAGGTAATTTATATACATTAAATAAAAAGTAGTAAATTATAATAAAAAGTATTTTGTATAGGGCCTACATATAAGGGAAACAATACAATTATTGTCTAACTTTCAACCACAGTTGCACCCCTTAGCTGTGGTTGAAAGTTAAAATGTACTCTCTCGAAAATAGAAAAGTGCGCAAATGATGGTGTGTATGATGTGATCGACCGACCGACGTACTTACGGCGGGAATTAAGGTATTGGATGAATATCAAAGGACAGTATTACAGTGTACACAGATGGATCATGATAACAAAATGGGGATAGGAATTTATGTTCCCATGTGGCAAATGGTGAAAGGATGTAGTATAACAGATAATACATCTGTTTCACGCAGAGATGGTTGCAATTCTGAAAGCTCTGGGAATCTTCTCTAGCAACCCTGCTCATAAACTGACAGTATTAACAGACTCACTTTCTGCTATTCATGCTATAAGAAACTTACGAGAATGCAGTAGACCTGATATAACAGAAGAGATATTACTGGCAAATACTTAGGCCTACTGTACTTACAACCAACAATGCCGTAACACAGCAGCTTTAGTTCTCTGACGAAGTACCTGCTTGATGATCGTCCTATTCGTCTTTGACAAATGCATGCAATGTTGACAGTCGAGATTTTCGGTCACCTGCTTATCTCTTTGAATCCGTCTGATCACCTGTGGAAACGTGTCGGTCAAACATTTGACCCCAAGTGAAAGCGGCTGATCGTGTTGACACAAGCTTGTATTTTGCGTACGATGAAAGAAGACAACACTGTAACCAGACATCCGTCTGGCGGAGGCACGCAGATAAAAGGGATAATTAGGTAATCGGTCGGGATATACATCTGGGCGGAAGACATTACGCCAGGAAAACAGGTCACAATATTGCAATAGACAGAGGTGCGCCGGAAGTCTTATGTAACGATATGATATCACTGTTGTAAGAGGCCACGAGTGTATATTAAATTTAATATTTTCAAATACGCGTGGGATGAGTAGTGATAAACTTTCCCACCCAAACAGTGCTAGATAGATTTGATTGGTTCGCCAGAATCTACAATGAATTAATTGTTCCAATCCAGTTCCAGTTCGGCGGAAACACAGCTGGGATTTGAAACTAATGAGTGTGAGATATACTGTAGAAATCAGACACAGAACAGCACAGACTGCGTCGCTGCGTCAACTAAACACCTCCTACAAGCCAGAGGACAAAGGATATGACTTATCATTCCACAACTATAAGTACCAGGTCGAGTATTGGGCAACTTTGGAATTTACAAGTAAACCCGCAATTTTAATACAAGACTGGAAACTTGGGAATTTTATCACAAGTCGGAGAGGAATTCTAACCACAGTTTTCCCAGGCCTGGAATTCGCAGAACACCAGCCGTCAGAGGAATTAACTCATGCTTCCCAGACCAAGTCATAAGAGGAATTATACAAACAGTTTTCCCAGGCCAGGAATTTGCAGAACACCAGCCGTCAGAGGAATTAACTTATATTTTAAGTGATCTCGAAGCTCTAATACAGAGCTGTGTCCATTCTAAATCTGTGCTAGGAGAAGTGTGTATTCCCCAAAATTTTGGGGTAAGTGTAAACAAATTATTTACTAATGTAAATTTTACAGGTTTCTTGCCAAGTGGTTATATACGAGTCTGGCAACCTCAACATATGAAAATAGTATATGCATGTACCACTACTGCAAGAGCTGGTGATTGTTTCTGACTAGTCGTGCGGGGAAACCCGACAGCAGAGATGACCCCGGAACTCAGACGGGTGTAAGGATGAGTAATGAGTGATGATTACATCACATGTGCCTAAAGTGTATAGAATCATGTTGTGAGATTTATATGCCTTTTTAATTGTAATTCAGGCAGATCATTATTCACGCACTCCAGACGCAATTCCTAGTTGACACCCAGAAGGATATTGGTGAATTTTCATCATATTCCCTGAGTTACATTGTGTGCTCGGGAATTTAATTCTTCTGACAGGTTAACATTGGTTGGTGAAGCGCATGAAAATGGGCCTGTTAGAGTGCGGAGAACAAATGTACTCAGCAGAAGGCATTTGTTTCTTTCTATTTGTCATAGTTCGTGGTTATAAGACATCAGACTTAAGTACTGAAGTTCCTACGCGACTAGTGTGAGAGAAGAGTGATGCGTGATGCCATATGATGATGGATGGTATCCGCATGTCTGGTTTTGTGTGGTGTGCAGATGTGTTCAGTCAAAACAATGTTCATACAAAAATAACAGGGCAATCCACATAGGACGTCAGTAAACTCACGACGTATAAAGTCAATGATTCTTGTAACAGCCGTTGACGTTTTTCTTCATTATTTATTGTGGACGCTACAGTGACAAAATGGTTACGCGAATATGTAGACACATCAAACAGTCATTATCACAGCAACATTCAATACAGCAATAGACGGTAGACAGCATTACAATGATGAGTCAGATGCATGTTATATTTCATAGTGCTGTAAATGTAGTCAGGTGAAAAACTCCATCCTTTTCTATAACAGCCAGGAGATAACCAGATGTATGAGATCAGTTCACTCTCCTAATCTGACTTCAGCAAGACAGACACGTCTGCCGAAGTATAAATAATGTCCTCAAAAATATCCTCTAGATAACAAAGGTTTTTCAAACCTAGTTCAGGTAACCAAGTAGCAAGTAATAGTCCTTGGGACCTGCATCAACCGATGCAGTACAATGCAGCGACATGTGAGCTAGGAAAACATCTCGTGACGACGACTTTCGAAGACAGGCTATGAACCAGAAATCGTTCACGACCAAAAATCGATAGAGTTAATGAAAAAGTCAATTTACCTTGCTTTCCGGAAATACACAGAAATATTATGCCTCCCGCATGTGCAAATACACTAGAGGTATTATCTCGAATAAACGAAATATCCATTAAGAGGACTACACATCCCTGACAGAACAAAAAAATAGCGGAGATCCCCTCTTCAACGAGGCATCTCTTTCGCCATTCCAAATCGCTCACTCCACTAGTGGTGGGCGGAAACCGATCGACCAAGAAGCAAGACAAGTCATGCGCAGTCCAGCGCAAAATGACCACAGCTCAAACTTAACTGCATTCGATACCAACGCGAGAAGACAAATGCTTACCGAGAAAAGTGACTATAAATTTCAAGCAGTTGTTGCCCTTGCGTTATAAAATAGATATTGAAATAAAACGATGTTGCGAGAATTTATCACGCAACAAAGAGTATCAACACTAAACCGCCTACAGTGGACGAGTTATGTGGAGAAATTTACTCATCACCAAAAAAGAAGTGACGGAAACCACAGCTGCAGGACTCATCTGGAGCTAAGTTTTTGTGTAACAGGCTACAGCAAAAATCAAAGACATTCTAAAGCCCATTCTAAACCTCAGTGAGGAAACTTTAATTTCAATTATCACCAAATTTTCCATATTTTTTTTCCTATGTTAAAGACTAATTGACTATTAAACTTGTTGTATGTTATTTTAAACTAAACAATAATAGTTGATTCAGTATATGTACGAAAGCAAACGTATGAGCCAGTCTTTCTTGATAAATACATATACAGTCATGCGCCGCATAACGTCCGTTCGTACAACGTCCGACCGCATATACGTCCGTGGTCCCATAAGGTTATAATAGAGTAATAAGAAATCTTTTAAGAAACAGGACGAAGCGGACGTAAGGAGTAGCGAAAGCTCTCCCTCCAGCTTGTTCGCACGCACTCGTGTATCTCATGTCTCTTGTATACAGTACAAAGCGACTGCGATGCCAGGTGTATAATGGTACAGTACATATATAACATATAATACAGTACATATGTCTTGATAGTCATAATAAACGCCTATGTTACTGGCCTATGTATGTACTATACTGTACTTACTATCGTTATTTTAATGTGAACTTTCGAAAATAGATTACCGTGAAGTGCATCATGGCACCCAAACGCAGCAAAACCAGGACTAGTGATAGCAGCAGCAAGAGACAAAGGAAAAGTATCGATTTGGAAGTGAAACAAAAGGTAATTAAACATCACGAAGGTGGAAAACCAGTGAATGTTATAGATCGTGATTTGGGTATGTCGTCTCCACTGAAAGCTACAAAGCTTACGAAAATGCGAGAGGGACCTATATCAGATATGGAAAAATTGCTTGGATTGAAGACCAAACACAGAAGCGAATCCCTCTCAGCACGTTCACGATCACTGCTAAGGCACGAAGCTTGTTCGAAATGCCTAAAGAAAAAAGCAGGACCAGACTACAATATCGAGTTTAGTGCTAGTTCTGGGTGGTTCAAGAGCTTCAAACAACATAATGTGAAAGTGAGTGGTGAGTCTGCGAGTGCTGATGCTAAGGCAGCAGAAGATTTAGTCGAAACCCTAGATAAACTAATTTATAATAGGGAGGTTATTTGCCCCAGCAAATTTTTAATATGGACGAAACCTCCTTATTCTGGAAACGAATGCCTGAAAGGACCTTCAACCATAAGGAGGCCAAGTCAAGGCCAGGCTTTAAGGCTTTTAAAGACAGTACATTAGCTGAAATACAGTACTGTATGTGTACAGTATCTTGGCTATTTAGTCAATACAGGTACACTACAGTATCCCATATAACTTTGCAAAGTATAAGGTATGGTGTTCGTACAACGTCCAAATCGAATAACGTCCTATTTCACAGAACGTATCGTGGACGTTAAGCGGCGCATGACTATATATATAAATATAGAGCCATTACTTATAAGAGGGCATTTGTTGGATTACTCTAACTGAGGGCTTGAACGGGCCAGAATCATTGCATAACCCCTTCACAAAAGACGACGGACCAGATAATAAGTTAACAAATTTGCTCAGCCATTAAGCAGTGTTTGTTCTTGACTTCTGGGAATATCTTGTGAAGGCTCCCCTACAGTAGAAGCGCCATTCATCTTCTATCTACATCTTTGCCAAGAGTAATCTTGCGCGAAGATAGATACCTTGAACGACCTACTTTTAGATACGCTTGCGTTGTGACCATTAGTGGACCAATACTGCAAAGCAAGGGGAGGCAATCCCGTGACAATCTGTTAAACAGTCGGGTTTCAAAATCATCGTTATTTTGAATTGGCGCAAATTAGTCCTGCGCAAATCGAAGGCTACCTGTATTGCTTGAGAATGATTTAATATCAGCTCCATGTAGGTTCTAGAAATCTCTGAGGAGACAACGACAGAATAGGGCGACTGTATGTCAGGTAAGTCGTAAGAGACGATGAATATGATATTGTGCAACCTTATCATATAAACTAGTTGTTACATAAATTAACACTGCAGGAACAAATGATTGGTTTGGTGCTGGCTTCCTGGGGACCAGTTTGTCACGGATTGCCTCCCCTGTTTTGCAGTAGTGGTCCAACAGCGGCCAAAACTCAAAAGTATCTTAATGGGTCGTCAAAGGTGTCTACCTTCGCACAAGATTACCATTGGCACAGATGTAGATAGAAGGTTAATGACGCTTCTACCTTACGAAAGCTTTCACAAGATAATTCAGGAGTCAAGAACAATGCTGCTTAGAGCTGAACATTTGTTAACTTATATCTGTCTGCCGCCTTTTGTGAAGGATTTAAGCCATTGTTTTTAGCCCATTCAAGCCCCCAGTTGGTGTAACCCAACGAAATTCCTCTATAAGTAATGGCTCTATAGATGTAAATATATATACATGTTTATATTGATGTATGTTTGAAAGAATCTTGATCAAACGTTCGCTTAGATACATATAAAAAGTGAATCGACTATGATTGTTTAGTTTTAAAACAACTTGTAACAAATTTAATAATAAATTAGTCTTTAACAGTATAAATAAGGAGGGAATGATGAATTTTGCTGTAAATACAAGTTTTCGTCACGAAGACGTAGGTGAGGATTTATCAAAGTCCGTTGCTTTCGCCTTTTTTACAAGAAAACTTAACTCTAGGTGAGTCCTGTCGCCGTGGTTTTCGTCACTTCGTGGTGAGAGTGTACTTCTCTCACACGAGTGGCGTAGTAACTTTAGTACTTCGAACCGTCAGATAGCTTATAACCACAAGTAGTCTTGTACCACGAATATTTTTTGACAAAATAGAAAACAAATGCCTCTGCTAAGCATATTTGTGGGCTGCCAATTAACAGGCGCATTCTCGCTGTCCACCCACCAATGTTAATCTCTCAGAAGAATTAAATTCCCGAGTACACAGTGTAGCTCCGGGAAGATGAATAAAATTCACCATATTCCTCTGGGTATAAACTCGGAAAATGTGTCTGGATAGCGAGAATACTGATTTGCGTGAGTTACAATTAACAAAGCGCATATATCTCACAAAATATTATACAATTTAGGCACATGTGGTGTAATCATCAGTCATCACTGCTCCATTCGGAGTTTGGGGTCACCTCTGCTGTCGGTTTTCCGCACGACTAGCCAGAAGAAATCCCCAGCTCTTACTGTAGGGGTTTCCAAATATAATAGTTTCGTATGTTGAGGTTGCCAGCCTCATATAGCTTAGCAAGAAAACATGTTAATTCACATTTGTAAAATAAAGGTTTACACTTACCCCAAGGTTTTGGGAATTCACAATCTCCTCGCGCAGGTAAAAATGGACACGAGCAATTTAGGTTATATGCTCTCGAACCACTTGGTCTGGAAATTTTGAATCACTTTTATGACGGGTGAATCTGCGAAACACTTGGTCTGGGAAAGTTTCTCTTATAACGGGTGATCCTATTCCTAGGTTTCCAGTCTTCGCGTTTTAAGTCCTGGTCCCTTAAGTTTTTCAGTGTCTGTATTTATAAAGGCTGGCTTACTTTTAAGGTTTTAAGTTTCCCAAATACTTCGATCTGTCACTTATAATATAGGAATTCTAAGTCCGATGTCTCACTGGGTTCTGTGAGTCGCTCATATGACGTGCGCTGCAGTCTCTCTGTTCTGTGTCTCTGATTTCGCTAGATTATATTTCCAGTTTTCAGTTCAGATCACAGATGGTCTTTCCGCCGAGTTTTTCCAATGAAATTCAATGTATATCCCGGCGCTCACTTCAAACCAATGGAATCTCTCTAGACTATGTGGGTCGGGGTGTTTAATTCAAAAAATCCCCCGTGTATTTAAAATATTAAATTTAATATTCCAACGTGTGACCTCTTTCAAATCATGCGGTAATATTTCCGGTGGCATCTTGTGAAACCTCGCAAAGCAAATCTGTGTACTGATTACCTGTCCTGATGCTTTCCTGCCAATATTGACTCGCCAGTCAGATTTATCTTTAGTAAAGATACGGACAGGGGCCAGCGGATGCTGTGTGGTTGTGACTCCCCCCAGACTGATTTCTCAGACGGACAATATTGGCTTCCTTAGAAACGATCGTGCACGACCAGCCTGTGTCAATAGAGGATCGTCGCCATCAAAGGCTGGCGAGGACAGAGATAAACATATTACCGCTGACCGGTGATAGTGACTGGGTATTGTTACGGTAATACCCCAGTTCACCTGGCGTAACGTAAATAAGTCTGAGGAGTGGTCACAGTAAAAGAATGTAAGGGCAATAAATATGCCAAATAATAGCGGTTGAATGGGAGAAAGAGAAAAATTAAGAAGAGAAGGGATACTGCCGGAGTGGCTGAAGGTGTGAGAGAGCCACCAAAAGAATACTGTTAGTGCTGAATTACTGTTAAACTGCTGTTTGGGGGGTGGTGCTGAAGAAACCCTAATAGCCGTCATATAATGTTAGAACGGGGGTTCTTGTCTGAGCCATCGTAAATGTGTAGACCCACGCTAGATGTTGCGTCGTATCAATATAGGCCACCATAAATAACACAGGTCTTGCTCAGGTATCGAAGGTGTAAGTGCTGCGTAGGTGAGTGAGTGTCACGTTGACCTGGAGACAATGTTTTGACTGATATAGGTCACCAGGCATAGAGGCGCTGACAAGGGTGTCACACAAACGCACTCTCAAATGTGTATACGCTTGATATCTATAGATTGCTTCAAGAGGGGTGGTTGGTGTGGTATGTAGATAATTAATCATCAATGGATGGATGCGAATGCGTTTATAGGTTCTGACAGGTCACAGTCCATCCACACAACCACATGTAGAAGTCAGTAATTGTGGACAACAGCTGACGTTTCATTGATTTATTGACGACACAAGACACTGGACGTTCATCATCATATAAATAGTCAGTACGATACTTGACGACATACAGCATAGCAATGGTGAATAATATAAATTGGCATCAATGCATCAGCAAACGACTGTAGATATATTCAGGTGCTGAAACCATCATCCTTTTCTAGCTACAGCCAAGACATCTAGATGTAGGAGATTAAATAAACTCTCCCTTTCTGACCCCCAGCAAGACATACATATCTTCTGGAGTACATCAGGCAATGTCCTCTAAGTTCCTTTAGTAGCAAAGGTGTCAAACCTTGACCGACGTGATACCGCCGGAGCAACAGAGTTCAACAAACCGATAGCCCTTAGGGCATGCACCAACCCGATGCATAAAAATACATGGTGATTCGTGAGCTGAAACTTCTCATGACAGTAGACTCTTTCCCGCCCAGTGGGAAAGCTAGCAAGCAGACTACAAAATGTCAATCATGAAAGCTGGCGACAAATAATAATCATATGAAGACCAATTACCTTTCTTCAGAAATAAACACAACTCACACGCCTCCAGGCGTTTTGAATCACATGGGGGAAATCATATGTAGATAAACTAACAACTCAAGAGGACTTCCAATTTCCCCGTCAAAAATGATCACGGACGCAGAAACGCGTCTCACTCTGATCGAAACCACTGCTAGACTCCTGGAACGGAAGTCTTTCTCCAACAACCTTAAACTCGACACATGCGCAGTAGCGCTTGACCCCTGAGCTAAACTCAAACGGGCCGATGTTGGACACATACCAAGCAAAGATACTGACCAAATCGAGCCTTATATGGTCAGGGAATAAACATCAACTCTGGTTGCAAACATTCCAAGAAAAGCTGACCTATACGAGCCATATAAGGATAACAACCAGACCTAGATCTAATAATAGACCGCCAGGTTAAGACACAAGAGCGGGTAACAACTTTTGTAAAAATGTAACCTCAGATAACCCACAGTTATGTACCTTTGATTACAAAAAAATTAAAGTGTACAAACAAGACAGGTGAATATATATTGACTCAGAAAAATCTGTGCGTAACAAATACGTACAGACGTTTTGTCATACAGTTATAGAGGTGGCTCCATTCTCCATAAAGGGTGAAAGAAGAAATCAACAGTATCATCCATTCAAATTATTTTCATGACTTAAGGGTCGTCCAAATATGAAATCACTCAATTTTTGACATATACGAGATATTGAGAGTTCGTACATTTTAGGCTTTGCTACACAGAGGGTTCTAGGCTAAGGAATGAAAGAAAATTAAATCTACACTACACCAGTGTTTCTTAACCTTTTAGAAGTCCTGTACCCCTTTAAATCATCTTAAGAAGCCTCGCACACCTTTACATCATTTTAAGAAGCCTCGCACCCCTATATAAGATCTTAGGAAGCCTCGTACCCCTTTACAGCATCTTAAGAAGCCTCGCACCCCTTTACATCTTAAGAAGCCTCGCACCCCTTTACATCTTAAGAAGCCTTGCACCCCTTTACATCTTAAGAAGCCTCGTACCCCTTTACAGCATCTTAAGAAGCCTCGCACCCCTTTACATCTTAAGAAGCCTCGCACCCCTTTACATCTTAAGAAGCCTTGCACCCCTTTACATCTTAAGAAGCCTCGCACACCTTTACATCTTAAGAAGCCTTGCACCCCTTTACATCTTAAGAAGCCTCGCACCCCTTTACATCTTAAGAAGCCTTGCACCCCTTTACATCTTAAGAAGCCTCGCAACCCTTTACATCTTAAGAAGCCTCGCACACCTTTACAGCATCTTAAGAAGTCTCACGGGAGCCGCGCTGGTGTAATGGCTTCGGCGTTGTACTGGCGACCAGGTGTTCATGGTTCAAACCCGGGCGTCGGCGTTTGAAGAAATGTTTACGGCCGGAAATTTGACTGAATAGCCTGAACGGCTCCTGTGATAAACCCTCTGTGGATGGGAAGGAGCGAAGCTCCTGACCGGGTTGGAAGGAAAGTCCTCAGGTTCCCCAGCCTCGCAATGACATGTCATTGGGCCGAAGGGCTGAAAGCCCAAGTGCTGCTGGTTAAAAAAAAAAAAAAAAAAAAAAAAAAAAAAAAGAAGTCTCACGTCCCTTTATCTTGTAGCTCGCAAGACCATGCCAGAAATGCTAAAAAAATATAAGTTGTTTTTTTTAAGACAATTTTATTTATAGAATGTGACTAATGTTGAGTATCAAATTCACATTCTAAATGTTCTGTTTTGTACAAATACATTTGAGTTCTGTATATTATACGTTTGTTTATAATGGTTTGCCTTTTAAATTATTTGACATCTCTCGCACCTCTGGACGGTGAGTTTTGCACCCCAAGGTGGTGCATGCACCCCTGGTTAAGAAGCACTGCATTAAACTGATCCTTCCTTTCTTTATCTGCCTGGTAAACCTCGTGGTTATTGAGACATTGCTTGTCATTACACACTTTATTTTTTTCTTATGTTAGCATCTGAACACCTTCCAAAAGTCTAATCTTCCCGTCTCTGACTAAGCTGAACAGACCACTGTGGTTTCAAAGCATGTTTCATTCTCTAATTTTTGTTCCTCTCAGTACCAAAACAATATATAACCTTTTCCGAGTAACAGCGTTTTCTTTTATCACACATCTATAAACTCTTCAAGGATGAAAAGCCCGTATTGGATGTCGCTTGTCCCAGGCCTTGCGGCGGGAGGTGAGCGTTCCAGGTCGGTGTATTTGAACTAAGTTTTTTTAAAATCAAATTTTATGTTTTATTAATCCTCACTCTATTTCCTTTACAATTATGCTTAAATTTAAAAACGTGTGAATAAAACGTAGAAAAACCCGACCTCTAAATTTTAACACTATATGAAAATTTAAAGGGACAGAAAAATCTTTGTGTCAAACACAAGAAAGCTACCAAGTCTCTTTAAATTTAACGCTGTATATTAAAGTATTTTTGTCACTGCATCTAAAGAAAAGAGAGCGCAGTAAGCCATCTTATGGTTCAATATGTCGTTGACGTGTCGTAAAGTCTCTCTAGCCAATCTGCAACAACACATATAGTCTCTAAGGCAAAGCTGCTACATCCTTAAAATCGGCAGGGTCGTAGAAATTGCTGTTTTGCTTTAACGCCTGTTCACGCAAGAAAGGTTCTGATATTGGATCTCCTAATCCTCGCCTTTGGGTGAGCCGTAAATAAACAGTATCTTCCAGCGAGCTTCATTCCACGCTCTCAGTTTTTCATTTCTTCGAACCTTCATCCAACATTTGTTTTTTTAGAGATGCATTACCCTCACACTTCCAAAACGTCTTTTAAAATGTCAGATTCGTGTTACTGTGTACTGATATTTTTGTAGCTTGATTGCTTGTGAAAAGATCGGTTGAGTGGAGGGAGGAAATACAAATAAAATGTAATACGTCTTACTAGGACAAAAGACGAGAATATACCTACGTGACGACCCCAAGACGTTTATCAGGGACGTACGAACAAAAACAGAAAGGACAGAAAGTGAGAATTTAGTAAAAATCATGAGAAATAAGAGCGAGTACAACCTGATTAGAACCTCATGGCTGACCGAAAATGGCTGCCGCCGATACCGGAAGTAGAGAGAAAATACTAAGTACGGAAGAAAACGAAAACACAAAGAAAAACTCAGTATGGGAAAAGTATAGAACGAGAAGAAAAGGAGGATGGGTGAGAGAGAAAATATACTCTCTATCTATCTATCTATCTATCTATCTATCTATCTATCTATCTATCTATCTATCTATCTATCTATCTATCTATCTATCTATCTATCTATCTATCTATCTATCTATCTATCTATCTATCTATCTATCTATCTATCTATCTATCTATCTATCTATCTATCTATCTATCTATCTATCTATCTATTGAAATAAAGGGACAAAACATTAAACAAAAGAGAGAGAGAGAGAGAGAGAGAGAGAGAGAGAGAGAGAGAGAGAGAGAGAGAGAATGACAAAAATATGATAATAAAAATAAAAAGATTAAAAAAATAAATAAAAGAGGAAACCAGTGCTGATGAGGACAGAGGTCAGGTATGAGGACATAGGTAAGGTATGAGGACAAAGGTCAGGTATGAGAACAGAGGTCAGGTATGAGGACAGAGGTCAGGTATGAGGACAGAGGTCAGGTATGAGGACAGAGGTCAGGTATGAGGAAAAGAAAGGGCGATAGAACTCAGCAATGGACATACGACTGAGTAAAGAGAAACGCCTCAAATAAATTAGTGCTAGGTGTTGTAACCATTAGGTTTAATGCAACCCATAAGGTGGATGAGGCTTTGTTCAAGACAGAACGGCTGTTGACATCCAAGGAACAGGATCTGATTGATGTGACAAGATGACAGTAGCACCATCCTGATTAGGGTCATTGAAATGGATGGTGTGGAGGCCATCCGAGAGGTGTCTGCGAAATCAGTCCCTAAGTCGTGTACCCATTTGGCCATTGTACGATATTCTCTATACTTGCTGATAGGAAAGTTATATTAGTGATTGCGTCTTTAAACTGTCTGGGTCGTCCACGTTTCCTATAAACCATAGTTGTCTGAGTGTCCAGAGAATGACCTCGGCCAATAATGCATTTTTTTTTAGGTGCAAAATTGTCTGAGCATCCTTTCACGATGTACTGTCACAGCAAGGCGATGGCGCCGTTTGGTTGGTAATAGGTTCGATTCCCGGTAAGCCCATCACTTATATTTTCGTTTCTGTTGTCTAGTGTCATCATTTATGTCCAACAAGTACCTGTTAATTACCTTTATTTATTCATTTACTGTTCACAGGACTCAAGGTTTTCTCCATTATTTATTTACGATATTCTGCAACGTTTGCATAAATGATACATAAGTGACGTTGCGCGACTCGCATGTAAAGCAATTAGTAATAGTTTACGTGGCTTTAGGACATGGCAGTTTACGTGTTTTGGTGACGTATTGGCACTCATTGTATCGTGTTCGTTTACATTGCTGGGTGTCCAAGTGACGGTTTTCAGTCACGTCTATAGGTCACCAAGGGTGGCTTACTGAACACTTGCCGGGTCACTAGATCGGCTTGCAGAAAATGTAAGTAGCGATAGGATATCCTAATAGCAGCGATGTTGGGGTGATAGGTCATAATTAACTTGACTATCGGATGCAAACAGTCGGTTTGGCCTTGAACAAAGCCTCGTCGACCTTATGGGTTACCACAACCCAACGCTTTGATCACCCAGCATTCTTTAATCTGTTGCGTTTCTTTCTACTCAGTCGCATTTCTACAGCTGAACTATCACCCTTTATTTTCCTCATGATTGGCCTCTCTTCTCACCAGAACTTGTTTTCTCTTGTATTCGTGTTTTTTATTTTTAAGTCCGTTTATTTTTATTTACATATTACTCTCTCTCTCTCTCTCTCTCTCTCTCTCTCTCTCTCTCTCTCTCTCTCTCTCTCTCTCTCTCTCTCTCTCTCTCTCTCTCTCTCTCTCTCTCTATTTTCCTTTTTTGGGGGGATTTTTGTGTGTCTGAAATTTATTTTCTTCTGTTTTAAAAAAACTATATTAAATAAATGTATATATAATTTGTTCACTTTCCACATTACTTTTTGCTGTCTCGTTCTATACTTTTTGTTGTCTCGTTCTATACTTTTTGTTGTCTCGTTCTATGCTTTTTTGTTGACTCGTTCTATACTTTTTGTTGTCTCGTTCTATACTTTTTGTTGTCTCGTTCTATACTTTTTGTTATCTCGTTCTATACTTTTTGTTGTCTCGTTCTATACTTTTTGTTGTCTCGTTCTATACTTTTTGTTGTCTCGTTCTATACTTTTCTATTATTTAGTTTTTCTTTTTTCCTGGGGATTCCAGAACGAGAACTGCCTGGTAATGCTATCTTCAGGTTTTCTCAATCCATCTTCAGCGTCTTCTTCTCATCTTGTGTTCTTCAGGCACTTGTCTGGTTCTTGTCATCAGTTCCACATTAGGGATCTTATCATTCCACTTCAGTCCTATTCATTACAAGCACACATTTATGAAAGTCTGTGTCACATAATGATTGGGTCGATCTCTTTTCCTCTACGGTAGTATTTAGTTACAGTTTTTGGTTGTACTAAATTACTTGCATTTCCGCGATCGGCACTTTTCTTTTCATTCTATCAAGCAGATATTTTGTACTTTCAAATAATCTTACACTCCTCTCAGTGATACGTCGTCGTGTCTGTTTGTTTACCGGTTCATCCCTGCTGGAAAATGAGACGGATGAGATAATATTAACCGACAATCATGTCGGCTACGGATTAGCAATAAAATTGTTCAGCGACTTTGATTATTATGCTGATAAGTCTGATGTGCCTTCCTCGGCCAGATGAGTAAACGAAGAATTTTGTATTCGCAAGCAACGGTAGTTAGATTATTCGCCTGCGCGACACATTTCTGGACAGACAAGAATGACATAATCGTTTTCGGTACACCTTGTTACAAAGACATTACTTATATGAAAGTAATGTGAAGTTATTTGTAAACATTGCCCAGAGAGTGATTGGATGTTTTCTTTCCATATTTGGGAGACATGACCTCTGCAGTAACGCGCAGGAATTTCCATGAGGAAATAATTTGATTTACCCCAGAACACACGTATGTTTGAAACGATTGGCAGACATTCGGAAAGAAGGCACACCAACCCTTTCGATTTCAGCCCTGCTTAACATCGTAACAAACAAATGCGGGGGAAGACAGGCAATATAACCTGACACTTCAGCCAGAGTAGAACACTGTGAAAATTCACTCGCACCAAGAAGACAACCAAACTTTGCCAGAGTTAATACTAAGATCAGCTTTCATTTATCAAACCGGACTTGTTTGGAATTCTTGAGGACTTAAGAGCCCAGGAAAACACTACTACAAGGAAAACCAGAATCCAAAGGAATCTGAACACCAGTCAAAGTGGGAACTTATTGCTAAAGTAACAACACCCTAAACCAAGTGCAAGAGGCCTCTACAAGTGCCTTTTTTCTCTGAGCCAGCAGTCTGTTAGCCTAAAGGTTGGCGTAAGTTCAATTATATTTTTTTTTGTAGTGAAATTGACCGAGATACAACGGTAAAATACTCCAAAGATAACATTTAAGGATAAAAACATAATGCGTAAGCTGCTGATGTACATGATCGCCTAGACCGCGGTCATCATCCTCTATAAATTTTGCCTTGCTAGACAGGAGGGGAACGGAGGATCAAAAAGGAAAAAATATGACTGGAAAGATTGCGTAGCAAGGCTAAGGAGACGCAATTGGGGGGGATGGAGGAAAGTAAAAAATTCACGTCCCCCAAATTGACACGAGGTACGGAATGGACGCTTTTGCGATACTAAGATTTTGATTTGAATTGAGCGGCAGAACGCGGATGGTAGGAAAATTACAAAAATTTAAAAAGTAATTTTTCTTAATATTAATGTTAGGAATATAAAAATTAGCTGGCCGGATGGCCTATTCTGAGCAGTGAACTAATATGTTCTTAAATTTACAAACGGATAGATAATATTG
The DNA here is from genome assembly GCA_024509875.1 of Oreohelix idahoensis. Lineage (NCBI taxonomy): Eukaryota > Metazoa > Mollusca > Gastropoda > Stylommatophora > Oreohelicidae > Oreohelix > Oreohelix idahoensis. The sequence goes on from JAMPIV010017018.1 coordinate 237,646, forward strand.
AAGATAATGACAAAAGACAGTGTAGTTTACATCATCGACAGACTGCCTTGAATAAAAAGTGTCGTTATTTGCACACAAAAACACGACCTTGGGAACAGGTGTTCAAAGTTACTTATTATGGAGGAGAGGTTTTTTGAGCGGTAGCTGTGTCTAAATATAACTTTTTACGACAAAATTTTAAGGGGAGAGAAAGGTTGCTTCAAAAATCAAGCACATTTTTTTTAGAAACACAAGTAGAGACGGACAGACTAACAGATAACCATCCATACTTGACTGAAGCATGACTGAAATGACTTTAGTGTAGAAATTTGAAATTTAAAGTACAACTAGGCAGTGATTGGCCACAGACAATCATATCATTAGCGCTCAGACGCGAAAGTGGGGTCATTCTTCAATAATTGTTCAGTGTTAGACACAGATTTTAAAGTGTGGTGTTTTCCCATATGAAAGACAGTGAATAAATTTAGGGACGCCATACTATAGCCAGCAGCTCAGCTGAGTTTTGCTAGCAATTCTGTGTTATGTATTCATAATCTGGTAAGATTGAAATTATTTCTTTATATATTTTGAATATTGTTTCATGTTCGAGTGATTTGATACTGCCATATCAAAATCTAGCCTTACAAACAAGTAGGGAGTTGCTCTAGACCCCCCGCCCAAGTCAGGGTCTAGGGACCAACAAGGTACATAAACTACAGCAAGGATTATGCAAGATATATCAAGCGTTGAAACAGATTACCTATCTTCTTTTAGGGCCGACAACTAATAAATATTTTTCAGAATCTATAGTCTGGGAGGATCTATCTGATGTAAACCCACCATGGTAACTGTGCTGTTTGGTCAGAGAGATCTGACCTGTCTGTATGATGTGGTTGTTGTGTCAGTGTGGTGTCCAGACGTGGGTATAGAATAGATTTTGACACATAGCCCATACTTTGATTGCAGAGCTGTGAGTTTCTATCGACAACAAAGCAGAGTCTATTCGGTGGGTGACTTTACTCGAGTGTATCTGTGCAGTTCTTGTGACAGAGACCACCATTATTGTCCGCCAGCACGGAGAGGTGGGACCGCAAGTTTTCAGCACCAGAGCTACAAAAAGATGAGTGAGCCTCTGGTCTGCTGGACATTCACCAACTATTGGTAGTGACTAATATCCCCATAAAAATTCCCACCTTTTTCTGGACACTGTGTAGTCAATATAGACAGGTGTGATGAGGCCACCCCAACAGCACAAACAGTAACTATCCTCCCAAAGAGATGACTACTCGAACATTTTAATAAAACTAACTAGTCTAGTACTTAAATATGTACACTCTTGCATTTATTATGTAACATTCCATGCATACTTTTTTCATAAATTTTAAATCCTTCTTTTAAAACAAGTTCTGGTCACATAAAACTTGATCCAGAACCAATAAATGTAATATAATTATATCAAAAATTTTATACACGTGAGTTAGTTCAGTGTATTTTAACACTTGTTAATCTTATTAGTCTTCTTAAATATCTGTGGGTGTATTTATAACTAACACACCACATTACACATCATTACCCTAGACACTTTACGTAGCCACATTCATTAAGAAAAAAAAAAATTAAGTGTGAGGTCGTAGTGGTAGCAAGAAAGGCCTTCTGACAATTCTCAACTACATTTTATCTCAGGAGCCTTCACAGCTGGCCTCATACAATGTACATGTAGTAATAACACCATCATACAATACCATCAACACCACTACATAAATTGGGGTCTTGTCCAGGGATAATTAGCCAATATTAATATTAAGATCTCCTGGTGGGAGAAATAAAAGTAGGGAAATAAATTGTAAAATTTCCTTTAAAATTAAAAGTGTCCCTGCAGATAAAAGTTGGTGAATCTTCACAGCCAGTAATAATTAAGTAGTTAACTGGTTAGTTAGATTATAGTCATAAGAATTACTTAGTGTATTTACTGGTTAGAGATTTAGCTTGTATATTATTATATTGTCTGAAAAGTATGGCTGAGCTAGCAAAGTTCCGATCAGCTGCTGTGCTCACGGCGAAGGAGATGGGAATGGATGGTCAAATTTTAATTCAATACGTAACGGCTGAATGTGATAAATATATTGAACGGGAAGAAAGGAGGTTAGCTGAAGAGAAGAGGTTAGAGGCTGATAGAGACATTAAGAGGCTGCAGATTGAGGCAGAAGAAAAAACGACAGCAAAGGGAGGCAGAAGATAAAAAGGCCGAAAGGGAGGCAGAAGATAAAAAGGCCGAAAGGGAGGCAGAGGAAAAAAGGTTGACTGCCGAAAGGGAGGCTGAAGATAGAAGGTTGCAGAGGGAGCACGAATTACGACTAAGGGAGCTGGAATTACAAGGCCCGGCCCCTGAAAATGGTGCCAGCCCTTTTGCCTCAGATGCTACGCCCAGTATGGGAGCCTCAAACTCAGCTATGGGGTTTCATTTAGACCATTTTGTTGAGAAAGACGATGACATAGAGGGGTACCTGGGACGTTTTGAGTTATTAGCTACTACATATGGGTTAGAGAGAGAGAGGTGGAGTTTAAAGCTATCACAGGGATTGAGGGGTGCTTCTTATGAAGTATTTGCCAAAATGAACAGGGAAGACCAAGACAATTATGACATGTTAAAGCAGGCTTTGTTATTAAGGTACGAGAAGAATGGTGAATTTTATCGTAAGAGATTTAGAAATGCCAAACTGTTGTCTGGGGAGACATACCACCAATTCTCTGCCAGACTAGAAACCTATTTGGAGAAATGGACGGCTCTGGGGAAGACCCAAGATCTTAAAGAAATGATCATGATTGAGCAATTGAGAGAGTCCATGGCTCCAGACATGAGAAAATTTCTCATGGAACAAGGTGCAGAGAAGTTGGGGGAAATTTTAAATGTTGCTGAGAGGTATCAGGCAGCTCAGGCAGAGGTAAGTGGTGCTAAGAAGAAGCACATAGACAATTTTAAAGCTCCACAGCAATTTAATAAATTTGATAATAGAGAGCAGGGAAATAAGGGTAGGACAAATTTTGAGCGGCCAAGAAATGACTATCGCGACAGAAACTCACAGTTCAATGACCAAAAGTTCAATGAAAGAAAACCGTTGAACCAAGGAAAAAGATGGTGCAAATGGTGCAAGAAGGATAACCATAACACCGAATTTTGTAGAAGGAAACCTTCAAACATTGCTGCAATGAAGTCGGGGACGCAAAGATTAAAGGTTAATCCTAAGGGACAACAGGAACCTTATCACCCCCAGTTTGTGAGGATGTTATTTGTAATGGGGTCACCATAAGGTGCCTTTATGATACAGGTTTGGATTATGATTCAGTTGTGAAGTCTAGCCTAGTGGACCCAAGTCAGTATACCACAGAAACAGTGGAAATACAAGGGGCGACTAAGGACATACCACTCATGACACTTCCCATCGCAAGGATAACGGTGAAAACTCGCTATGTGGAAGGAGAAATCAGAGCAGCAGTGATAGATGAACCAATCTACCCTCTGATATTGGGGTGTAGATACGTCTTCTTGGGGAATCCCGAGAAACCTGTGATCATGGCGACAGTGCAGACCAGGTCACAGAAGAAGGAGGAAGAAGGTGAACCTATAAATGCTCATCCAGAGGAGATGAGGAAGGCGCAGGCTGAGGATAGGACACTCTAGCCATGTTTTAAAAAATTACCCAAATGCCACACACCTCCGAGCAAGGGGGAATATTTCATGAAGAACAAACTCTTATACAGGAAGGCCGGAACTGGAACAAATGGTCACAACCAGCTGGTTCTTCCCATTGCATATAGAGATAAAGTGATGGAACTCGGGCATGCGATTCCCTTCAGTGGTCACATGGGGATCAGCGCCACAGGACAGCGTATAGCTTGTCATTACTTCTGGCCAGGGATAACGGAGGATATAAAAAGATATGTCAAATCCTGCCCAGAATGTCAAAGGGTAGCTCCAAAGCACTGGACTGCTCCTGCAACTCTAGGGGAAATGCCCATAGTGGGAACACCTTTTGAGAGGGTTGCAGTGGATATTGTAGGACCTCTCACTCGGACCAAGAGGAGGAACAGTTACATCCTTACTCTGGTGGACACTTGTTCTATGTGGGGAGAGGCGGTAGCCCTGCCATCAATTGATTCAAAACATGTAGCAGAGGCACTACTTACAATATTTACCCGATTAGGATTCCCGCATCAAATCTTGACGGATAATGGATCTCAGTTCAAGGGGAAACTAACGGAAGAAGTTTTTAAGCTATTTCAAGCCAGACACTTTCATTGTAGTCCGTACCATCCACAAGGGAACGGCCAGGTAGAGAGGTTCAACGGGACTCTCATTTCTATCCTGAGAAAGCTGGCACACGAAAAACCGGATCTGTGGGATCAATTCCTGCCCGCCGCATTGTTTGCGTACCGGGAGGTACCACATAGTTCAACCGGGATGGCTCCCGCAACTCTGCTATTTGGGAGGCCAATAAAAGGTCCATTAGAAGCGCTATTAAGGACCTGGACAGATGAGAAGGCGGAAGAGACTGTTACCTCATCGTATCAATACGTGAACGAACTGACCACTCGTTTGAAAGCTGGATGGAAACTGCAAATGATAATTTGAAACAAGCCAGGAAGAAACATGCAGCATATTTTAATAGGAAGGCAAAGGACAGGGAACTGGCAGTCGGAGAGAAGGTGCTGCTTTTACTACCCGGAAGCCAGAATAAATTACAAATTGGTTGGCAAGGTCCATATACGGTTCTAGAGAAGGTGTCTAGAACAAACTATAAAATTGACAAAAAGGGGAAGGAAAAAGTTTATCATGTAAACCTGTTAAAGAAGTATCTGGACAGACCACTCCAGGAAAGCACCCCTTATTGACCTTAGCTATTGCAACCCAGATGCAAAAGGAACCACTCACCTCACATGAATACCCATTACATCCTTGTGAAACCGCAGCACAGGTAAAAGTCAGTAAGCACCTGACTAAAAATCAGAGGGAGAGAGTTCAACAAGTTCTGGAGGAACATACAGATGTATTAACAGATAAACCAGGCCATACAAATTTGCTACAGTATGACATGAAACTGGTAGACTCAAACCCAATCTGTATGAGAGCCTATTCTATTCCGTTCGCGAAGGAGAAGGCATTAAAGGAAGAAATAGATTATTTATTGAAGGAGGGGATTATTTCGCACAGTGAATCATCTTTTAGTTCTAGTGTCGTTTTGTTGAGAAAACCGACTGGGGAAACACAGACTGTGCATAGATTACAGGAAACTGAATGCTGTCACAGAAGGACAAGTGGATCCATTACCAGACACAAAACAGCTATTTGCCAGACTGAACAAGGCAAAATACTTTTCAAAAGTGGATCTTAGTAAAGGCTATTACCAGATCCCAGTGAAGCCTGAAGTGAGACCTTATTTGGCTTTTAGCACTTCGGATGGACATTATGAATTCAATATGCTACCATTCGGACTGAAAAATGCTCCGAGTGTGTTTTCAAGGATGATGCGAAAAATTGTTGGACCCCCTGAATAACCCATGTATCACAAATTTCATGGATGATATTCTCGTCGCCACAGAGACATTTGAAGAACACATTGAAGCTCTGGAGATGTTGTTTGATAGACTTCGGGAGGCGAACTTAACTGCTAGGCCAACAAAATGTTGTATTGGATGCAAAGAGTTGGAATTCTTGGGGCACACTGTATATCAGGGTAATATGACCCCTGATCCTAAGAACTTGGAAAAAACTGCAGAGAGCACCTAGGCCGCAAACCAAAAAGGACGTGCGATCATTCGTGTCGTTATGCGGATTTTATCAGAAATACATCAAAAATTTTAACGCCATTTGTGCTCCTCTGACTGATCTGACTCGCAAGGGACTTCCAGATAAAATTATTTGGACTGCACAATGTGAATTAGCGTTCCAAGAGTTAAAGGAAAAACTCACTAGCAAGCCTATTCTCAAACTGCCTGATTTGACACAGGACTTTGTCTTAAGAACCGATGCCAGTAATGTAGGACTTGGAGGGGCTTTGTTGCAAAGATCATCTTCACCTGATGGGGAACTGAAACCAGTCGCTTATGCAAGCCGCAAATTGAATAAGGCGGAACAAGGATACTCCACAAGCGAAAAAGAATGTTTAGCGTTAATCTGGGCAATAAAGAAGTTTCAAATCTATCTGTATGGTAGGACTTTTGTGGTGGAGACGGATCATCAGCCTCTCGTGTTCTTGTCTCAGGCTAAGCATGAAAACGCAAGATTGCTGAGGTGGTCTTTATTGCTTCAACCTTATCAGTTCAGTATCCAATATATCCCAGGCAAATTGAATGTCGGTGCAGATTTCCTCAGTCGGCACCCCTGTGATCAAAATTAGAGTAGTGGCAGACGTGAGGAGTAATTTTACCTATGTGTATCGCTGGTTTTGGAACTTGCCATAGGCATGTTTTCAAGTGGGGAGATGTGTAGTGAAATTGACCGAGATACAACGGTAAAATACTCCAAAGATAACATTTAAGGATAAAAAACATAATGCGTAAGCTGCTGATGTACATGATCGCCTAGACCGCGGGTCATCATCCTCTATAAATTTTGCCTTGCTAGACAGGAGGGGAACGGAGGATCAAAAAGGAAAAAATATGACTGGAAAGATTGCGTAGCAAGGCTAAGGAGACGCAATTGGGGGGGATGGAGGAAAGTAAAAAAAATTCACGTCCCCCAAATTGACACGAGGTACGGAATGGACGCTTTTGCGATACTAAGATTTTGATTTGAATTGAGCGGCAGAACGCGGATGGTAGGAAAATTACAAAAATTTAAAAAGTAATTTTTCTTAATATTAATGTTAGGAATATAAAAAATTAGCTGGCCGGATGGCCTATTCTGAGCAGTGAACTAATATGTTCTTAAATTTACAAACGGATAGATAATATTGAAGATAATGACAAAAGACAGTGTAGTTTACATCATCGACAGACTGCCTTGAATAAAAAGTGTCGTTATTTGCACACAAAAACACGACCTTGGGAACAGGTGTTCAAAGTTACTTATTATGGAGGAGAGGGTTTTTGAGCGGTAGCTGTGTCTAAATATAACTTTTTACGACAAAATTTTAAGGGGAGAGAAAGGTTGCTTCAAAAATCAAGCACATTTTTTTTAGAAACACAAGTAGAGACGGACAGACTAACAGATAACCATCCATACTTGACTGAAGCATGACTGAAATGACTTTAGTGTAGAAATTTGAAATTTAAAGTACAACTAGGCAGTGATTGGCCACAGACAATCATATCATTAGCGCTCAGACGCGAAAGTGGGGTCATTCTTCAATAATTGTTCAGTGTTAGACACAGATTTTAAAGTGTGGTGTTTTCCCATATGAAAGACAGTGAATAAATTTAGGGACGCCATACTATAGCCAGCAGCTCAGCTGAGTTTTGCTAGCAATTCTGTGTTACGTATTCATAATCTGGTAAGATTGAAATTATTTCTTTATATATTTTGAATATTGTTTCATGTTCGAGTGATTTGATACTGCCATATCAAAATCTAGCCTTACAAACAAGTAGGGAGTTGCTCTAGACCCCCCGCCCAAGTCAGGGTCTAGGGACCAACAAGGTACATAAACTACAGCAAGGATTATGCAAGATATATCAAGCGTTGAAACAGATTACCTATCTTCTTTTAGGGCCGACAACTAATAAATATTTTTCAGAATCTATAGTCTGGGAGGATCTATCTGATGTAAACCCACCATGGTAACTGTGCTGTTTGGTCAGAGAGATCTGACCTGTCTGTATGATGTGGTTGTTGTGTCAGTGTGGTGTCCAGACGTGGGTATAGAATAGATTTTGACACATAGCCCATACTTTGATTGCAGAGCTGTGAGTTTCTATCGACAACAAAGCAGAGTCTATTCGGTGGGTGACTTTACTCGAGTGTATCTGTGCAGTTCTTGTGACAGAGACCACCATTATTGTCCGCCAGCACGGAGAGGTGGGACCGCAAGTTTTCAGCACCAGAGCTACAAAAAGATGAGTGAGCCTCTGGTCTGCTGGACATTCACCAACTATTGGTAGTGACTAATATCCCCATAAAAATTCCCACCTTTTTCTGGACACTGTGTAGTCAATATAGACAGGTGTGATGAGGCCACCCAACAGCACAAACAGTAACTATCCTCCCAAAGAGATGACTACTCGAACATTTTAATAAAACTAACTAGTCTAGTACTTAAATATGTACACTCTTGAATTTATTATGTAACATTCCATGCATACTTTTCATAAATTTTAAATCCTTCTTTTAAAACAAGTTCTGGTCACATAAAAACTTGATCCAGAACCAATAAATGTAATATAATTATATCAAAAATTTTATACACGTGAGTTAGTTCAGTGTATTTTAACACTTGTTAATCTTATTAGTCTTCTTAAATATCTGTGGGTGTATTTATAACTAACACACCACATTACACATCATTACCCTAGACACTTTACGTAGCCACATTCATTAAGAAAAAAAAAATTAAGTGTGAGGTCGTAGTGGTAGCAAGAAAGGCCTTCTGACAATTCTCAACTACATTTTATCTCAGGAGCCTTCACAGCTGGCCTCATACAATGTACATGTAGTAATAACACCATCATACAATACCATCAACACCACTACACATGTGAATATTAATATGTGAAAATTGCTAGTGGATGTCCCAGTCATCTGAGGCTGGCAGCCTCGGCATATATAATGATGGGTATAAGTGGCCTACAGGCGCTCACTTGGGTTCCTGAGGGTAAGAGGAAAAAAGGAAGACCAAAAGAAACACTCAGAAGAACAATAATAAGAGAAGGAAGAACGTTGGGCCTAAATAATGTGCAAGAGCTAAGAGGAGTGGCGTCAACGAACAATCTGGAGAGCACTGGTTTCTGCCTTATGCGCCGTGTTTGGTGCTTAAAGAATTTATTATTATTATTATTATTATAAGTGGCCTGAAGTCGACGCTAGACACCATCATCAGGCGGGTCTTAGAGACGCGGGACCAGCTTTGCTGTTACTTCCTGATTTTACTTGGAACGTGCTGCAACTCTTAATCTTGACCAGGAACATGAGCAGTCCAGTCACCTATCTGCGAAGAACCAAAACACCAGCGGGGGCCTAAACCTCATTGGCAGCTAAGTAGTCAAATAAAAGCTGCCAAGTGAAACTTACCTTATATAATTCCCCAGTAACATCATATGATGATTGTAGTAAAGTACTCCGTGTAACACCCCGCTCAAATTTTGCCGATTCAAAAATCTAGTTAACGTAAATTTCCAACCTATAACACTACTACTGTGTTTGAAATTTGTCAAGAGCAAGGTCAAACCTACCGCTAAAAATTGGACAAAATAGTTTGAATTTTCTTCTACCTCGTTAAAAATCTACAAATAATTTCCATGTTTGACCTTGGTCTGAAGGCCACAGTCAAATTTACCGCTTGAAAATTAACTACCGTACTCCTAAAATCTATTAATAGCTACAGTATTTGAAATCGTCTCAAGGCCATCGTAAAATCAAACCGAAAACATTTAAATAAAGGTTTGAAATTTCTAACACCAAGTTAAAAAGGTTACTACCCCAAACACACACGCACACGCTCGACCCTTCCCAATATTTATGACGAAAGCTGTAAAGCTTGGCCACGAACCAAACTTGTTGCCTCGTTTTATAGGGGAGAGAGAAGGTGGATTACAATGGAAATCAAGCCTAACTTATGCGTTTGAAAAGAAACTTAGATAATTTATTTCTTTATAAATAACAGGGATGTCTTGAAGGGTGGCAATAATATTGGTTAATATATATTATAACATTTTCCCTTATAATAAATTATCTGGCCTTAGACAATTATTTTATTAATATTTTAGTTCAGTGAAAAGAGCACTTTAAATTAGGAAAAAATTACCAAGATGAAAACGGGGATAAATGGGTAAAGGAAACCTATATAGGAAGATAGAGGACAGTTGTCCTTTTAATAATCACTTTTAATATTAAATATCGACCCATTAATAACAAAGAAATGGTACTGTATAAATAAAAATTGAGACAGACGAACAAACACACTTATCTACTGCTCAATTTGGTTGCGTGAGAAAAAGTTAGAAATTTCTTGACACGCGTTCTGATTGGTTAAGGCGTAGAGTATCTTGGGGCAATAAAATTAACATTTCGCTGGTAACAACCGGCATTTGAAATTAAAACTATCTAAAGCTGACATCAGCGGGAGAGCCTGTGTGACCAAAACTTTCACTGTCTAGACACTAAAAGCAGTGGTAGAACCCATTAACTGCCAAAGTCAAGCTTATGATATGTGATATTCTTACTTGAGGGTAAGGCACAATAAGTAATTGTATTGCTTTAATTAACATGCAGGCCACATTTGTGTTACGATAGCCAAAATAGGAATGCAGTCCTTCGGAGTGAAAGAAAGGCATACAATATTTGATAGTGGCTTACAAATTTTGCGCATGCCAATGCAGTAACCCAGAAGGGATATGGGCTTTTGCAGTGCCATAAATGTTTAAGTATTATGTAAAATCATGTAGAGAATGTTAGAAAGAATTTATCCACAGGTTTCAGTGCTAGAGTAAGCACACCCTATCTATGGTATGAACGAAAAACCCTGTATAAGATGTTGTAAGAGATATTACGGGATCACAAGCTATGTATTGTACACACCTATCTATTGTATGGAAGAGACTTCTTGGAGGAAGAAACAAGAGCTATGTACTATCACTGAAGAAGAATGTTTACACAGCAGTGGTGTTAAACAATGGCAGATACAGATTGGTGCAATGATCAGCACACATAGCTGATCAGGGTGAGTTGTTACCGTGTTTGTGTGTGGAATTAGATATTAGATGAGATCTATATGGGGAGGGCATTTTCCTCTCATTACAGGTCATATACCAGCATACCTATTTGTGGCAGGAAACCGGGTGAGGGAAGAAAGTTTGGGAGGAACGCTCAGCCTTGTTGCCGCAGCTACCCCATTTCTTCAGCTCTAAAGCCAGTTGTATGCATATGAGAACCCAAGGGCCAACAGTTGTCACCAGTTTATAGGTTAAGTCCGTTAGACCGGCACTGCAAGTGTAACATCAAATATTCCACCACAACCATAGGAATAAGAATAAATAATAAACTCTCCTTGAGATGATGATAAAGACAATCTGTCCAACATATGAACAGTGATACGTACAAGCAGATAGACAGATCAGTGGGTGGAATTCTTATAGTGATCTTTATTCCTAGAAACAAGATACTTGGACAGAGTTCCAGTTATTTATTTTCAATAGTGTATATAAACAAATTTATTGAGTTTGACAATCCCTGTCCCAGAAAATTTAGGTAAAGGGAGAATAAATTGTAAAAAAAATAATTACCTAAACTTTAACAAAAGTCTTACTCACTTTAATATTATTGAGTTACATTTCTGTTTACGATTTACTTATCGTCCTTATATTAAATACATTACCCTAGACACACTCAGCCACACAACATCACAGAGCCTATTTTACACAGAGTGAGATCTGAGAGGTGGCGGATAGGGACTCTGAGAATCATCACCATCAACAATTAGACTCAGGGAACTTACACAGCTTGACCTCACTCTGTTCACCCTTAATTAATAACACCATTAACCTCATTTACCACATAGATGACCAATTTTTTTTTTTAAAACGAATATTCAATTTTTAATAACTGTTAAACCTAAGTGATTATTAAATTTGTTATTTAAATCCAAATTAAAGTTGATTTAATCATTTTGAATGTGTTGTATCCGTATGCCTCAGACAATTTCTTAAATACACACAATCAGAGCTACCAAATAATAATAAGAGGAAATTCGCTGAATTAACTTTGCTGGGGGCTTGAACGAGCTATTATAAAATTACATAATCCTTGCCACAAGTTGTCGGCAGATCCTAGAGTTAACGTGCTCAGCCAATGCAGCATTGTTCTCGCTTTTCTGAATATCTTGTGAAACTAACTTGAGGTAGAAGCATCATTATCCTTCTAAGTACAACTCTGCCAAGAGTAATCGTGTGCAAAGATAGACACCTTTGAAGACCCACATCAGCTACTCTTGATTTTTGGCCACTGTTGGACCACTATTGCAGAGCTAAGAGGAGGCAATCCGTGACATTGCAGAGCTAAGGGTAGGCAAACCGTGACAGTCTGTAGCGTTTTGATTGTTACTTTTATTGTTTTTCGTGTTCTTTACTTACTGACATAGTCGTTCCTCTTCTACCGTGAGGTGTAGAGGTTTGTAAGTTAGAGCGCTATACTATTCTATCGGCTGTCTTCCTCCTGGCTTGGTTCCATTCTAGTTCTCGGTCCTTCAGAGATTGTCTAATGTTGTCCTCCCAGCGGACTTTGCGTCGTCCTGGAAGTCTGGATCCCTGGCAACTTAGTTTTTCCCATGCTTGCCGTGGTGGCCGATCTTCTCCATTCTGTAGACATACCCAAACCATCTCAGTTGAGACTGTTTCTACTTGGGTCTGCAGGGGTTGGGCTTTTACACCTTGACGCATCGTCTGGTTGCGGACCGTGTCCCTTCTTGTTACTTCAACCACCTTCCTCAGATACCTCATTTCTGAGGTTTGGATCTGGCTTTTGTGGGTTGTATTCATTGCCCATGACTCGCATCCATACGTCAAGACTAGGACATAAAATGGAGCGGTATACAGCCATCTTCGTTTTCTTACCAACCTCTCTCTTGCTGAGGAATCCTCGATTTATGGCCTGAAAAAGTCTCCCAGCTGCTGATCTTTGGGTAGCCAACTCTTCTTTGATGCCTCCCTTCCGGTCTATGACAGCTCGAATGTATTTAAAGGGATCGACCTTCTCCAGGACCTGTTCTCCCAGCTTAATCTGATGTCTTCTTTCCTCTCGTGATATCACCACGATATCTCCTTACATGCTTTGATGACATCGTCCATGAGAAGTATGAAAAGATAAGGTGACAGGATATCACCTTGTCTTACACCAGTGGTGGTCCTGAACTCTTCTGACTTATGGTTTGCTGTCCTCACATAATTTCTGCAAGATTTATAAAATATCTGTATAGAATGAATCTGAGGTTTTGGAATGTTCTTCCTTGCCAAAACAGTCCCAGAGTTTGTTCCAGGGAACCTTGTCAAATGCCTTTTCCAGATCTAATAAGCAAAGATGGATCTCACTCTTTTACTCAAGAGCCTCTTCACTCAACTGTCTGAGTGTGAAGATTAGGTCTTGAGTACTTCGATTAGCTCGGAAGCCACACTGGACCTCATCCGTTTGTGGCTCAGCTAGGCGTCTGAGTCTCTGATCCAGTATTCTAGATTTAACCAGTGACACTGAGAATGGATATGCCCTCTATGGTTTCCACATTGTCGATTGTCACCCTTTTTGAAAATTGGTGTTATGATGGCAATCTCCCAACCTTTGGTATGGTCTTGTTGCACCATGCTGCCTGTAGGACCTTTAAGAGTAATAGGTCGCCTGCTGCTCCCATGTACTTAACCATTTCTGGTGTTATGCCATCATGTCCTGCTGTTTTGCCCATCATGATTTTTCCAGTGCTGCCTTCAGTTCTTCCATTCTTTATGTCACATCTTTATCACTATTGGTTTTCCCCTTCTGTGTCAGTGGTTATCATTTCTGATGCTTGACCTTGCTCACCATCCACGAGCTCTGAAAAATATTACTTCCATTTTCCCATTACATCCTTCGGGGCAGTAAGAAATTTGCCTTGCTTGTCCTTTATAAGTTTAAGAGGGCACTGTTTTTCCTTCTTTGTGTTCTTTAGGGTCTTATAGAACAATTTCTGGTTTTCTTGCGCATCCTTTTCTAGCTTTTCTCCAAATTCTTCCCAGGACTTCTGTTTTGCTGCCAGCATCTTATTCTTTGCTTCTGTTCTGTCACATATTCTCTGTATTTCTCTGATTTTCCTGCTATTTTTAGCTCCTTCGTATTGTTTCCATGCCTTTTACTTCTCTCTTATTTTCTCTTTAACTTCCTCTGCCCACCAAGGTGTCCTCTTTCTCTTGTTACCAAAGTCGAACTTCAGCACATGCTTCAGCTGCAGCTGTCTTTAGAATGTCCTTGAATTTCAGCCAGAGTGTTTTCAGGTCATCAGGTTGTTTGTTCTGTGTTTCTCACTGCTGTAGCAATTAGCCCCTGGTATCTCGTCTTCACTTCTGGCTCTCTGAGCTTGTAGGTCTTAATGCTTGTTTCCCCTGTTCGTTTAATTAGATTCTTGCGTGCTGTTAGGCAGTTCCTAGGCAGAGTTACTCTTTTCAGTTGTTCTTTTAATTGTTAACAAGTAGTGTTCACTTCCAATCTCTGCCCCCCCTCCACACCCTAGCATCACGGACATACTTGAATGAGTTTCTTCCTAACTATGGCATAGTAGATCATCTGACTTCTCATTCTTTGTTGGTTCACACGTAGTGTAATACATGTATGCGCTTATGGAGGAACTTTGTGTTTGTAATGATCAGATTCTGCTCAGTGCAGAATCTATGGAGTCACTATCCATTGTCATTAAGAGTATCTTCTCCATATCTTCCGATAACTCCACCCCTAGCATGGTCATTTCCAACTCTGGCATTGAAATCTCCGAGCAGGATTACTTCATCCAGGCAGTCGTCCACTGTCCTTTGAAGCAGCTCGAAGAATTCCTCCTTGACCTCTGCTCGCTCATCTTCATTTGGACCATACACAATGACAAGGTTGACTATGGTTTCTCCTTCTTTTAGTTTTAGGACTATAGTGCGTTCCACATCTATAAAATAGTACTGAAATGAAATTTGAGCTGAAGATTCCGATTTTTGTGTTAGACGTATTTTCTTTTGATCTCCATATATTTCCCAGTGCAATTTCGGACACAGTCAATATAAAAAATTAACTATATTACTATCTCTATCTCTAGCACTCTTTCGTTGTTGTAGCAAGTTTATGTACATCTGTCACTCTGCCAACATTAGCCATTTTTCAACTCTCTAAATCTAATAACTTGTCTCTCTTGCTGTTGCTACGTCAGCTTGATTTTGTTATGCTGTTCTGGAATCAATATGATAGCGACAACAATATCTTCAAGACGGGTCAAACTAAAAACATTCCAGTATCTTGGGTTGGTCAAGCACACGTTTAAAAAAAAAAATTTTTGAACAAAAACTCATTTGGTTCTTTAAAGCTCTGGAAATAAAGCTACTGAGAATTACAAATTTAGGGTAGGGGAAGATATGTACACAATGATTTTTGTCTCTGGTTTCCTTCGTCTTATTTTTTCGGATTCAGTTCATAAATGTAATATGTTATGGTGTGTGTGTGGTTTTGTTTTGTTTTGTTTGTTTGAGTCAAATACTTGATTGTTATATACCAGATTTCTCCGTTTAGGTCCACATTTTATAAAATAAATTCGTGTTAAGGTTTAAGCAACTACATATAAAAAAGAATACGGCCTATATGTGCATAAAATATAGCCATGTCGTAAAAGACTGCAATGTTGTGTGTTAACGTTAAGTACAGTGTGTCAAAACGCCTCAAAATGTCGGGATTCATGGTCAGTTCATAAACCACAGCTGTATGGCAAGTTGTTTTTGTCCTGACAAATACGGGAAATTTAAAATACGACACTTTTTTACTCCGGCAGTGATTAGTATCTTTGTGGTACTGATTTTTATTATAATAAATTAATTCGCGAGGTGTGTAAATACAAAAATTATAGGTTTAATAAAATGAATAATATAAAAATTATTTTTATAAAAAAAATACCTAATACATAATCAACCCAACATAAATAAAAATTTATTAAATATAAAATAAAAATTCCAAAAAAAAATTAAAAATAAAAAAATAATAAAAAAAAAAAAAAAAAATAAAAAATATAAAAATATAAATTAAAAAAAGAAAAATAAATAATGGCAAAATAAATAGCTTAATAAATAACTGTTCGTCCTAAAAAGTATTTATGTAAAATAAAAAAATTATTATAAAAAAATATATTAAAAATAAAAAAATAAAAAATTTTTAAAAATTTAATATAATAATAAAAAAATATATATAAAAATAAAATAAAACATAAAATTTAAAAAATTTATAAATTTAAAAAAATAAATAAAATATAATATATAATTATAAAACTATCTTAAAAATTTGAATAAATAAAATAAGCCAAAAAACATTTAATAAGATAATATAAAATAACCTTCTAATAATAAAAAAAAAACATAATAAAAAATTAAAATAACAATAATATAAAAAATAAACAAAATATAAAAATAATAATTTAAAATTTTATTTTAGTGTTAGGATTAACAAAAAAAGTTGAAAAAAATAATTCGATAATAATGATTTAAAAAAACCTAATTATAAAATAATAATCTTTAGAAAATAAAATAATAAATAAATTATTAAACTAATATAAAATTCAGATTAAAAAAGAATAAAAAAAAAACTTTTTTTAAAAATAAAAAAATTTAATAAAATTTCAGTATATATATTTGGTTATGTAAAAAAAAATTTTATAAAATTTAAAAAGTAATATTATTGTATTTCCTAAGAATATAAATTTATACTGGTAAAAAATAATAATATAACAAAAAATTATAAAAAAATAGATAAAATAATACTTCCAATTTTAATAAACAAATAAATAATATATTTAACCTAAAATATAAATAAAAAAAAAAAATAAATAAAATTTTAAACATTGAAAAGAATATACACTATTAATAGCATTTTAAAAAAAACATAATATCATATTAAAAAACAATTAATATATTTATGTGGAAATAATTTAGTAGGTTACTGCCTTTTAAATCTTTTTATAAAATCACAATAAAATATTAAAAATCAAATAATAAAGACTTATATAAAATGTTATAAATAAATAGGTGTTAATAAATAAATTAACTCAAAACCATTTCTTATAAATTAGTGTGACATTAAATAATTCCTCTATAAAAAAATAAATTAACATCTGTAAAAAAAAAAAAATTTTTTTATAAAAAAATAAATAAAAATAAATCAAATAAGATAGATTATAACTCTTATAATAAAATTTTTAAATTAAATAGGCTTAATAAAAAATAAATAATATCATTATGAAATAATTCATAAAAATAAATAAATTATTTGCTCAAAAAAAAACTGGAAAATATTAAAAATAGCCTGTAAGACCTAAAATTAAAAAAATTTTCAAAAATTTTTAATTTATAAAAAAAAAAATAACAAAAAAAAAAACCCCCATTTAAATAACTTAAAATTAATAAATTAAAAAATAATAATAAAAATCAATAATAATAAAATTTTTATTTATACAAAAAAAAAAAATATTTAAAAAAATCTACAATATAAAAAAAAATAATTATAATTCAAAAAAAAAATGTTTATAAAAATCAAAATTAAAAAAAAATAAAAAAAAAAAAACCTTTCAAATAAAACTAATTGTTTTTTCTTTGTGGTTTTAAATTTATTCAAATCAAATTATTTATTAAAACTACCTAAACATTACTTTTGACTAATAAACAATGTTTAAAATGATAAATCTAAATAAAAAATAAATATATTTTTTTTTACTATAAAAAAAAAATTAAAATCAATTAAAAAAATGGATCATATTAAATGTTAAAAAATATAAACTCTAAATAATGTTAAATAATAATTTTAAAATAAATAAATACTTATCAAATAAAAAAAAATTTATAATATAACGAAAATTATTTTTCTATAAACATAAATATATAATTTATTAAATACAATATTTTCTTAAAATAGGTTTTATTATATTAAATTTTTACAAAAACTTGGACTCATAAAATATAAACAAAAAAAAAAATTTAAAAATTTCATTAGAAAAAGATTATTGTTTTTACCAATAAATTAAAATTTTAATCGTTTAAATAAAATTTAATTTAATATAAAAAACTTATTAAATAATTTTTATAATTATAATTATTTATTTATTATATATATATTATTATTATATTATTAATATATATATATAAATTATATAAATCAATTTATATTATATTAAATTAATATATAATTTATTTTATTATAATAATAATATAAATAATAAATTTATTTTATATTTATTATTATATTAAATATATAAAATAAAATTTATATATTTTAAATTTATTTTTATTTAAATTTTATTCTTTTTAATTTTTTATAAATTATATATATAAAATTATAAATTTAAAATTTTTATTATATTTTTTTTTATTTTAATATATAATATAAATTATCTTCTAATTTTTTAATTAAATTAAAATAAATTTAAAAATATATTTATAATTTATATTAATATATATTTTAAAAATAATTAAAATTATTATATTATAAAAAAAAATATATATATATATGTAAAATAATTATATAAATCTATAATTTAAAATATATTTTATATAATTAATTTTATTTATATTTTTATATACTTATAAATAATATAAAAAATATATTTAAAAGTTATATAATATCCCATTTAAAAAAAATAAATCTTTATATATTACTAAATAATTATAATATATATATTTATAGATATAAATTTATTATAATTTTATTTTTTATAACCAATATTTTTTATATATTATTAAAAAAAAATTTTTATAAATTAAATATATAAATTATCTTATATTTAAAAAATTTTTAAAATATTTTTTATTAAAAATATTAAAAATAAATTTATAATTAAAATAAATAAAAAATATAATAAAATATTTTATATAAATTATATATATAATTTAAATTTTTTATAAATATTTTTTTTAATTAAATTTTTATATATAATTTATTATAAAAAAATTAATAAATTATTAATTTTAAATAATTATATATACATTTAAAATTATTTTTTTTTTTTTATTAATAATTATATATTTTTTTATTTTATTTTAAATTTTTTTAATTTAATTAAATTTAAAAATATATAAAAATATAAATATTATTTTTTATATTTTTTATTTTAAATTATATATTTTTATTTTTTATATATTATTTTTTTAAATTTTGAATGGTATTAAAAAAAGCGTTAATTTATATTATAATTTTATAAGATTTGGTGACCTTTTATTTTATTATTTAAAATTTTTTAAATTACCTAAGTTCTTATTCTATAAATAATTATTAAAATATTATATTAATAATCTCATTCCGTTTAATTTTAACCATATAAAGGAAAAAAATTTTTTTTTAAATATAAAATTTAAATAAATTAAAAAAAAATTTTAAATTTTATTTTTTAAAAATTTTATTTTATAATTATATTTATTTATTTTTTAAAATTATACCTTTTTTTTTCATTAAAACCTTAATAAAATAAATTAATATATTAATTATAATTTAGAATCCTGTTATTATTAATATTATTTATATTAATTACCATTCTTTTTAGCCACATTTTTTACTTAAAATCATATTCATAAAATTTGTTAAAATCATTTTTTTATTTTTTAATTAAAAAATAAAAATCAATTTATATTAGAAGAACAATTAAAAAATGTTTACTAAAAGGAAATATTGATTAAAAATACCCATTTTAATTAAAATTTTTTAAGTTTTAAAGTGCAAAAATGAACAATTTTTTTATACACTTACATTTTTTTTAAAGAACATTTATAAATAATAATTTTAATATGATTATTTATTATATATTATATTTAATTTTTATTTTTAAAATTAAAATAGTATCTATTTATGTTAAATAAATTTTATTAATTTTATTAAAGGTTAATATTCTTATTAGTAATATAATTCTAATTATATTAAATATTTTGCAGGGTTAATAAAGTAAATTGTTTTGCTTTATAAATTAAAATAAAAAGAAATTATAATTCATTAATTATTGGATTAAAAATTATGTAATTTTAATTAAATCGTAATTATTATTTATATATATTAAAAAATTCATTAAAATTTATGATTATATAAAAAATGTAATAAAAATTAATAGTTTAAAATATAAATATTTTCATAAATTAAAATTTCAATAAATAAATAGAATATTTGTTATACTATTAAATAGGTACAGCCGATTCTCTAACAAAAATGCACATCAACCCAATTTAAAACCTTATATAACTTCCTTAAACAAAAGCTGCTTACTCCAGTTAGAGCATTAGTACAAAATCTTAACTTAGTAACAGCAGGTATTTTACCTTCTAATTCGTTTATCATATAATGTATCGCTGAGAAAATAAATTAAAAAGACTAAAAAAATTCTTTTAACTGGAAGATTTTACTTCCCTTTTAGGGATCATCTTGCAGCAATTAGAGAAAATGATCTAAAAAAAAAAAATAATTGCTTTATTACACTAACTTTGAAACATGTGGTTGAGTTGTCAAGTTCAAAAAATCTTAATAGTTTAACTTACAAATAGTCAATTTAGTTTAAATAGACCTGATATAATTCTTTATTTCATCTTTATTCACACGCTATGATTTAAAGCATTACTTTTTTTTTAATTGCCGGACTTATTATTATATCTAGGTTTGGACATTCAAAGATATGCGTATACTAGGAGGAGTCTTTATTGGTTCAACCCCACAATTGTCTATTTTTCTTCTTTTATAATATTCTTTTATCTTTTTTTTTAGGCCTTCCATTTTTAACGTCGGCTTAATTTTTTAAGAGGATTAGATTATTCTAAGCATAGAATTATATTATTAGGACCTCATAATAGAACAATAAATTTAATAAGATGATTAATAATCATAGTTGGCGCATTATGTACTAGTTTATACAATATTCGCATGGTTAAAATTTTAGTAATTTCTCCAATTATAATAATTCTTAACAAATATTTTTGAAAATTAATCAAATTTATTATTATAATTTTACCTTTAATTTGGATAGCCCTTATAGCTGCATTTTATTAGGTAAATTTTATTACTACTTAGATCCTAGGAATTGAATTTTTTTAATCATTATCTCCTCCTACTATTTATTTTCTTCAGTAGTTTTTAATTATATGTTTTTTTATGGGCATATTATAAAACTCTTCTTATATCCTTAACATTTAATCACATTTTTTTGTATTTTAAGCTTTTTCAAGATCTTTTTTTTATATTTATAATTTTATTACCATTTTCAATATATTATAAAGAAGTAAGAAAACTTGATATAGGATGAGTTGAACCTAGAAATTTATTTTCAAATTCCTTATTTCATCCTTTCCTCTTAATAAATAAAAAAATGATTTGGCCATATTAAGTAATTTTATGATTAATTATTTCATAAGTATCATTATATGTTTATGTGTACTATTAGCAGTAGCTTATTTTACTCTTTTAGAGCGAAAAGTATTAGGTTATTTACAATATCGAAAAGGTCCAAATAAAGTTGGTTGGTGAGGTATTTTACAGCCATTGGCAGATGCATTAAAATTATTTATTAAAAAAAAATAATATTACCTATTTACTCAAATAAATTTATTTTTTTGAACGCAGCCCCCACGTTAGCTCCTTATTTAAAAAAATTAGTTTTTTTGGGTTCCTTAGGGCTTGCTGACAAATAATATGTAAAAACGTTACGCAAATAGTCCAGGAATTAATAAATTATACCCAAAATAAAATATTGGGGGTGCCTGACAGCATAAAATCATTTCTGCTCATAAAATTTTTTTTATAACGTGTTTGAAAAAACATTACGTTACATAAATAGCCTACCATGTAAACTCCAAATTGATTGGAGCGCAACAAATGAAAGCCTAACCACGATTGGTCGGGCTATAAATACTATCTTGGTTGTTAGGGGAGACGGGAAAAGATAACATTTTTTCAAACACTTGTCGAAACGTGGCTCATTGGCCAGTCTCGCTGATATACACACTTGGGAGCGTTAGTTCGAGACCACTAATTCAAATAAGCTTGATAAAGCGACAGTACGTTGAAGCCAGCTAACATTTTTGCTAAAATAAAAGCCTGGAACATAGGCAGAACGGAATTTGTGCCAGTTTGTGCCAGAATTCATTGCTAATCAACGTATCTGTGTTTATTTCCATGAAATTGTGGTAAGCTTGAACCATTCAGTATCTTTTAATGAAAAATTGAATGTGAATTGTTGATTTATGCCTGTATATATATGTGTAGTTCAGTGGCAAACGTGAGGTAAAGCCTAAAATGCTCCAGCCTGAACAGAGGGTGTCGGAGAGAAGTAAAACGGCATGGAATGGCCAAATAGTACACTGACACCTGGATGATTGACTAGAAAGAAATAATGCTGGAAGTGCAGAGGCGTAGTAACCATTAAGAAGGGTAATACTGGAATAAAGTATTTCAAATGAAGCTGACTGTTGGCCTAACGCTCTGAACGCAATGTTTGTGCTGTATTGTGATCAGTGTAAAAGAGAATATAAATTAGTTATGAAGTAGAAGGTACATCCTTCTTGATTTCAGGGACAGTGGTCTTGATGTACTGAGCAGCATCTGGTCAGAGATTTGCTGAATCCAGAGTCGGACAGCATACTCCTTGGTCTTTTTTAGCTATCAGTGAGGTGTCTCCTGAGCCCAGAGGAGAATTCGAGCAGAGGAGTCCTTTCCTGCCGCCATCACTCAAGATAAGCAGAGTTGGCCAGCTGAGCTCAACATTATGTCCCCTCATCTTGAAATAACTTTATAAAAATACTATTCAGAGGGGAATTTACTTGTCTTAAAATCAGGAACTGTGAACATCTCCAATAATAGTCCCTAAAGACAAACTATTGAAGTCATGATGACAAATACCAACAGAGCTTGAACAAAACAAAACCAGTATTACCTCATTTTACTACTACACAACTGACACACATAGAACATTTGTACTAATATATGTCACTACAATATTCATATTAAATACATTCTGTACATAACTTGTAATTTAAATTGATTGTGATTCCTGGTTCCCTTGTAGTTGAATCAGGACACATATTCATTCATGCTAGTAATGAATACATATTGTTATTTGAACCGTTACGAGTGACTTCTTTAAGCTATTCTCATAGAGTGTTATATGTATGTGAGTGTCACAGTGTTGTCAAGAGTAGTGGATTAAATTAAATTGTTTATCTGTCTGTTGTTGTGACTTACACTTCACCATACTCATACCCTAGACACATAACGTAGCATCACACTATTCCAGAATAATTCTGACTGAGATATATAGAAATGTGGCAGCAAGTAAGGTTATCTATAATACACTACTCTTATTAGATATAGATATACCTTCACAGCTGATCTCAGTCAGTACACTAAGTCCCCTATAAATATTTATAACATCCCACTTCACCACATATATTGGGGTCTCGCTCTTGGGATTTTGAATCTTTAACTATTAAAAATATTGGGGGTAATTCACTTCAGGGAATATAAGAATTAAAAGGTATCCTTGGGTGGAATTAAATAAGGTTGAGCTCACGGTGCCTGTGTTGTCCATTAGAGATTGAATTGTTGGTTAGACATTGTATAAATTTACATAATAGACAATGGCGGACCTGGCCAAATTTCGATCTGCTGCGGTTCAGACTGCAAAAGAGTTAGGATTAGATGGGCAAGTTATGGTTGCCTATGTCACAACGGAATGTGACAAATTTATTGAACGCGAAGAAAGAAGATTAGAAAAAGAAGCCGAAAGAAGGTTAGAGGCTGAAAGGGAAATTAAGAAGTTACAATTTGAAGCTGAGGCTGAGACTAAGAGGTTGCAGATTGAAGCTGAGGCTGACAAAGAGGCTAAGAGGTTGCAGGAGCTGCAGAAAGAGAAGAGAAGAAATTAGCTGCAGAAAGAGAAGAGAAGAAATTAGCTGCAGAAAGAGAAAAGAAGAAATTAGCTGCAGAAAGAGAAGAGAAGAGCTTAGCTGCAGAGAGGGAAGCAGAAAAGGAGGAGAAGAGATTACAAAGGGAACATGAGTTACGACTAAGGGAGTTTGAGTTTCAAGGCCATGCTCCTGAAAATGGTGCCAGTCCCTTTGCCTCTGATGCTACGGTTACTCAAGGAGCCTCAATCTCAGCTATGAATTTTCATTTAGATCATTTTGTTGAGAAAGACGATGATATTGAGAGCTATATAAATAGGTACGAACTATTAGCTACCACGTATGGGTTGGAGAGAGAAAGGTGGAGCTTAAAGTTATCTCAGGGACTTCGTGGGGCAGCTTATGAAGTTTTTGCAAAAATGAGCAGAGGTGATCAGGAAAATTATGACATGCTAAAGCAGGCTCTTTTGTTAAGGTATGAAAAGAATGCAGAGTTTTACAGGAAAAAATTTAGGAATGCTAAACTACTGTCAGGTGAAACCTATCACCAGTTCTCTGCACGAATAGAGACATACTTGGAGAAATGGACTTCTCTGGGGAAAACCCAAGATCTTAAGGAAATGGTCCTTATAGAGCAATGAAGAGAGTCCATGGCTCCAGACCTGAGAAAGTTTCTCATGGAACAAGGTGCAGAGAGGCTGGGTGAGTTGCTAAATGTTGCTGAAAGGTATCAAGCAGCTCAAGCAGAGGTAACAGGTAATAAAAAGAAACAGGTGGATAACTTTAGGGCACCACAGAACTTTAATAAATTTGATCCTAGGGATCAAAATAAAGGTAAGCACCAATTTGATAGGCCACGGTATGAAAATAAAAATAAATTCCCACAATTCGATGAAAGGAAATATAATGAAAGAAAATCTTTCAACCAAGGAAAAAGGTGGTGTAAGAATTGTCAGATGGACAATCATGACACTGACCGTTGCAGAAGGAAACCTGTGTATATGGCAACCCTTCAGGTCAGGTCGACCTCAAGACAGGAGGAGGATATTATGTTAGATACCACTCCAGAAGAGATGAGGAAGGCACAGGCTGGGGATAAAACACTCAAGCCTTGTTTCAGAAAATTGTCAACTTGTCATACAACTCCAGGCAAGGGAGATTTCTACATGAAAAACAAGTTGATGTATAGGAAGACTGGAGCTAGATCCAATGGTCACGGACAGCTGGTTCTTCCAAAAAGATACAGGACAGAATTAATAAGGAGCCTACATGTGAAACCAGATGGGGACCATGAGAAGATAGGTACCATCATTCAAAAGGTGGCTCACAATTATTATTGGCCCAAAGCAAGATGGGACATTGAGAATTTTGTAGAAAGGTGTAGCATAGCACATGAGGGAACACCCACAAGTGGGAACATGGATCAGGACCTGGACACGCCACGGGGCAAAATTAGGCCTGATAATAAAAGGAAAAATAGATTTGATAAAGTGGACCAAATGGAATGGGAAGCCCCTTTTCACGGACAAGCTTCACTTAACTGTTTTACAATGGCCACTATGCGGAGAGTGCAAAAAGATGTCTTACCCCAGGATAAGCCGAAAATCCCTCAATCGGACTTAAACAAACTGGAGGAAGAGGATGTAGAGAGGAAATCTCTCATCAAGAATTTTAAGAGGGGAGAAAGCCCCAAAAGAAAAATTGGTAGCGGTCGTTTTGTGAATGATAATTCTGGGAGGAAAAATCATCACTATAAAGCTTCAAGTGGAAGAGACCATACCGGTGCATGGACAAATAGGTCCACACAATTAAAGGTCCATATGTAGCTTTGTTAAGAACGTGGACTGATGAAAAGGCAGAGGAAAACATTACATCTTCATACCAGTATGTGAATGAGCTGACCACTCGGTTAAAAACTGGCTGGAAACTTGCCAATGAAAATTTGAAACAAGCCAGGAAGAAACATGCTGCCTATTATAACAGGAAGGCGAAAGACAGAAATTTGGCTGTGGGAGAGAAGGTACTGCTTCTTTTGCCCGGGAGTCAGAATAAGTTACAAATTGGATGGCAGGGTCCATATACAGTTCTAGAGAAGGTGTCTAGAACAAATTATAAGATAGATAAGAAGGGGAAAGAAAAAATCTATCATGTGAATCTCCTGAAGAAATATTTGGAAAGAGAACATCAGGAAGAGACACACTTGTTGACCTTGTCCATCGCCATGGAGATGAAAAAGGAACCACTTTCATCATTTGAATATCCATTACACCCCTGTGAGACAGCAGCACAGGTGAAAATCAGTACACATTTAACGAAAACTCAGAAAGAGAGAGTGCAACAGGTTCTAAATAATCATGCAGAGGGGTTAACAGACCGACCAGGGCATACAAACCTATTGGAATATGATATGAAACTCATAGACTCCACACCTGTCTGTATGAAACCATATTCGATTCCGTTTGCTAAGGAACAAGCTTTGAAGGAAGAGATAGACTATCTGTTGAAGGAAGGAATTATTTCGCACAGTGAGTCTTCGTATAGTTCCGGTGTTGTACTTTTAAGGAAGCCCTCTGGAGAACATAGACTCTGTATAGATTACAGGAGACTGAATGCTATTACAGAAGGACAGGTGGATCCATTGCCGGATACAAATCAGCTGTTTGCCAGGCTAAATAAAGCTAAATATTTCTCAAAAGTGGATCTGAGTAAAGGATACTATCAGATTCCAGTAAAGCCTGAGGTTAGACCATACCTAGCTTTTAGTACCTCAGAAGGACACTATGAGTTTAATAGATTGCCATTTGGATTGAAGAATGCGCCTAGTGTCTTCTCTAGAATGATGAGAAAATTATTGGATCCTCTGAATAATCCCTGTATAACAAATTTTATGGATGATATCCTTATAGCAACAGAAACATTTGAGGAACACATTGACTCTCTGAACATGCTGTTTGATCGACTTAGGGAGGCAAATTTAACAGCCCGACCAACCAAATGTTGCGTTGGATGTAAAGAATTGGAATTTTTGGGACACACAGTTTATCAGGGAAACATGACCCCTGACCCAAAGAATTTAGAGAAACTACAGAAAGCCCGAGACCACAAACCAAGAAGGACGTGAGATCCTTTGTCTCATTATGTGGTTTCTACCAGAAGTATATCAAAAACTTTAATTCCATATGTGCACCTTTAACGGAATTGACACGTAAAGGACTTCCAGATCGCATTACATGGACACCACAATGTGAAATGACTTACCAAGAATTGAAGGAAAAGCTCACAAGTAAACCCATTTTGAAATTACCTGACTTAAGTCAAGAATTCATAGTAAGGACGGATGCAAGTAATATTGGGCTAGGTGCAACTTTACTACAGAAATCAGATGCATTGGATGGGGAATTAAGCCCAGTGGCATATGCTAGCAGAAAGTTGAATAAAGCTGAAATCAACTACTCAACTAGCGAAAAAGAATGTCTTGCAGTAATATGGGCAATAAAGAAATTCAATATTTATCTATATGGGAAGGCATTTAAGTTGCAAACTGACCACAAACCTTTATCGTTTTTAGCACAGGCTAAGCATGAGAACTCTAGGTTACTCCGATGGTCTTTGCTTCTGGCTCCATATAATTTTAGCATTGAATATATATCTGGAAAACCAAATCTGGGAGCGGATTTTTTAAGCCGCCATCCGTGTGATGAGAATCACCGTAAACCCCAGAAATAATAATAAATTTCTCTATGTGTATATAGAATAAAGGACTGACATATAATGTCTGTTTTAAGAGGGGAGGTGTCATGAAATATTCTAATCCACATATATAAATTATTAGGTAAATATGAAGCCTAACAAATAAAATTAATAAAGAGAAGAGCAATGGTAAAATGACAGTGCTGTCACAAAGAATGTACTCGAAATCCCCCTTGTTTTCTGCTTCGTCTGCAAATTGTAACGCTTTCACGTTGATAGTAAAGCTTACTGTATTATTACCCGCCTTCTTCAATGAAACGTGTGCTGTATTTCTTGGAAAAGCATTGAGACGTACTGCGTAATGACCTAAATTAACCCTAACATTAATTATACTGCGTTACCAAAACGAACGAACAGATGGACTAAAGGGATAAAAAGAGAAGGGAGAGGCAGAAAGCCGAACACTAAACCCGCTTCGCGCGATACACAATTACTACCATCACGCGTGTAAGTCTACATGCACTAATTTTTTTTTCAGACGGACAGTGATAAAATACACTACCCTTTCCCAGAGTTAGGTTTATAAATCATAACAAACTCTTATTAGAAAAGACAACATTATATGGGTTTACGTTTGAACACATAACAGTACCCAGACAGCACATCTTCTAAACAGGAGATAGAAGAAATTGCATATTTTGAACGCAGCCACGTAGCTCCTTTAAATTAGTATTTTTGGGTTCCTTAGGGTTTGCTGACAAATAATATGTAAAACGTTACGCAAATAGTCCAGGAATTAATAAATTATACCCAAAATAAAATATTGGGGGTGCCTGACAGCATAAAATCATTTCTGCTCATAAAATTTTTTTTATAACGTGTTTGAAAAAACCTTACGTTACATAAATAGCCTACCATGTAAACTCCAAATTGATTGGAGCGCAACAAATGAAAGCCTAACCACGATTGGTCGGGCTATAAATACTATCTTGGTTGTTAGGGGAGACGGGAAAAGATAACATTTTTTTTTCAAACACTTGTCGAAACGTGGCTCATTGGCCAGTCTCGCTGATATACACACTTGGGAGCGTTAGTTCGAAGACCACTAATTCAAATAAGCTTGATAAAGCGACAGTACGTTGAAGCCAGCTCACATATTTTTGCTAAAATAAAAGCCTGGAACATAGGCAGAACGGAATTTGTGCCAGTTTGTGCCAGAATTCATTGCTAATCAACGTATCTGTGTTTATTTCCATGAAATTGTGGTAAGCTTGAACCATTCAGTATCTTTTAATGAAAAATTGAATGTGAATTTTTGATTTATGCCTGTATATATATGTGTAGTTCAGTGGCAAAAAACCAAATGGAATGGCCCAAATAGTACACTGACAGAAAATTACCCTGGAAAAGTTGGACCGAAGAAAAAATAATGCAGGAATTTAAATAAATGGCGTGGTAGTAACCATTACCTGGAAAATTATTATGTTGCATGATGTAGATCAACTGAATAAAATTGCATTTTCAAATGAAATCAGCTGTTGGCCTAACCGCTGCACTCAAAACTGCCCAATGATATTGTATTGTATTGTAGTTCACTCTGAAGAACAATTATAAATAAATTAAGTGAAACTAAAAAATAAGCCAATTATCACCTTCTCGATTTCAAAAAGCTTGAATGATAGTGAGCTACACCGCCCATCATGTTGTGGAAGCTTATTACTGAATCTTATGGTGACAACAAAATATGTGAATATAATCTTCAAAGCCGGGAACGCTATATGACAATGCAAGATGTTTGTGTGTAAAAAAAAAATAAGCCCGAGGAGAAATTCGGAGCAGATGGTTTTTAAAGAGTATTCCCTGCCGCCATTGCTAAAAAACAAGCGTATTGTGGGCCAGTGACTTTTTCAAAAATTATGTGATTGGAATGTGAGAAACTTACAACCAATGAAAAAATTGGGTTAAAAATGGACAAATGGAAAATCTTCGCTGGGGGACTCTGTGAATTTAGCAGATGATTTGTAGCAAAAACAGTTTCGCCAACACCAAGACAATCCAAAAAGCGATGAAATAACAAAAGAAATGGTGTCACTCTCGGTTAAATATTGGTCTAAATAAATGCCTCTAAAACTAAAGCTATGAACTTTTCCAACCGAGAAGGAAACTAGTTGATATCTTTTGAACAACATGGTTAAAAAGTTCAGCAAGATGAAAGTTGTGCAACACCTTGAAAAAAAATTTCTGTAGTCAGCAATGATCCCCCCGGTGCATGTTGTTAATAATTGCGTAAAAGACATCACAGTTCAATAGATTCAGAAATTCATCAATCATCGAGTGCTAGTTCGTGAAGCTGTATAAATAATAATAATTTCTAGAACTTCTGCAACAGTGTCAGCTACAGATCTTCAATGTTCATAAACAATAATAAATGCTCCCATTCAGATGCGAGCAGATCAGTCAGTTGTATACAAAAAATCCGTTCACTGTCTGCACGTGAATAGCATACATGGGCTACAGGTCAGCTCGAAAACCTTTATGAATGTTTTCCATAAGTCTAAGCATCTGACTTGGACGTGATCTCTGATATAACGAATCCTGGAACACAGACAATAGTCTTGTTGGTCTAGAGCGACCCATATATATTTAACTAGTTCAGGTATACAGATACCGGTGCCTTAATCCTAGTCAAAGTACCTCTCCATTTTGCATCACACAGGCGAGCAAATAGGCGAAAAAATGACGAACCTCTAGATGATAGCATAAAGTTCGATACAAGAGGAATTACCTTATTTCGGAAAATCAACCATGAACATATGCCTCCAGGCAGGCTGCATAATACTGGGAAATAGTCTAGTTAGCTAACTAACTCACTAAAACACTGTATTTCACTCAGAGAATCACAAGACGCAGTTGCGTCAGCTCGCTTCTTAAACCCATTTCTAACCTGCCCCAACTGGGCGGAACACACAGAACGTAAACTCCCGGTTTTGACATAGAACGACAATAATCTGAGTTGCCGTTCACAATTAAGAACGATTCGAATACATTCGAATATAAAGTATTTCCACAGGAAGCTGACTTTTTGGCCTAATGCTCTAAGAAGCCGTTAATGTACAAATTTTGTGCTGTATTGTGACTCCAGTATAGTTAAAAGAGAATATAAATTAGTTATGAAGTGAAGGTCATCCTTCGTTTGTATAATTATCTAGGGACACGTGGTCTTGTATGGTAGTGAGCAGCACTCCTTGTCAGAGATTTGTGAATCCCCAGTGTCGGACAGCATTACTCCTTGGTCCTTTAGCTATCAGTGGAGGTAGTTCACCTTGAGCCCAGAAAGATCATAATTCGAGCAGAGGAGTCCTCTCCTGCCGCCATCACTCCAGATAAGCAGAGTTGGCCAGCTGAGCTCAACATTATGTCCACCCTCATCTTAGAAATAACTTTATAAAAAATTACATTCAGAGGGGGGAATTTACTTGTCTTAAAATCAGGAACTGTGAACATCTCCAATAATAGTCCCTAAAGACAAACTATTGAAGTCATGATGACAAATACCAACAGAGCTTGAACAAAACAAAACCAGTATTACCTCATTTTACTACTACACAACTGACACACATAGAACATTTGTAATAATATATGTCACTACAATATTCATATTAAATACATTCTGTACATTACTTGTAATTTAAATTGATTGTGATTCCTGGTTCCCTTGTAGTTGAATCAGGACACATATTCATTCATGCCAGTAATGAATACATATTGTTATTTGAAACGTTACGCGTGACTTCTTTAAGATATTCTCATAGAGTGTTATATGTATGTGAGTGTCACAGTGTTGTTAAGAGTAGTGGATTAAATTAAATTGTTTATCTGTCTGTTGTTGTGACTTACACTTCATCATACACATACCCTAGACACATAACGTAGTCACCACACTATTCTAGAATAATTCTGACTGAGATATATAGATATGTGGTAGCAAGTAAGGGTTATATATATACAATAATACTTACTATTATTAGTATATATAATATAGCACTTCACAGCATGATCTCAGATCAGTACACTAAAGATCCCTTAATAAATTATCTATAACATGGTCCCACAAACACGCACTGGTATTCTTAAGTAAGTTTATTTTAAAAATGTAGTGTCCCATGAGGTCACCGAGCCCCCCCCTTCCCCCATACAGAAATACGGGCCGACTCACGCTCATGATTGACTAATGGCTGGTCAACCAAGACGTGCTAATTTGTGTGGGTACACAGCTTCATTGTCAAAAAAAAAGTACTCCGGACTCACGTTCTCTAACAACAAAGTAAATGGGTCATGTATTTATATCCCGACTAATCGTGTGGGGCGGCCCTTATCAATCTACTTGTCCACTCAATCAAGAAGAGGTAACATTTGTGGGAACCTGATATTCCCGTATTATTTGCTTGGGTGTCGAAAACTTCTCTTATCTTGATTTCGATTCTGATATTTATTCTGGTGTGTGTACCTGACCATATTTGAGTATTGTCGAATTGGCTTGACACTCCCTGTAGTGATAATAATCACATTGCTTGACGCTACACAGGTTTGGCTGAGATAATTACTCGCTGTCGCAAAGGAGAGGCCACAGCTTGGCTAAGATTAGCACAAGATCTTGTTGTGGGGGGCGGCGGCTTATGACATAAGCGTTTCCTGTCCTACTTGTTCAATGACAAGAATACTTTTCTTATAAAGTGTGATGGTTACATTTTTGAACACGTAAACCTGTTGTATGAGTTTACCGATCCGTCTGTAAGTTTGTACACAAGGGGCATCGGACATCTTATTACCATATAATGGGAGAGGTGACCTCTACTTACGTCAAAATTATCCGATGTCGGAATATTTTGAAATTACCCCATAACCCGCCTGTGTTTGAATATGATTTGGATTATTTTGATAGCTCATAACAAACGAAGGCGTGGGAAGGCAGGGAATATATTCTGATCATTTTAATCAAACTATTTTACTTGAGAAATCGCTCGCCAGTGAACACCAGGACTGAACTACAGTGAAGAATTAGAATTCAGAATTCTATTTTTTTAAAATACCGGACACCTGATAAACTTTATTTCTTGGCATCAGATTGACATGGACTGTTTTCTTTTTGTGATATAGCTCGTCCAGTCACAAATGTTCTGTAAATGGGTCAGGTTACCGACTGTTGGGGGCCCTGACAAGGTTGTACTTTTAAGTGCGTATATTTCTGATGCAATGGGTGAGTGTGAAAAACAATAATGACAAACGCGAATGGATGACAGTTCGACAGATTCACAGGACACTCACTCCAATCACAGGTGGAAGTCAAGGATGGGTGGACTACTGTGGTCGTTTCATACTGTTTAATATGACGTACACACTTCGACAGTACAAAGGATAGTTACAGGAACACAGGTCGACATAAAACAGCAAAATATTGTTGATCAATGGTCCTACCATCTTAAGTAAGCATTCATGTTGAATAACATCCACAATGGAACATCTGCAGACAAGCACTTAGATTACCACTGTTTATCAATAAATCATCAGGCCTTACTGACCGAGCGTGTCAGTTAATAAATACTGTTCAAGCCTGACTCCTAGACAGAACCTCTTTTCTAGCGAAGATTCCTTTAGGTAAAGTTCGAGCAAATCTATCTGAAGATAATGTTAACCCACCATAATTGGGTTTTCTTTATAAACTAGTGATCTCTTAATCATCACCTGATAATAAAAAGGTGGCATCCCCGTTCTCTGATGATGATCGACAAAAAGTTAGAATCCAAAATGGCTTTCTGGTTTTCCCTTTTGAGCATCGCTCACTATAACGGATGCATAACAAATCTTCAATAGAAGTCTTTGTTCATAAACACAAATTTTTCTACAAGGATCAGCATATTCTTTCATTATCACTGCTGCATACATTCATCTACAGTGCTGCTAGAGGTAACATATCATCCCGACATATGGATATAGGGATAATCCTAATGTAGACGTCTTGCCCAGTTAAGCCTAGGACGACAAAAGTTCAGTAAAATGTTCTTTTTACCTGGGGCATGAGAGAAAAACACTAGCAGAACACATACCCTCTCTCCTGGCGTTATAGAATAAACACAGAGGACTAGTAGACTTAATAAACATATCAGGAAATCAATCTTTTTGTCCCATAACAAATCATAGAGATCACAGACTGGGGACTCGTCTTCAACATGGCTTTCGCCCGGCATTCCATCATCCCGGAAGACACACTCTTCTCTCGGCATGCGCAGAAACTCCCTGACCTCAAAGTTCAGTACAAGGAAAAATAGTTCCACTTAGACATACCAATATATCACGATATAAGACCGAATCGTCTGAAATAGACACAGAGTAAACATAGACTCGGACCATAAACATTCCTGCATAAACTCAAGTAAGAACAATCTGTTATCTGGCCCAACAAGGCACAGACTAACGAAATCCAGATTCATACGCCAAATTCGATCTCCAGGTGAGATAACCCATATAACAAAAGTATCAATCAATCATGGGTGATATATCTTTGGCCAGGAAAGCATCCTGATTCTAAAAACAAATATCTTCCCTCCGACAGATAAATATTATAATAAATATATACATTGTCACCAGTAATCTGTTGGTAACACACCTTTTATTGAAGTATTTATCATGACTTACAATATAGCCCAGGGAATCTCTAATATTTTAAATAAGCAAACCGGGACTGAGGAAACTGAAGGACCACACACGAAGTCAGAAAGGGAACTTATTAAATTAACGACACCCTAGTCGCGTGTAAGAGGCCGATTCAAGTCTCTTTTAATCACCTGAGCAAAAAAAGTATGTGAGCCAGGATTGGCGTAAGTTGTGATTTACATTTTATATTTTATTACTAACATGTGAACTAACATATATATATATATATATATATATATATATATATATATATATATATATATATATGCGTATATTACCATGTGAAGTTTAATATGTGAAACTCGCTATTGGATGTCACAGTCATTTGAGGCTGGCAACCTCAGCGTATAGAATGATGATTCACGAACGACCACTGCATGGGCTGGTGATTGCTTTATTGAAAGTTTCGTAAAGAGAACTAAAAGCATAAAGTAATTCCAGGTTCCCTATGGAGCAGAGAGTTAAAGATGAAAGAAATGACGTACATTCTAAGTATAATACTTACATTTTCAAAGCAGCGTAATTGTCCATTTAAACATCTTTCTTCTTTGATCCTTAGCCGCCGACCGTCAAAGCAGTCAGTGGCCATCACTCCTGGTGGTGTCTTGTAGGGCAGCAACAAATTGATTCTACTTTGCTCGGTCGGTGGCCATCCTTTGTACAGTGACCCAACTCTGGTTCATTCTTTGCATCTCAGCCTCCACAGTCCTCCGCCAAGCTGTTTTTGGTCGGCCTCTCTTTCGTTTTCCTTCAGGGGTCCATAGCATAGCTGTTCTTGTGAACTCAGGCATATCGTAAAAGGCGACCAATATGAGGTGGTGCAAGGGGATTGCAAGAAAATGTTGCACAACAAATTTCCACAGAAACCACCATTGCAGAAGTTTGGGAATGTTTTGTGCAAGCTTCCTGAACGAGGGCTAGATGAAGTGGTGGCTGCATGTTCAGTAAATTACAATAAGGAAAATTATGATGATGATGATGATTATGTGACTGGAATTCTTCTCCGCAAGTTGTAGTGGCTGTATTGGTTGTTGTTTCAAACCATCATCATCATCAGCTGCCATCTCCGCGAGTTGTAGTGGCTGAATTGGTTGTTGTTTCAAACCATCATCATCATCAGCTGCCATCTCCGCGAGTTGTAGTGGCTGTATTGGTTGTTGTTTCAAACCATCATCATCATCAGCTGACATTTCCGCAAGTTGTAGTGGCTGTATTGGTTGTTGTTTCAAACCATCATCATCATCATCAGCTGCCATCTCCGCAAAGAAGGTTGGCTGCAATTGACCCCCAACGTTTTCTGTCTCTTGTCTTGATAGTGCACTCTAATAGACTCTTTACTGTCTATCTCTTGGAGTTATCGTCCCACTCATAACACTGTCTTCCTCTTGCACGTTAGCCTTCAACTCTGCCTTCTATTATTGTCTTCTGCAAGGTGTTGTCTTTTTAAATGGCCAGAATATTTTAGCTGCCTAATTGTGATTTTCTTCATTAATTCCCTTTTAATTTCTAGGTTTTCTAGGGCCTCTTTATTTGCTTTCTTCTCTTTCCATGAAACCTGCCCCATTCTTCTATATATCTACATCTCGAACCTCAGTTCTTTCTTCCAATTGCTTATCCATTGTTCGTGGTTCTACACCATACAGCCAAAATGAAGAATATATATAAAATTTGTTGACGATTCTCATTTTTAATGTATGGGTTATCTGTTTAGATATCAGTATTTGTCTCATGATGTTGAATGTAGCTTTTGCCATTCCTATTCTCTTCTTGATTTTTGTTTCACATCTGCCGGTTAGTTAAAACGATACATAACCAATGTCAGCCTGCCCTAAATTTATAGAATGACAAATATTCACCGCGCATTTTTAATACTCACTGAAAGTCTTAACATGTATTGACATAATAATGAGTACTGCAGATAATAGCGGCGGAAAAATCATTGATTTCATTAACTAGTGACCGAGATATAACGTCACAGATTTTCAGATCTCAGATTGAAGTCAGGCACCAAGCCCACGGAAATTTAATTACAGGATACGTGACTCGTAATTAACTGAACTCAATACAAAATGGCACTCTGAAATGTTATGTCACTAGTATTCGGCAGAAGGAATATTACGGTATAATGCAGGATGTGTCATTGCTTAGTAACGACATATTTTACTATGAAATACTTGTATAATTTCCGGGGATCTCTGTCCACTCTACATTTTATTGACAAAGAAAGAGATCGATACAAAAAGAGAAAAAGAAATCTATTCAAAGAGATCGATACAAAAAGAGAAAAAGAAACCTATTCAAAGAAATCAAACCAAAAAAAGAGACAGAAATCTATTCAAGGAGATCGATACAAAAAGAGACAAAGAAACCTATTTAAAGAGGTCGATACAAAAAAACCTATTTAAAGAGATCGATACAAAAAGAGACAAAGAAATCTATTCAAAGAGATCGATACAAAAAGAGAAAAGAAACCTGTTTAAAGAGGTCGATACAAAAAGAGACAAAGATATCTATTCAAAGAGATCGATACAAAAAGAGACAAAGAAATCTAATCAAAGAGATTGATACAAAAAGAGAAAAGAAACCTATTTAAAGAGGTCGATACAAAAAGAGACAAAGATATCTATTCAAAGAGATCGATACAAAAAGAGACAAAGAAACCTATTCAAAAAGATCGATACAAAAAGAGAAAAGAAACCTATTTAAAGAGGTCGATACAAAAAGAGACAAAGATATCTATTCAAAGAGATCGATACAAAAAGAGACAAAGAAAGCTATTCAAAGAGATCGATACAAAAAGAGAAAAGAAACCTATTTAAAGAGGTCGATACGAAAAGAGACAAAGAAACCTATCCAAAGAGATCGATACAAAAAGAGACAAAGAAACCTATTCAAAGAGATCGATACAAAAAGAGACAAAGATATCTATTCAAAGATATCGATACAAAAAGAGAAAAGAAACCTATTTAAAGAGGTTGATACAAAAAGAGACAAAGAAACCTATTCAAAGAGAACGATACAAAAAGAGACAAAGAAACCTATTTAAAGAGATCTATAAAAGGAAAGACACAAAAAAGAAATGAGAGTTAATTGGAAACCAAGAAATATTAAGCAGACAGACAAAAATAAGTGAAGGAAGTAACGAATTAAATTATGGCGAGAAACTGAGATGTCTCAGAGTTCTAAGATTCCTAGTTATTACCTCCCAGTGACTGGAAATGGACGTCTGTGTAAGCAGCATGGGTTACTATCGGTCAGTATATGTGACCGTATGTGTTTGGTTGTCTTGAAACCTTTGCCTTTCTGTACTGTTTCCACAATGCTGTTAATATCTAAAATAACCAGACGTCTGCTGCAGTGAACTTAATAGAGTCTCCATACGGTAATAAAGATAAGGAATAATTGCTGCAGATGGAATAGACAGCCAGTCGCATAGATAGACTGATAGATGGAGGAAACGTCACGGTCAAACAGACAGATAGGCAAACCGGCAAGCAGACAAGTAGGTTGTCTGGCAGGTAGACAGGCAGGCAGGCAGACAGACAAACAAATCGATGGTTACATTGAAGGGCTGACGGAGGGACGGACAGACAAACAGATAAATAGACAGACAGACAGACAGACAGACAGACAGACAGGCAGATAGATAGATAGATAGATAGATAGATAGATAGATAGATAGATAGATAGATAGATAGATAGATAGATAGATAGATAGATAGATAGATAGATGTGCATCATCAAAAAGTGGTGTGCGTGAAGAATTCAACTCAAACGTACACCCGCTCCTCCACATCTTCTTTCTGTTCGTCTTCTTCTTCTTCTTCCTTCATTTCTTTTTTTTTTTTCCTAACGTGTCTCGGAACAGCATAAATAAATGACATATATTCTAGCGGTGTCATAATGATACAATGTACGTTTTCGATCATGTCTGTATAACTATGTAAAGAAATTGTATCTTCGTCTAGTTCAGCGTTTCTCAAACATTTTTGTCTCGGGACTCCTTTGAAGTCTTAAAAATGATGGAGGACGCCAAAGAGCTTTTGTGTATTGGGTTGTACCGTGAGAGAATGAGAGTGAAAAGGGCTAATAAGATCTTAGATTATTATGAAAATAGTTTTGACCTCACGGACCACACTTTAAAAGTCGCTGCTCTAGTTGATCTACCTGCCTACACTGTTCACTTTAATAATTGGTAAATTCAACTCACTGTCTACATTCACTGTGCATGACCATCGTCATTTATCTGTGCCCTCCTTACGGTGTATGGTGCCTCTACTGTAAAGTTGTCCCTTCAGGAAGATTGCAACAAGCATTCACAGGCTCGTGCATCACTGGTTTCTATGGCAATTAGTTTGACCTAATAATGTTGTAAGTCCCATGTACAACCTCATACTAGGGGCCAGTAGCCCCATTCTTTCTTTCTCTCTTCACAGACCCCAGGGATCTATATTGGGCAGTAATTAAAACAATGGAAAGGCAGTCCCATAACAAATACTGCCGTAGGATTGTGAAGTGTTTATAGACATCTGTATGAAAAGAGAACTAATGAGGGAGGTCAAAGTTCGGCAGCTAAAATACTTTGGCCACATAAAAAGGCATAACACCTTGCAAAAGACCATAATAGAAGGGAGAGTTGAAGGCAAACGTTCAAGGGGAAGGCAGCGCTAAAAGTGGGAAGATAACATCATGAGATGGACAGGAAAGAGTCTATCAGAGTTGTGGTGGATTTGATGTTAATAGATGTTATCATTCAATATTTCTAGTGTACTGAATGAGGTCAGCTGTGAAGGTCCCTGATTATAACAAATTTTGGGTTGAGTTATCAGAGTACCTTTCTGCTACCACCTTATGACCTCAATCAGACCTATTCTTGACTAGTATGTATGATAGCTACGTATAATGTCTAGGGTTATGCAAGTGTGTAATGTAGTGTAAGTATTACTACAAATACATTTAAATTCTTACACATATAGATATAAGACAGGGTAAATACCACAACCACAAACACACTAACACTCTATTATACAACTTACAGAAGTCTGTGGCTGAAAATTATGTAATATGCTAGATTACAATTTATTTGCCCTGATTCAGAATTTTCTGAGTCAGGACCACAACAAAATGAAATTTATGGTTTTATTTACATAAATATTTATAACACAATGGATCTTCTGTCCATACAAAGGACTATTATAATCAAATTATATTTAGGTATTTCTCTACACTGGGTGACACTGGTAACTAATGGTGGGGTGGGGTGTTGGCATCATTCCCCTTCTTTATATTAGTATCTTGTGGAAAAGTTATTGAATAATCAAAAATTTTATGTCTCTGTTAATAAAGTCAGTGGATGACCGTTGTAGTGCCGACACATAGGCACTTATCTGTAGGTTGATAGTAGATATGATGCTGACAATTTCCTTTCGTTCACTCGAATGACCATACTGACACCGTCCCTGGTGTAGTATTAGTATAATAGACCGCTTGGTCCAGTAAAGTTTCACTTTCTCTCTCTCTCTCTCGTAAATTCACCAGGGTCCTGGTACTACCGTAGCACCAGAACAAAAAACCTTGAAACAAGGTTATGATTCTGTATAACATATCTACAATAACATTCCACAATTAATACATGGCATAATTCAATAAAAGAAAAGGGTCAGATCTCTCTGACCACCCCATGTCAACCATTTTCCTCTGAGATAACAACTCATACCAGTGCTCCTGTTCTTTTCCCTACTGGCTACAACGCCTCTGACACTGCAACAATGATTCTCTCCCATAGAATAATGTGTGTTAGCCTTCCCACTGGTAACTGTGGAAATCATTTTAAGTTATACAACTCATGTCAATTTTTACTGCTTGTGTGCAACACCACAGGCCCTGCATAAGTCTGCTGGGGACCTCTGTACTTAGTCGTAAAGCCTTCTCAAACAAGCAGTATCTCATACACCAAATTTGGTTGTAATAATAAGATTAATAAATTCATTCTTACCACAATTCAAAGAAATATCACAAACATACGTTGACTGGCATTAGCATTAATATGTAGGTTCAGCTTTGCCCTGGTCCAGACCAGCCAAGGTTTATTATTTCACTCTAGGCACTGCTGTTCTCAACGCAGCTTGCTTTAAAAAACTTCTGTATCAACTGGCGACAAGCCTTTGAAAGCTTTTGCCAATATTATCAGACCGGCCCAATCAGCGAGGGTCTAGCTTTTCAATTCAAAATTAAAAAAAACAAAAGCCGAACTCCAAACCTCTAGGAGTGAGTCTTCAAAATATATTTAGCTTTTTTGCCTAACCAATACTCTCCTTCCTATACTCTTCTACCATCCAATCGGATTTGAATCAATTTAATGCCTCTTTTTAAACTGGCGTCCCCACTAACGTTATGGATAAATGAGCGAGAACACCAGTCTGTCCGTCTTAGTGTTCGTAGACATATAGTATTACAGTAGAACTCCATTTATCCGAACCCCATGGGACCGAGCATCGTTCGGATAATCAAATGTTCGGATAATTGGATTACATAATGTATCGAGTACATGTACACATATTTCTAAAAATAATTAACCATCACAAGGAAATTACACTATAAAACATATTTACTTGTACTGTAATAATAATACCCACACTGTATTAGATCACTGTATCACCAAAATCTTTCATTACATTTTGCAGTGCATGTACTACTTGTATTAATTATTTTTTTTTAAGAAAGAGAAATGTTTTCAAAATAACATTACAAACGATTCAAAACCAGGCGCAACTTACGTATACATGTACTTGCACAGATGTAACCCACTATTTAAATTAATGAGGAATCCTCTTTTGCACCAAACTGGATAGTCTCCTTTTGGCTGCTAAGTCCCGCATTCTCTTCAACAGCAGAAGCTGTATAGGACAGCTGTCATCTTCTTGCTCGTACCAAGCCATCGCTGTTTCTAGTGCTATAAAGGCCTCTTCAGGACTTGGTCGACGTTTTGGGTTTTCTTCATAATCTACAAGTACATCATGTACTTCTGAGGAGTCTTCATCATCGGTCACTACATGTATTTAGTTTTCTTCTTGCACAAAAGACAAAATTTCTTCGTCATTCAAAAACTGAAAACCAGAATCATTATCATCTTCTAGCCACATGTGTGCATCATCTTTGTCACAGGCCGAAAATCCGGGCATTGCTTGAAACAGTTCCACAACTTCATTTATACAATTGTCACAGGAGCCGTGACATACAAACAAAATGACGTAATAAAAAGGAATAAAGGACTAACTATAAGGAGGAGAAAAGAATACTCTCGATGCGAGCTATGGAAAATAAAAGTCATCGAGAGACCAACGACGTCATATACAGAACAACGGGGATGAGGTCACACATTAGACAAGAGAGTTACAACATGGCCCCTGATCAAGAAGGTCGTTCCATCAACCCCAGTAGAAAAGAACCAGAATAAGAGGAACCGAAGGAAAGAATCACATGTTATAGTCGCTGATTATGTAATGAACTACCCCATCTACAACGATTATGAACGTATTAGAAGCGGTAAGTCCGGTTGAGACTAAAAAGTGTTGGCATTATAAATAGAAGAAATCGGACTTGTAGGTCAAACGTTATTAATTCTAACACTGTCCCAGAGATTCTGAGGAAAGGAGAAACCTTTGGGATGAATGATGTCAATGCTGTGAGGGATTGGTTTTGGAGTGAATCAAATTAATCATGACAGAAACTGAATAAAGGAATTTGACTTTTAAGAAACAGAGTTTTCCTTATATACTCCGATGGGAGTCGTATCGTTGCTTCATTGGTCTAAACGTGGAATTTGAGTTAATTCGTTTTCCCACAAACCCCACCACGGTCCAGCAGAACATCAAATCACTACATCACAACAGGTACCCACTATACGATCAAACCAGAGGAAGAAGAACGCTGTGACACATATTGTCGGGTGTGTTTTTGGTGACTGTTCCCAGTATTAAAGGAATTAAGACAGTGTTGCACATCTGCTCTTGGTAGATGTCAAATATTTCGCTGTGACACGGTTGGTGTTTTTGATGCTGTGAGTCCAGGATTTGAACCTGCCTGGATTGCTACGGACTTTCAAAC
This sequence comes from Oreohelix idahoensis, assembly GCA_024509875.1. NCBI lineage: Eukaryota > Metazoa > Mollusca > Gastropoda > Stylommatophora > Oreohelicidae > Oreohelix > Oreohelix idahoensis. The sequence continues at coordinate 279,901 of JAMPIV010017018.1, forward strand.
AATACGCTGTGACACAATCATCATTTGTGTCCACTACAGTAGTTTCATTTCCTCCTTTTTTCCCAAGCAATCTATTCCAAGCCTTGTTGAGATTATCTTGTGACAGGGTGGTCCAAGCATCAGCTAACATATATCAGCAGTCTTTGAGATTAAGCTTTTTGGAAAACGCCACCACACTTTCTTCATCTTCAGCCAACAATAAACGACGCATGACATCCTTCTTGTACATCGTTTTAAGCTTTGCTATAACACCCTGATCCATTGGTTGAATCAGTGCTGTTACATTGGGAGGCAGAAAAATTACTTTAAAATTTGCATCAACTGCATTCAATGTATCCGTCTCTGGATGAGATGGTGCATTGTCCAGTAGAAGAATTACTTTTCCAGTTTTTTTTTTCTTGTTCTCTCAACCTCTTCACATTTGGGATGAACTGATTTGTATACCAATCAAGAAATATTTCACTATTCATCCAAGCACTCTTCTGTGCTTTGTAGCACAATGGGAGACATGTCACATTCTTTAAACAACGTGGTTTTTTTGGCTTTACCGATCATTAGCACCGGTAAACGATGACTTCCACTGGCATTCGCGGCTACCAAAATTGTTACTCTCTCTTTGCACTTTTTAAACACAGGGGAAGCTGCTTCGCGCTGAGATGCAAGTGATTTTTGAGGCAATGATTTCCAGCATAAGCCGTCTCATCGGCATTATACACATCGAGTGAATAATCTTCTTCTTCCAAAAAAGCCAAGAATGTTTCTTTAAAATTTTCAGCGGCAGTTGCATCTCCAATTCTCGTATGCCATGACGAGATTTAAAGTTTCTTAACCATCCCTGGCTAGCCTTAAAGTCAGGAGGACAGTCAAGTTGATTGTTGAACTGAAGTGCCTTTTCACACAATAGAGAACCAGAGATAGTTTCCCCTTTGCTTCTTCTTTGCACAAACCATATATTCAAAGCCTCTTCCAATTTCAAATCTTTCGCATGTCTCATGGTTTACGTTTTCTTCGACCCATTTTCACTATCCAATTTCGGTGCAAAACTCATAATTTTATCCTTGTTACTTTTGATGTCAGAGACGGTAGCTTTCCCAACATTGGAAATCCTCGCAAGTGAAGACACAGTTTCACCTTTTCCTAGTCTCTTGATAATTTCTGTTTTCGTTTCAATTGACAAAACATTGCGGTTCCTTTTATATGCTTTAGGCCTTCTGGAAGATTCCATATCGCACAGAGAAATACTTGCACACCAAAATTATTCTGCTGTAGTAGCAGACACAATTATTTTAAGTTGAACTGTCTGTTTAGCCAGTGTTCTGCCTAGAACGCATACGTACACTAGATTGGTAAACCAGATATTAACTGACTTTATGATCTGACTGACTTCCTGTACGTTAAGCCATTCTTCAGACCAACGGACCAGATTAGGCGAACCTTTCTTCAACAATGTTGATAGAGGTGCCTGTTCGAAGATAAATTTGGAATAAATCTCCCATAAAATTGAATTAATCATAGGAGGCTCCTAACTGGTTTCTTCGTTTTAGGAACAGAGATGTTCAGTATTTTGGAAGTATTGTGGTCTCCTCTCTTCAAGAGACCATGACCAACACGATGACCCAGGAAAGAGATTTCACCAAAACCAACAAAAGCTTTAGAAGGTTTTTGCTGTCAAATTATTCTCACGTAGAGTGGACAGTAAGTCATATAACCCTAAATAGTGATCTTCCCAGGTATCACTGAAGAGACAGATGTCATCTAAGTATGCGATGACATCCGAACGATGTGACAGAATTCGACGCATCATGCGAACGAAAGTGGCTGGGGCGTTCATGAGACCAAAAGGCATAACATTCCATTGAAATAGACCCCTAGGTGTAGAAAAAGCAGTAAGAGGTTTGGCATGCTCTGCTAAAGGCACTTGCCAATAACCTTTAGACAAGTCAAGTTTAGTGAAGAATCTAGAATTAGAAAGTCTAATCAGTAGATCTTCTAACAAAGGCATCGGTTCAGCATCGAACTTTGTGACCTGATTCAATTTGCGATAATCAACGCAAATTCGTATGTTCTTATCCTTCTTCCGGACAATAACCATGGAAGAAGAATATGGTGAAGTCGATGGTTCAATTATATTTAATTGAATCATTCATCCAATTCCTTTTCCACTTGCGACTGAAAGTGTATAGGAATAGGATACGGCCTAACCCTAATTGGATTATTGTCTGTAAGAATTATGTCATGTTCTATGACATCTGTGTGTCCAGGAATGTCAGTGAGAACATCCTGAAATGTTTGTAACATCGACGAGACTTGTCGATGTTCGTCACCAGAAAGATTAGGAGAAACAGAAACGTTTTTCCAAGATTCCGTGGAATGTAATGGAACCACTGGAAGGGGACGATTGACATCAGAGAAGGTAGATTCCTCATCCTGTATGACAGACAGGGATAAATAATGACCGTGAGGTGCAGGAGCATCATCCGTTGCCTGGAAAATAGGCAGCAAATAGTCCGGACGTTCGTGAAATTCCGAAAGCATGTTTATGTGGAAAGTTTTATGCTTTCCATCAATATCGACCACATAGTCAACATCGGAAATCCGAGAGACTATTGCATACGGACCTTTCCATGCAATAAGAAGTCTATTTTCCCTACTGGGGAGTAGGACGAATGCTTTGTCACCTGGACAAAGTTGTCGTAGACATCTATTCTTGTTAGCAAACTGTCTTGCCTTCTCTTTAGCAATTTCTGATGAAGCAGTTGCTAGCTTACATGCCTCAATGATCATTTTGTCTAAGAGCAAAGACATACTCATAAGGAGAATTGAGTTTTTCATTCGCTAATATCATCGGCAGTGATGAGATCGTGTAATAAAGACATAGGGCCGCGTGGACGCGCGCCAAAGACAAGTTCGAAGGGAGAAAATCCTGTGTGTTCATTAGGGACTTCTCTATAGGCAAAGAGAGCCGCGGGTAAAACCCTGTCCCAATCTTGAGGATGATCTTCAGTTATCTTACCAAGCAAAGTCTTGAGCGTTCTATTCAGACGCTCAACTAACCCATTAGACATAGGATGGTAGATACTACTGAGAGATCGTTCAATATGTAAGGTATACATTACCTGTGACATAGTGTCAGATATGAGTTGAGTGCCATGGTCTGACAATATTTCTCTGGGGAACCCCAAGCGAGAAAATATCAACCAAAGAGCATCTGCGATATCTGTAGTAGATATGCTCTTAAGAGGAATGGCCTCTGGCCAACGTGTGCACATATCGACACATGTAAGGATAAACTGATGTCCTCTGGCCGACTTGACCTTAAAAGGGCCAATAATATCTATGGCCATTTTCTGAAACGGCCGAATAGGAATGTCAGCAGCCTGGATAGGCGCAGCATGTCGTGGTCCTCTAGATTTGACCTCCTGACATACCTTGCATGATCGGCAGTAAATACGAATGTCCTTATTGACAAAAGAGCCAGAAAGAAAAGCCGCAAGGACTCTCAGACTTCGTACGGAAAAACCCATATGTCCAGCACATTGCGAGTCATGAGCATGTTGTAATATTTGGACTCTCATGCTCTTGGGAACAAGAATTTGCGAATGTGCCGACGTAGTCGAATCTTGTACCATACGTACAAGTACGCCGTTTCTCATTGCAATCCAAGATTTTCTATTTGTATCCTGATTCGGATCACCTTTCTTCGCAAGAACGAAGAATTTTTTTAAAGAAGGATCTTCTTCTTGCAATTTATGAAAGAGTCACGAGTAATTACTAAGTGACTATCTTGGCTATCAACTTCATTATCACTATTCAGTGAAGTTTCGGGTGTTTGTAGAGCTTGTGCTCTTGTAACTACTGCATTTGTAGCTTGCATGTTATTATCTTCCCAAGCAGCAATCTGCTGTGGGGTAACTCCCTAACTCCGTGAATACGACCAATAATAAGGTCCGCAATAGGATTAGGTAAGAGACAAGCATGCACATCTCCAGTAAAAGAAAGGAGTGGCAATGCGAATTACAGCATAGGATATTTTTCTAGAGTTGCCGCCAAATGTGACACATTTAATAACCCTTCCTGTAGCACAAGATGGATCTACAAGCGATTGTCTAACACCAATAGTGGTGCATCCGGAATCGAAAAGTAGTGAGACCGGAGTATCATTAACAAGACCCTTATGTAGAATTAAAGAACCCCTCCCGTCATGCGCAACAGCAGCAGGAAGAGCGGGAAGTGGGTGACCACAACGCAAAGTAGTTATGGTACCCGGTTCGAATAAAGTACTGCATTGGGGGCATTTGTTTGCTCTCTCAAAGTCAAAAGCAGAACCAGTGACAGCGTCAAAGTTTTTACTATCAACAACATGATTACAGGCTCCCTCAGTTTCCTGTTGTACAGCATTAGCCTGCTGATATCTCTTTTTTTGTGTTGAGATCTACCCCGACTATTATTACCTCTGAAGTTATCAAAGTTATTATTATCTCTGCAGTTATTATTGTCTCTATTGTAATTGTTATACTGGTTCGAATTCCAGTTTCCACGATTACTATCATGTTCACATTGATGCGAACATCTATTTGTTTGGTTCTGAGGTCTTCGGCAGGAATAACCTCTATTACCATATCCTCTTTTGAAATGCTTATAATTATTAGGGTGATAGTAACGAGTACTATCAGGTTGTCTCCAATTCTTCGAAGAAGAATCACCATGAAATTGATTTCCATGATTTTGACAGAAATTACCGCTACTCTTTCTATCAAAATTTTGTTGGGATCTACGAGCAAAGTTTTGGCCCTACGGAGCTGCCGAAGCAACTGGTAAACCTTCTTTCACCTTAGAGTTACCCATGGTTATGTGTGGGTGCGCAGTTACGTATTGGCAACAGAAATCTTCCATTTCATTTATTGTTTTAGGTTTACGTTCATGAAGGAAAGCAAGGAAAGACTCATTGACAGACGACATGACTTTGTCTCTAAGTATTAAGTCCATAAGTCCTTCATAAGTTTTTTCCGTCTTAGATAGTTCAACCCATCGTGAGAAAGTAATTGCGTATTCTTGCAATAAACTCGGAGAATTCAACTCCATTTTCAGGTAACATGTTTTTAAATTGTAGACGATAGCCGTCTTCGTTAAGCTGATATTTCTTTAACAAAGCGGCCCTGACAACCTCATAATTGTTCTTGTCAGGGGCATCCACCATATTTAATATACTTAGAGCTTTACCTGTCAGTATCCCTGATAACTGATAAACATATTTTGCTTTGTCTATGTTATGAGCTGTACATGCTTGTTCAAATCTGTCCAGATAGAACATTATGTCATCACTGGAAGGACTAAATGTTGGTAACTTAATCTTAAAAGTATCATTAATAGCCTTACCAGAAGATGAACCCTTGTTTGCATCATTACCATTACTCATGCTTGTCAATTTCAATTTTTCCAACTCTAAAGCTAAGACCTTTTCTTCATGTTCCATTTTTGCTTTCTCTTTCCTCTCATCAGACTCTCTCTGTAATCTTCTTTCCTCAGCCTGAGCCTCTTTTTGAAGTCTTTCATTTTCAGCTTCTTTTTCAAGTCTTTTATTTCAGCCTCTTTTTCAAGTCTTTTATTCTCAGCCTCTTTTTCAAGTCTTTTATTCTCAGCCTCTTTTTCAAGTCTTTTATTCTCAGCCTCTTTTTCAAGTCTTTTATTCTCAGCCTCTTTTTGAAGTCTTTCAGCTTCTAGCTGTAGCTGGAGTTTTCTCTCCTCAGCTTCTGATTCCCTTTTTTGTTTTTCCATTTCCATTTGGAATCTTTTTTTCATCCACCTGCATCTGCAGTTTCTTTTGTTCAGCTTCCATTGCTTTATCATATCGAGCAGTTGCAAATTCTTCTAACTTATCACCAGTCTTCCCAAGCAATTTACCCTGCTCAATAAAGTGCTCAAATGTAGACATGTTGTCTAACATATGAGTCCAAAACCTGAAATAATTAACTAATTTATTTCAAACCTAAGTGTAACAAGTCTTAATTAAACACTTGTATATTCACATCACCTTATATTATCCCAGTCTCTGTGGGAAACAAGTCTCCAATCAAAGAACTTGTATATGAAATATCAGCACTCAATTCTTGATCATAAGTGCACTTCTCATTCAATAGTGCACGACACTATTCATCATTCATTTATCATCAGTATAGTAGTAACAGTGCATTAGCATAGCCCATTAACTAATTACTATAACTGTAAACAATGACTAAGTAAACACATGCAGAATGTAAACATTGAAAATGTAAACAATACAAACAATGTAAACAATAACAATGTAAACAATAACAAAGATCAGCAACAATACAAAAACTTTCGCAGAAATCAACTAAAAATAAAGCAGAAATTAATGAAATATCACAAAAAATGTGACGATATCTGCGATAGAATTAAACAAAATACATGACACCACAGTGTATAAACAAAAATGTTGTATGAAACTAAATTATAGACAAGAGTAGGCTAACAAACACAAACAAATCAAAACAAAACTAAAGAATGCGAAATAATAACGAAAACAATATTAAAACATGTCATCACAGCTAACATAAATAGCAACAGAAGTCGCTTAGCAAATTCCAGTATTGGAAATTTGCAAACCTTACAGAAAACGCTCACAATAGACGACCTCTATGACGTGGCATAATCTAACGGAGACACCACCCAACCGAGAACCCGCTGAAATATAACATATAAATATACAAATAACATATAAACATAAAACATATAGAATGAGATGATACACAGAAGACTCAGCAGAAGTATAAGGGCACAGTTTACATACAAACAGGCCACTTAACTTATAGGCTTCCAATCGTAGAACAGCAGAAAAAACGGATGTCAATCAACGTCCTAAAGAGCGAAGCTCCAACGATGATGGCACATCTGAACTGCTTCCACTGCTAACACGATGGTACAAGAGCTTCTGACATACTGTGTGTTGAGTTGTTTCGGCACTTGACCTTCTAATCCAAAAGTAAGTTGATGGAAATCGGTACTTGGCCTTCTTCAGAAAACAACCCGTTTCAACCGGCACTTGACCTTCTCAAAAAACGACAGCACTGGAACCTTGACAGCAGCAACTTGCTTGACTTGCGTAAAAGTTAACAGCAGTCCGAGTTATCCGGCAACATGTAACAACGCCGGGTACTGTCAAATTCTTGTTTCCGTCAAAAAAATTGAAATTTTGACTTTTACCGGGCAACGCCGAGTACTTTGAAAATTTTGAAGATGTTGACTGTATTGAAGAATGTTAATTTCTTGAAGGATGCTGATGAATTCTTGTTGAAAATGAAGTGGGTAAGGGACCCCCGTGTTTGCTGGTACCAGAATCAAACCAGCTTATGGCCACCAAATGATGCGTGATGCCATATGATGATGGATGGCATCCGCATGTCTGGTTTTGTGTAGTGTGTAGATGTGTTCAGTCAAAACAATGTTCATGCAACAATAACAGGGCAATCCACATAGGACGTCAGTAAACTCACGACGTATAAAGTCAATGAGTCTTGAAACAGCCGTTGACGTTTTTCTTCATTATTTATTGTGGACGCCACAGTGACAAAATGGTTACGCAAATGTGTAGGCACATCAAACAGTCATTATCACAGCAACATTCAATACAGCAATAAACGGTAGACAGCATTACAATGATGAGTCAGATGCATGTTATATTTCAAAGTGCTGTAAATGTAGTCAGGTGAACAACTCCATCCTTTTCTATAACAGCCAGGAGATAACCAGATGTATGAGATCAGTTCACTCTCCTTAGTTTGACTTCAGCAAGACAGACACGTCTGCCGAAGTATAAATAATGTCCACAAAAAATATCCTCTAGATAATAAAGGTTTTCCAAACCTAATTCATTTAACAAAGTAGCAAGTAATGGTCCTTGGTACATGCATCAACCGATGCAGTACAATGCAGCGACATGTGAGCTAGGAAAACATCTCGTGGCGACGACTTTCGGAGACAGGCTATGAATCGAAATCGCTCACGACCCAAAATCGATAGAGTTAATGAAAAAGTCAATTTACCTTGCTTTCATGAAATACACAGAAATATCACGCCTCCCGACATGTGGGAAACACTAGAGGTATTATCTCGAATAAACGAAATATCCATTAAGAGGACTACACATCCCTGACAGAACCAAAAATAGCGGAGATCCCCTCTTCAACGAGGCATCTCTTTCGCCATTCCAAATCGCTCACTCCACTAGTGGTGGGCGGAAACCGATCGACAAAGAAGCAAGACAAGTCATGCGCAGTCCAGCGCAAAACGACCACAGCTCAAACTTAACTGCATTCGATACCAACGCGAGAAGACAAATGCTTACCGAGAAAAGTGACTATAAATTCCAAGCAGTTGTTGCCCTTGCGTTATAAAACAGATATTGAAATAAAACGATGTTGCGAGAATTTATCACGCAACAATTATCATAGGATTAAAATCTTACTGAATTTAGCGATTATTTTACAGATTTTCGCTACAAGAGTGCACCATCAAGACAAGTGACAGAAGACGTTGGAGATCCATTACAGCCAACCTTCGTTGTGGAGATGGCAGCTGATGATGATGATAGACATCTGTACTACGTTTAGCTTCGAGAGGTGAGGTGACCGTTTCCCTTCCTCGCTGATGTTGCCATCTCTAACTCAAGAGCAGAGTCACTGGTGCGTGACAGAGGAGAGATACTTTGACGTTGAAGAAGATGTGATGTGTACATGTGAACTTCTGTCAGGTTTGTGTCTACTTTGAGATGCGAGAGGCTGAAATGGCAGGTGAAAAGTGTTGTAACGTTTGTGACAGAATATGATATACTTTTTTTTAAAGTTTTATGGGAGACTTAACTCATTAACTACCGCAAGCCGCTGTCAGCGGCTCACAAAATAATCACATTTGGACCGCAAGCCGCTCAGGGCGCCAATCTAATTTTAGTAATAAAACGAAAGAAAAATGTACTGAAACACTCTCTGATCTGGTTCGAGATTTTAAGTTGCCACCGGAAAACAAATTCCCAAAGCATGGTTGTTGTAGAACACTGAAAAATTGATATTATGTTCATATTTTTCAGCGTTTTGGGTTAGTTACCAAATCGTGTAAAACTGTTTACCGTGGCAACTAGTGCTAGGACTACAAAAAATGCGTGTACATCTCGTCTAACGGCTGAATAGGATAGAAACATTTTCAACAATTGACTGAAAGATCTAGCGACGAGGACAAGAGTGAAAACGGTGTGCACATTGATTGAAATTGTGATTTTGATAGAGATGGGGCGCAAGCAGTTATAATTGTGAAAATATTGCAAACCCTCGGCCATCGGAGGGCCGTTAAATAGCAACAACCTCTATTAGAGTTGCAACTAATGTTTATTGTAATAGTACATTCATTTATCTTTAAAATAACGTGTAATTCATACAAATCTGTAAACAATTACGAAAACTACAGCTTACTTTGTGCAAACACCTACAGGATGAAAATGGGAAAAAAATTTAATTCGGCCACAGCGTGTTTTTTAATTCGGTAGTTAATGTGTTTAAGCACAAGTAGAAACAACTGTAGGAGAAACGATGACATGAGTATGACGCTACTTTTACGTTTGCGAGAGCTTGAATCATGCTTGAAAATTACTTTCAGTTTTTGTGAGAATGAATCGTGCAAGGAAAATACGGTGAGGTTTGCGAGAGATTGAATCATGCATGGAAACTACTTCTAGGTATGTGAAAGATTGAATTGTGGAGTGTATCTACTTGCAAGATTTAGAGAGCATGAATCATGTATTGAAATTATTTTGAGGTTTGCGAGATACTGAACTATGCAATGAAACTATTTTGTATAAGTTAGAGAAAGAATTATGTATGAAAACTACTTTAAGGATTGTTTGAGATTGAATTACGCAAATGAAAAGTTGTTTAAGGTTTGTGAAAGACTGAAATATGTGCGAAAACTACTATGTTACTTGCGATAGGGTGAACCATTCATTGAAATTACTTTGCAGGTACCAGAGAATGGAGTATGCATGAAAAGGTTTTTTTTTTTTTTTTTTTTTGTGTGGTTTGTGAGTGTTTGCGAGAGGCTGAAGCACAAGAAGGAAATGTTTGAACATCAAAGCGTGACTTGACCGACTGTACTGAAAGCGTACATACTAGTTGATGATGCTAAGATAATACAAGTACCTGTCTGTTTCACTTGAAGGTTGTGTGATATACGATATTAAAAGTTTAGCAAGTCCTTCTGTATTAAAAAAAAATAAACTGTTCTCTAAGTTACAAACAAATCTAATTTCATTTGTGGTTGTGCAGTTTCTCTGTTAAAGTGCAAAAGTGCACACGTCCAACGAAATGTATAAAAGAGTGTAGTCCCAAAGCAGAAACTGCCTTAATGGGAGGGAAGTGTTACAGACCTCACATTGCTAGGTGTAGCTTTTTAATGAGGTGGGTTGACCAGATCCCTTTGTCTCTGAGTTTGCCTTCTTTAACTCAAGAGTAGAGTCAGGTACCCATTTACAGTTGGGTAGACTGGATCGTGTTACTACCAGGTTTCCATCTCGGGACCCGGAAACTGTTTCGAGAGAGGAAAGCGCTGTAACCGTTTAGCCAGTCGGACACACAAGGTAGTACATACGACAATGAAATGGCTCAAAGTTCAACAGTGACAGGACACTATACAAAGCATTACCAGAGGGGTAATCTAATCATCAGAGGGGTTCCCCCGTTACACAAGTGTTTCGGCCCTGTTACGTACTTGACACGTCTGGGAGTTGGAGGCGGACTCACTTGGATCAAGACTCCCCAGCGTCGCTCTAATACAGTTTTTTTTTTCCGTCTAGGCTGGGAAATGAAAGTACTACATCGTGTTTCCAATTTTCAAATTGGCTATTTTCCCCTCAGTTTATATTTTTGTATTATATAATATTTATTATATGGGAGAAGAACAAAAAGAAACAAAAAATGGCTTATCTCTCTTTGTTGAGGTATGATTGTTAAAGGTATAGTTTTCCTCTTGTTAAATGTATTAAATGTTAATAACTCATTCTCCCTGGCTGTTCGGGTTCAGTGTTTAATATTAATATGTTTGGAGTAATAATGCATAAACACTCAGCCTTGCAAACATACTATGCTCAAGAGAAATCCAAGGACAGTCCATAACTTGTATTAAACATTACATATTGATAAAAAATAAATCACATTATCGTATCAGGCAGATTAAAAAAAAAAAAAAAACTCAATTATCCAAGCTCCAATAATTGGCAAACCTTCCTTTCGACTTATCCCAAAGATGGACATTCGGTTTGTTAATTCATTAGAGTAATAATGTTTCCACAGCAAACGCACTGCTAACAATCGATCTGTCCCTGATTATCATAAAAGCCTGCACCAATTGAATGGCACACATATACGACCATCATGATACTGGTCATAGAACACACCCAGTCGCCTCAACAGGCTGACACAAAGACCATAAATTACACTGGTCAAGAATACACACACATCTGTTCGCCTCGAAGACGGACTCAACAAGACCCATATTACCACGCATACATCACGTTTGTCACCTTGCTCACGTCATCATTTTTTTCTAAGTGACGTCATGCACACATGCTTTCAGTGGGAGTGGTATGCCGTACTAAAAACAACACTTAAAAGATTAACTGACGTTTTGAGCACTAAATAGAAACTCCCAACAGTCTTTGTTCATTAACTCGCACGTAACGACACTATTATCTTACATTAATAGCTTTTATCTCTCACTGCACCATTTTGGCCCCGGAATAAATACACCTAGCGAAAACATCTATCAATCACATGTTTCAATGTGACAGAACAGATAAATATGACAGGACATAGATTCAGCAAGACGATGTTTCTTTTACAAAACAAACAGAATATTGACTTCATGCCGCACACGAAAATAGTATAATATGGTTTTCTCGTAATTTAAACTTGCCTCATCAGATATTTGTTGTCCATCAACAATTCTAAATTTGATATGACAGATGTCAGCCGGGATGCACCAAAATAACTAGTCTGATATCCAAGTCCAAGCAAAATGTCGTCCTATTTAGCTGCTAATCTGAGATTTTACAATATTTGTGTTAGACAACTGTGTTCGTCCATTCTTCTTCTAAAAGAAGTATCTTTATTTGGGACTGTTGGTTTAAATTTTGCTTTCTTTAACTGCATTAAGTTTTTGTCATGGTATCTTCTACTACAACAATATTATGTTTATTTACCTGTATTTAGAACAACTTTCAAACTGTGTACAGTATATTAACAACACTATTATGTTTATTTCCATGTACTTACAACAACTTTCAAAATGTGTACAGTACATTAACAACACTATTATGTTTATTTCCATGTACTTACAACAACTTTCAAAATGTGTACAGTACATTAACAACACTATTATGTTTATTTTCATGTACTAACAACTCTCAAAATGTGTACAGTACATTAACAACAATGCTCGACGTTTGTTCCTATTGCCTTACTTATGTTACCGACCATTTATTTATTGTTTTAGTAATGTTCTCATGTATTGGTTGTTTATGTATCAATTTTTTACACGATGAGTTTGCCAGCCCCCACACACAACTCATTTTAGTCGTTTTAATAACTTGCTTGAGGGAGTTGTAGCGCTATTTAGACGATTTTTTTGCCACACGTACAATAGGAAACGTTTAGACCGCAAACGGCTCCGGGGTCGACCCAGCCTCATGAATTGGGTACCAGAGCAACTCTGGGAAGGTTAAGGCGGCCGGCGTGATGCTGATCACATCACCCCCTTACTGTGCCGATGGTCAAGAAAATATGGGCCTAGCACCATATTCCCAAAATGCCTCAATGGGCGTGTAACGGGATCCTTGACCTCCTTACAACAGCAAACTGCTACATGTAGATCCGAAGGGTCTGAATAGAAATAAATAATAGAACTACTGAACCTTCAGCCGTGTCGTAGAAGGCGACTGGTATGAAGTTGTGCCTGGGAATGGAAATCTCATCATGTAAAAGAAACTGGCCCATAAATGACCACTACAAGATGACATGAATGTTTCGATGAAGGTTTCTTACAAGGGGGGACCATCTGCATTGGTAGCTCTAAGCTCAGTAACGATAAAATAGAGAACAAGAAGAACGAAGAAGATATTAAGAGAGTGATCTTTCTTCGTTGTACCGTTGCCCTGGTAACCCCGCCACTGAATACTCTCATACACTTTATGGAGAATATCTGCCATACTGATATCACGTTATTTAGTTCCGTCTGATAATGATGTTTTTGTTCTCCTGTTGCTCGAAACAAATCTCTGTGTGGTGATCACTCGTTATACGAGTAGTCTGTGATTACCTTCTGCCCTCAGGGTGTGGAAAATACAGGGAAAAGTGCGCTCATTTAATACTCACTTTACATATCGTAGTACACTACTTCTTGCTCAAGAAGATGGAAAACTAAAGTTCAGAAGCTATTGATAATTACTGCAGGTTGAAATAAGTACTGTTTCCGTCTGGGAAATGAATCAAGAGGGAAAACCCAACTTCGTTTTTGTCGTGAACTTTTATGAAATTGAGCAGGATATTTTTTTTTAAACGCACAAAACTTAAAATTATTCAAACGGGAAAGGTAGTCACATAGTACAATATATGGTACATACTGTCAAACGGGAAAGGTAGTCACATAGTACATAATATGGTACATACTGCCAAACGGGAAAGGTAGTCACATAGTACATAATATGGTACATACTGCCAAACGGGAAAGGTAGTCACATGGTACATACTGCCGTAGGAGAGTGAAGTGTTAGAGACTTTGTCATACCAGGTCTAGCTTTTTATTATGAAGTGGGGTGACCAGTTCCCTTCCTCGCTGCCTTTTGCCTTACCTTACTAAAGATCAGAGTCAGATACCCATTTACGTCTGGGTAGACTGGACCGTGGCGTTACTAGGTTTTGGATCGTGGAACACAATAACTTCGCCGGGACAGGAAAGCGCTTTTACCGCTTAGCCAATCGGAAACTTTCAAAATGTGTACAAAAGAGAGAAACAAGGCAAGACGTGTACGTTACTCTGGAGGGCAATGATACTTGCCCTTTTAACTTCTAGACCAGTTCTTCTGTACCAGGGGTCATGCATCCCCTAGTGGTGCGAGGCCCAACCTCCAGGGGGTGCGAGGCATGCCAGATATTTTATAAGGCTCATAAACACTCAGAATTGTGACGGCATTGCCTCCCTTGCTTTGCAGTAGTGGTCCAACAGTGGCCAAAACTCAAGAGTATCTAATATAGGCTTCAATGGAGTCTGAGCATTTTACTTTACACAAGATTAGTCTTTGGCAGAAATGTAACTTCTATCACATGGGAGTCTTCTCAAGATATTCAGTTAAGCGAAAACAATGCTTGCTGTTGCTGAGCACGTTAATTCTGTAATCTGCCGACACTTTTGTGGAGGATTTAAGCACTTCTTAAGTTCAGCTCGTTTAAGCCCCCATCCCTGATTTACTCAGGGGAATTCTATTATTTTAGTATAGCTCTGTTTAGAGTGTGTGTAGTAAACTGACTGAGACGAACATGCAGTAACTTCAATTAAATCGAAGTTAAATTTGTAACATTACAAATAACAAAATTTAATAATCACTTTAGGTTTAACAGTTGGAAAATAATTTGAATAGTTATGGATCAAGAAAAGTTATCCTCGCAGTCTTTAGGGAATGTGAGATATTACAAGAAATTCAAGTGGCAGCATATTTGTGAACTTAGCTGCCAATGACGGTTCTGTTCCTTCTTATGGGTTGATTCTTTATCCCATGGGATAAACTTTCTTTACATTTAAATTGAATAGCTTTACATTACATTTAAATGAAAAGGTTAATAGTACAGATAGAGTCTGTTTACATATACATCTCCACTGATTGAAAAGTGTTTACAATATAAATTGAATATGTTTTCATTTATGTTTTACACTGATTGAAAAGTTTTAAACTGCCGTTATTTTAAAATGAATATTTTCACATAGACATTTACACTGGTGTAAGCTTGAAAACTTACATTAATTTTGAAGTGAATATGTTTATAGGGACATTTACACTGCTTTGAAAATGTAAGTATTATACTTAGAATGTACATCATTTCTTTCACCTTTCCCTCCCTGCTCCATAGGGAACCTGGAACTACTTTATGTTTTGAGTTCTCTTTATGAAACTATAAATCAAGCAATCACCAGCCCGTGCAGTGGTGGTTCACGAATCATCATTCTATACGCTGATGTTGCCAGCCTCAAATGACTTTGACATCCAATAGCGAGTTTCACACATTACAATTCAGATGGTAATATATATATATATATATATATATATATATATATATATATATATATATATATATATATATATATATATATATATATATATATATATATATAGGTGTGTGTGTGTGTGTGTGTGTGTGTTAGATCACACGTTTGTTATGAAACATAGAATGAAAAATGTACTGCTTACGCCAATCTTGGCTACAGACTTGTTGCTCAGATGAATAAAAGAGACGAGTCGGTCTCTTACACGCGTCTGGTGTGTCTTTAATTTGACCATAGATTCCCTCTCTGACTCCGTGTGTGTCTTCAGTTTCTTAGTCACTGTGGTCCTTATTAAAATGTAGAGATTACCTTTGCTTTGTCTGATCTGGTTCTCAAATAAAAGGTCCAGTTAAAAAAGGGAATTATGAATCTCATCTTCACTCTGGTGAGGTCTGATGTTGTCTTGGCGAGCGTGAAACTCACAGTGAAATAAAACTGCGAAATGGTCAGACTATATTCCTATCTTCCCACGCATTGTTGTTATGAATCTACTCAGAAAGATCCAATCATTTCAAATCATGCGGATAGGGTGTGATGATTTCAAAAATATTCCGACATCGGATAATTTTGAACGTAAGGCAGAGGTCAACTCTCCCATATATGGCAGTATGATGTCCGATGCCCTTGTTTACAAACTTACAGACAGATCGGGCAACTTACATGACAACATGTGTAAGCCGTAATCTTTATTACTTTATTCGAAAGTAATGTTGTCATAACAAGTCGGCCCAGAAGCGATTATGTCACACTTGTCTGCCCACATGTGTCACACAGACAGTAATCTCGTTATCTGACGAATGAGTACGCAAAAACTCCGTGTCTGCCCATCTGGGTTACCAAACGAATCGTCTTATCAGCGGTTCATCTAAACACGCCGGCGACTATCTTATCTCAGTTGCTCACCGCAAGCTAGGATGACCGGGTAACAAACAGGTGACATCACAGAGACGAGTGTCGAATGATTTGATAAAATCAAATATCTGCTACTTCGCAGAAAAATAACGAAGAAAGAAAGAAAGAAAAGTGCGATAATTGACCGCACATAATAAAAATCAGTACCACAAATGTACCGATACTGCCGGAGAGAAACAAAGATCGATTTGGGCCGCCCCGTTTTGTTACAAGAATATATAATACTCAGAACTCAACTAATGTGTAAAAAATAGAACACTGATAACAATTAGATACCGAAGCTTGGTCACATTTTGTTAACAACATTTTCTCACAACGTATCTTCATCTTTTTCTTTCGCGCTAGAAGATAATGGGGTGTTAGGCTTCTTAATGTGCTTTAAAAGAGGTGTGAGGTTTCTTAAGATATTGTAAAGGGGTGCAAGGCTTCTCCTCTTAAGATTCTGTAAAGGGGTGCAAGGCTTCTCCTCTTAAGATTCTGTAAAGGGGTGCAAGGCTTCTCCTCTTAAGATTCTGTAAAGGGGTGCAAGGCTTCTCCTCTTAAGATTCTGTAAAGGGGTGCAAGGCTTCTCCTCTTAAGATGCTGTAAAGAGATGTGGTGCCTCTAAACTGTTAAGAAGTACGGTTCCAAACGAATACTCAGTGATATAAAAAGTAATGTTAAAGAATTAATTGATTCATTCAATACTCTTCAGTTACCCAAGAATACTCAGTGATATAAAAAGTAATGTTAAAGAATTAATTGATTCATTCAATACTCTTCAGTTACCCAAGAATACTCAGTGATATAAAAAGTAATGTTAAAGAATTAATTGATTCATTCAATACTCTTCAGTTACCCAAGAATACTCAGTGATATAAAAAGTAATGTTAAAGAATTAATTGATTCATTCAATACTCTTCAGTTACCCAAGAAGTTTAGGCCTTCAGCAAACTCATGCCCAGTACTAACAGCTTAAGGCCTCTTCATGTCTTCTTCGTCTGCTTCAATGAGACAGAATGGCTAACTTATCGCTCTTGTTTTCTGTTGTAAAGTTCATGAGCAATACAGAATCGCAATGTTCTATACGTTATACTGCAGTGAATAAAAGTGGTTGGCCAATTATCATGAACCAGATATTCGTCATATCGTGCACACAAAAATAAATATAAATTTGTGAAGGATATGATGAGCGTCATCTGTTAGCACACAGTTGGTGATAGTAATAAAGGTGCATCATTAAATGTAGTATTTTCCTTTACTTGTTTTCTGATCTTAAGTAATAACTGAATATTAGTTGTTAAGAATGGTTGTTAGATCTGCCAAGTCAAAATAATCATCATTAAATAAAGTACATTTTGCTAAAGGTCATAAGAATGTTGGTCCTTACAAGAGCTGTATTAAAGACAAAATTCGCACTGACCTAGTTGTTTAAGAAACATATTGTTGTTATCCACATATCAGCATTCACCATCAGACATCGACTTTTTGAAGTACAAAACACATACTATATCTTCAGTTCATTATTTCCTATACTTTATGCCCCGTACATTAATAGACTTCTTTCCACCTTATGTTTACATTGATTTAGTTAGTACATAAAATGCATCAATGCCGCGGTCAAAACTTGACATTTTAAATGTACCAAGAAAGAGAGCTGTGTGCACAGTTTCAGGTCTATATGATGAGCGGGCCATAGCGATTTTAGCGTCCAAGATTTGAAATGTGACAAATATGCAATAAGATTTGTAAATAAAAGTGGTTAATAATGATCTTCATCTTCAAGTAACATGTTTGGTGACGTAAGCAATCACACCTCTCCACAGCTACCTGTCTTTAGTAATATTTAATAATTCTGTTGTTGACTTCCTTCCATACCATAATACCAAACTGTGTCCAGAATCTTCTGACTTTGTCCTTTTCTTTTTTCTCTTTCCATCGCTATTTCCTGTTGTCATCATATATTCCAGCTTTCCTGCTCTCATAACATGCCATCATTAAGTGCATTGCTTTATCTAACTTGCGGAGTAAGCTTCCTATGCGCATTGACCTCTTTCAGTACATCCGGGTACAATGTCGTGATACTGGGACATCTGTTTTCATTTTGGCATTCTGATTGACTTTGTCACTAGACACAGATTTATTTAGCTGATTACCTCCCTGCGATTTTTTTAGCTGATTACCTCCCTGCGATTTATTTAGCTGATTACCTCCCTGCGACTTATTTAGCTAATTACCTCCCTGCGATTTATTTAGCTGATTACCTCCCTGTGATTTATTTAGCTGATTACCTCCCTACGATTTATTTAGCTGATTACCTCCCTGCGATTTATTTAGCTGATTACCTCACTGCGATTTATTTAGCTGATTACCTCCCTGCTATTTATTTAGCTGGTTACCTCACGGCGATTTATTTAGCTGATTACCTCCCTGCGATTTATTTAGCTGATTACCTCTCTGCGATTTATTTAGCTGATTACCTCTCTGCGATTTATTTAGCTGATTACCTCACTGCGATTTATTTAGCTGATTACCTCCCTGCGATTTATTTAGCTGATTACCTCTCTGCGATTTATTTAGCTGATTATCTCACTGCGATTTATTTAACTGATTACCTCACTGCGATTTATTTAGTTGATTACCTCCCTGCGATTTATTAAGCTGATACCTCACTGCGATTTATTTAGCTGATTACCCCCATGTGATTTATTTAGCTGATTACCTCACTGCGATTTATTTAGCTGATTATCTCCCTGCGATTTATTTAGCTGATTACCTCACTGCGATTTATTTATCTCATTACCTCACTGCGATTTATTTAGCTGATTACCTCCCTGCGATTTATTTAGCTGATTACCTCCCTGCGATTTATTTAGCTGATTCCCTCCCTGCGATTTTTTAGCTGATTACCTCCCTGCGAGTTATTTAGCTGATTATTTCCCTGCGATTTATTTAGCTGATTACCTCCCTGCGATTTATTTAGCTGATTACCTCCCTGCTATTTATTTAGCTGATTACCTCCCTGCGATTTATCTGACTGACAGCAGCTAGTATAGACTATATATTTTCTGTATTTATCTTAGTTTTCACTGTCTTCTCTACTGATTTAGTCATTTGTCCCTGGCGAAAACTTTGTGATCGTAATGAAGATCACTGCTTTTCATTTGTCCCTGGCGAAAACTTTGTGATCGTAATGAAGATCACTGCTTGTCATTTGTTCTTTTTAATATGAGTTTTTGTCTTCCTTTAGCGAGGCGCGCACCGTTCAAGATAGACTGAAGATCGAACGGTTATATTAGGGCGCATTGCCAAATATAAAAAGGCCTTAAGGTCTGGCAAACATGCACATAAACCTGGTATGTATGTTGCATGTTACCCATCGTTCAATTTATCTGTAATGTCAGATATTGTTGCTCATCTATTTGTTAAATTTATTCCAATAGTTTGATTATCTCCGAGTGTTCTTGTTACATATTTTAGTTCTTGTAATCTACCTAAGATAGTTTTAACTTTCTACTTCTCTCGTTAGCTTTTTTTATGGAAAACATTGGCAGCTGTTTTTATGAGCCACCAGAGGAAATTTAAGAACAGTGAACTGCAAAAACTGGCTCCTTTCCATAACCAAGCGTATCGGTAACAACCGCACTACAATCAATTAAAGCTTCCGTTAAAATAAAAAAAAAAGGCCTTAATCAAAGAATTACCGCAGCACGTGACCGGAACCGGTGGTGTAGCTTGTGATGTCATGTACAGCTGTCGAGTGCATGGCTAGGATTGACAGGGTATCAAAGACCTGGGTCTTTTCTCATTGCTGGAACCACATTTTACGTTTCCAATGAACGACAACGCTGGGTGCAGAAGTTTTCACAAGAAGTGTAATGTTTCATTTAAATTCTTGTCTTCATCGCTCAATTCTCACACCATGTGTGTGATGTTTTCACACACTTCAAGGTCATGAAACAGCTGAATAAAAATGTCTGTATCCTGAATAAGTTTCGTAAGACTCCGGAACCTCATTATAGAGACAGCTGCCGTTACTGACAAAATAGTTACAGTCGGCAACCCAGTACCTTTTGGGGTCTACTTTAGTAATAGTGAGCTCGCTAAATATCTACCATATATATATATATATATATATATATATATATATATATATATATATATATATATATATATATATATATATATATATATATATATATATATATATATATATATATATATATGTGTGTGTGTGTGTGTGTGGGGGGGTGTGGGGGTGTAAAAGGGTGTGGGTGGATGTGTGCGTGTGTGCGTGAGTGAGTTAGTGAGTGTGTGTGTATGTGTGTGTGTGTGAGATCTTAATCAGGGGAGGGGGGGGGGGGTGATGATCCTTACAAAGAAAAAATGGTGTTCCTATCACACAGTTTATGAATATATTTTAATTGCCAGCTTCGGTGTTTTCATTGGGAAAGTGGAACAAGTATCTTTGATCTTGGGGTTACCACGATTTTAAACCTCAGCAGGGGAGGTCTAGTTCAAAATTTTCCTAGTTTAAAAAGTGTTTCCTTTTTTCCCTGGCAACCGCCTAAACATGTGCCAAATCATTAACTAGGATCTACCGGTAGATCGGGGTTGACTGGTTGCCGTCGCCTAGTCTAGGACAATACGATGGTTCTCAAACCTTGATGAGGCGTGCACCACCTAATAAGCGTCGCTGTACCGAGAACTTCGTCCGTGACGGTATCATTATCATTATGTTAATTTCGTTTTTCGCTGTTCATGGAACGTGCAGCCACCATTTTAGCTGGTTCCCTTGGGGGACGCCTGCATTAAACCATTCATATGCTCTTGCAGGAGTGATTCATGTAGCAATATGTGTTTTACAACATGAGGTCACCAGTTGTATGTACTACCTCATATTAGTTGCCTCTTATGACATGTCTGACGGGACAGCAGGCTTATTCTTTATTGTGTCTCCAACATATAGAACCACACACCTCGTAGGATCAACCCCTTCTACTGACAGATGTAGGTATATAAACGTTATCTACACCTTTGGGGTGAACACTGTAACGAAGAGCAGAACAGGTGTATTAGGGATAAACTTATTTTTTAAAGCAACCATGGGATTTATCTTTTAATATTCTTTATTGTATAGTATAGGTCCATTCTAATCCAGTATTTTCTATACCTTAACACAATAACGCATTTTGTTATTTTCGTTGTCATGCATGTTTTAATTGATAACAACTAGAATAACAATAAAGTTACTGGGTTACCAAGCCGTGGAGCAGAGAGAGACATAGTTGTCACCGGAATTCCAATCCTCTATGTTATTTTCAGAGACCTTCTTTAGGACCCCTGAGATATGATTCTCTGTTCCTGCAAATATCAATATCAAATAAATTCACTATCATCCTTTAATAATCTTAGTTCTTCTCATCTGTACTTAGAGGGTAATACAGAACATCCAGTCAGTAACATCGTCACGTGAAATTACCCGCGAAGAAAGACGATGTCTTGTTTGGTTTTTTTAACTTCCCGTTAGGCATTCCTACCGAATATCTCTTTTATTTATTCATTCATTCATTCACAATACTCACTCACTCTTTCACTTACCACGCACAAAGAGGAAGAGTTAGGTTGAAGAGATTTTTTTTTTAAGTAGTATTATATTACCGCAGTCAGTAATCATTTTTGCTGGCAAGTATAGTACATGCTTCATGTTCAGATTTTCGTGTAATGTCAGGGAAAAAATACGGTGCTAGTTGGAGCAAGCATGATTATTCCGGATCAGGTTATTATGCCTTGTTAACAGAGAGAGAGAGAGAGAGAGAGAGAGAGAGAGAGAGAGAGAGAGACAGAGAGAGACAGAGAGAGACAGAGAGAGACAGAAAGAGAGAGATAGAGAGAAAGTGAGAGTGACAGACAGACAGAGAGAGTAAGAGAGAGGGAGAAAGAGTGACAGAGACAGAGAGATAGAAGTAGAGAGAGTGAGAGACGCAGAGAGAGAGAGAAAGGGAGAGAATAAGAGACAAAGATAGAGAGCGAGTGAAAGCGTAAGTGACAGAGAAAGTAACAGAAAGTAAGAGAAAGTGAGAGAGAGAGTGAGACAGATTGACAGAGAGAGTGAGAGAGACAGAGAAAGAGAGAGATGAAGACATTTATATTGATTTAATCACACTTTCTACCCAAAAAAGGTCCAAAACAGCACACACACACACAAACACAAAACACATTCCTCGTCGCGTCTCTTATGATAAGAGAAAAATATATGCTCTAAAGCAGGATTGTCAAGTCGGCCAAAAAATTGTCTGACTCCCGACTCTGACTTCGGCTACAGTTTTTTACAGTCGTATGGCCAGTAATATGGCCAGTCATATGGTCAGTCATATGGCCAGTCATATGGCCAGTCATATGGTCAGTCATATGGCCAGTCATATGGCACAACATTCGGAGTCCGGATGTTTTTTTTACCGACTTCGACTCCACTATAAACGACCGATTCCACGACTCCGCTTCCCGATTCCAGACTCCACATCCCTGCTTGTGAAAGGTTATGTAAATAGATTACATGATTTCCCACCTTTGCTTCCTTATTAGTATTCACGGTTTTGTTAACGCAGAACCCATGCTCTTCGATATCTGTCTAACTCATATTTTAGCCACGCCTATTTTTCTATTTTTTCTCTATGTCTTACAGGCACTAGCGAGTATTTACAAACAGACCTATTAGCTAGTCCACGAGCGGACAGGTAACCGCCAGCGAGTAAGAGCCGTTAACTGAATTATCACGCGAGCGATGGGCAATCGTTGAATAGTGACAGATCAGACAAAGAACGCACGCAGGGAGAGATCGAGTCGTCTATTTGTAGAATCAAGGGCGATAAGACAAAAGATGTATCTTTGATGGTTACAATTCTCAAGGGGGACTTAAGCGAATGAAGAAAAAGAAAGGGGTATTAACCACAGTTACCAACCACATCCGTTTGTTCGTGATCCCGAAGGGGACGTAATTAGCTGCAGAGAGAGACGAGATCAATAGACGGTCTTCTCGTTAGCGAACATCTATGCGGTCGGCATAGGAGAAAGAAAGCTTTAATTCAAGAATGACAATAAGAATAACGATAACTGGACATATTGATACCCAGATTTCTTTTCATTTTCATTTACATTCAGCCAGCTGTGGCGAAAATATCAAACTTAACACTACCCGACTGCTGACCACTGTGTTGTGGCGAGGATTTATCCAGCGAGATTTACTCACCTGACATTCTCTTTAACTATCGGAATTACAAGCTGCTGTACACTGTGAACACTATATCTCGGTAATTAATTTTCTACCTGGACTAATTGATGTGACATAAACATATTCAATTATCAGCACCAAAGCAAGCGTTCCCCATTACGAGAATTAATTAGTCTTGGAGGAACTGGGGCTTATTTCGGCGAAACCCAACACTGGATTTGTATTTATATCATGGAGATATGTTCAAGATGTTGTTAAAACAACTACTAGGTAAGCGAGACTGAATATAGCCACAGGTTTATCAGAGCAGAGAGAAAGAGGATTGAATAATTCTTCTGTTGTAAAATCATTGTACTCATTTGTTTTTTTTTTCCTTCCCTTTTGTTTGCTAATACTGTTATTTTCAGGATAGATTAATTAGGAACTCTGTTCTTTACAGTATAGTCAAATTCTATATCATAGCGCAAATCTTTTGACTCTTTGAGGTTATTAACTCCTTTTCTTGCGGGATCTTGTCACAACAGAGGGGATTGCACTTATGGGTTTATATTTTTGCTAATTTCTGTAACCTATGATTTTTTTCTATTTACTATTGATATATTGGATGTTGTAAAGCTTTCTTTATGATAATAAACTTTAACAAAACTTAATTACCTGTGTTGGTCAGCCCAGCCCAATATCCATACCCCATTTACTATAGTTTTCACGTTTGTGCGTCTGGTTGTCGTCACTTATCTGTGTATGTGTATGTCAGTGGTTAAAAGTGTATATGTTAATATATACGGAAAGGAGAATTGTCTGATAAACAAAATTTCAGTCG
This sequence comes from Oreohelix idahoensis, assembly GCA_024509875.1. Taxonomy (NCBI): domain Eukaryota; kingdom Metazoa; phylum Mollusca; class Gastropoda; order Stylommatophora; family Oreohelicidae; genus Oreohelix; species Oreohelix idahoensis. The sequence continues at coordinate 304,215 of JAMPIV010017018.1, forward strand.
TAAAGATAGGCTGGACTAGAGTATCTTTTCAATCCAGTGACAGATTCTACCTTTAACTTATTCACTCGTGAAATCTATTTCTTTACTTTATCTCTCACTGAGTTACCACCTTTTTCAGTTCTATTCAGACGGGACCAGAATCTATCTTAAATACCTATCAAAATCTACGACACTGCACCTCGAGTTAGACCATATTTTTTGACGCACTACCGAATTAGAAACATATTCTCTAATAACGTACTTCCAATAAAAATATGTTCTCTAAAGTACCCCTCCCCCCGCCATTTGAAATACATTCTTTAATGAACTCCCCCCCCCCCCACCCAACCCGCCAATAGTAAGATAATCTTTAGCGTCCCCCCCCCCTATATAATCCTAATCCCTGACTTAAACAGGGAGCCGATAGACGATACTACCGCAGGGGAGTTGTGTTAGAGACTTCCTTTTCAGCAGGGAGAGGTGGGGGTGACCAGTTCTCTTCTTTGCTGCCTTTTCCTTCCCTAATTCAATAACTAAGTCAGGTACCCATTTATAGCTGGGTAGACTGAAGCGTGTCGGCACCGTGAAACGAACCCGAAACCTTGGCCGCGAGAGAACAGCGCTCTAACCACTATTCACTATACCTTAGTGTGGTGAAGTGGGATGTTATAAATATTTATAGGGGACTTAGTGTACTGACTGAGATCAGCTGTGAAGGTATCTATATCTATTAAGAGTAGTGTATTATAGATAACCTTACTTGCTACCACATATCTCTATATCTCAGTCAGAATTATTCTGGAATAGTGTGATGCTACGTTATGTGTCTAGGGTATGTGTATGATGAAGTGTAAGTCACAACAACAGACAGATAAACAATTTAATTTAATCCACTACTCTTAACAACACTGTGACACTCACATACATATAACACTCTATGAGAATATCTTAAAGAAGTCACTCGTAACTTTTCAAATAACAATATGTATTCATTACTGGCATGAATGAATATGTGTCCTGATTCAACTACAAGGGAACCAGGAATCACAATCAATTTAAATTACAAGTTATGTACAGAATGTATTTAATATGAATATTGTAGTGACATATATTATTAAAAATATCCTATGTGTGTCAGTTGTGTAGTAGAAATATGAGGTAATACTGGTTTTGTTTTGTTCAAGCTCTGTTGGTATTTGTCATCATGACTTCAATAGTTTGTCTTTAGGGACTAGTATTGGAGATGTTCACAGTTCCTGATTTTAAGACAAGTAAATCCCCTCTTAATGTTAATTTTACAAAGTCAGTTCAAGATGAGGGGACATAATGTTGAGCTCAGCTGGCCAAGTTAGCTTATCTGGCGTGATGGCGGCAGGAAAGGACTCCTCTGCTCGAATTCTCCTCTGGGCTCTGGAGACACCTCACTGATAGCTAAAAGGACCAAGGAGTATGCTGTCCGACACTGGATTCAGCAAAGCTCTGACTAGGTGCTGCTCAGTACCATCAAGACCACTGTCCCTGAAATCAAGAAGGATGTACCTTCTACTTCATAACTAACTTAAACTCTCTTGTTACACTGATCACAACACAGCACAAACATTGAGTTCAGAGCATTAGGCCAACTGTCAGCTTCATTTGAAATACTTTATTCCAGTATTACCCTTCTTAATGGTTACTACGCCTCTGCAATTCCAGCATTATTTCTTTCTATTCAATCATCCAGGTGTCAGTGTACTGTTTGGCCATTCCATGCCGTTTTACTTCTCTCCGACACCCTCTGTTCAGGCTGGAGCATTACAGGCTTTACCTCACGTTGGCCACTGAACTACACATATATATACAGGCATAAATCAACAATTCACATTCAATTTTCATTAAAAGATATTGAATGGTTCAAGCTTACCACAATTCATACGAATAAACACAGATACGTTGATTAGCAATGAATTCTGGCACAAACTGGCACAAATTCCCATCTGCTTATCTTCCAGGCTTTTATTTAGCCAAATATAAGCTGGCTTCAACGCACTGATGCTTTATCAATCTTATTTAAACAAGTGGTTTCGAACTAACGCTCCCAAGTGTGTATATCAGCGAGTCTGACCAATGAGCCCCGTTTCGACAAGTGTTTGAAAAAATGTTACCTTTCCCCGTTTCCCCTAACAACCAAGATAGTATTTATAGCCCGACCAATCGTGGTTAGGCTTTCATTTGTTGCGCTCCAATCAATTTGGAGTTTACATGGTAGGCTATTTCTGTAACGTAAATTTTTTTCAAACACGTTAAAAAAAAAATCTTATGAGCAGAAATGATTTTATGCTGTCAGGCACCCCCAATATTTTATTTTGGGTATAATTTATTAATTCCTGGACTATTTGCGTAACGTTTTACATATTATTTGTCAGCAAGCCCTAAGGAACCCAAAAATACAAATTTAAAGGAGCTACGTGGCTGCATTCAAAATATGCAATTTCTTCTACCTCCTGTTTCGAAGATGTGCTGTCTGGGTACTGTTATGTTTTCAACCGTAAACCCATCTAATGTTATCTTTTCTAATAAGAGTTTTTTATGATTTATAAACCTAACTCTGGGAAAGGGTAGTGTATTTTATCACTGTCCGTCTGAAAAACAATTAGTGCATGTAGACTTACACGCGTGATGGCAGCATTTGTGTATCGCGCGACGCGTGTTGCATGCGTTCCTGATTTTCAGCCCTCCCCTCTCTCTTTATCCTTTTGTCCATCTGTTCGTTCGTTTTGGTAACGCAGTGTAGAAAAAGACATGAATGGAATTTAAAATTTAGGTCATTACGCAGTACGTCTCAATGTTTTTCTTAGAAATGCAGCACACGTTTCATTGAAGAAGGCGGGTAATAATACAGTAAGCTTTTATATCAACGTGAAAGCGTTACAATTTGCAGACGAAGCAGAAAACAAGGGGGATTTCGAGTACATTCTTTGTGACAGCACTGTTATTTTCCCATTGCTCTTCTCTTTATTAATTTTATTTGTTAGGCTTCATATTTACCTAATAATTTATATATGTGGATTAGAATATTTCATGACACTTAGTATAAATATATTCGTTTAAATACCCCTACAGAAACGTAATATCCAAAATACCTCAACGAGAAAAACGTTTTATGAACTTCTAAGAAATCATAATTCCTAAAGTAACAAATGGCTTAATTCATTAATGAGCTACAAATACATTAAAAACCCACACAGCTAGATCAGTTATCGTTTTCAAGAATACTGAATTTATTAATCATATTTATGAACGCTGCTTCGCTGAATCATACCGAGCTCGATACCTTTTGGCCAGCTCTTCAAATGTGATTGGAAATTACATCAATGCCGTTCGCTGTGTCTCCATAGCTGCTAGCAGGTACGCCCGCTTAATTTGATTTCCTCCCAAACTGCGTGTCTTGATAATACAAAACGGAAGCGATCCAAGGGGGAACCAATTTTGAAAGAAATATGCTCAGCTGACTCGCTCCACGCTAATATAGAAGCCGGACGAGCTCTGGCGACAAAATGTGAACATTAACTCTGATATTGTCTAGACAAAAACGGGACACAGCTCACAGAAGCGGAGCAAGTTTAGCTCCAGATGTATTAAAGCGTATGAGGGACAAACAAAACGAAAACGGGACATTTATGTTTTTAAAGACATATATTGGAAATATGTCTTTGCAAAATTCATGTATTCAGTAGGTTTCAGCTGCTAAAATAAAGCACAGGTTTTCAATAAAATACAAGCCTTCTTGTTCTGTGCTATCCGTTAAAATTGTTTCCATTTATCCTTTATCCCCTAGGTAGTTGGAGTGGATAAGAGGTATGGAGTCCGCCTCTAATTTTAAAGGTTCCAGCTTCGTTCACAGTACAGGGAACATAATTGATGGAATTTTTATTGTCAGAATCAGTGGTTCCTAATGATAACATATTCCCCCTGATCTCCCAAGTATTGAGATCGGACGTCTAGCCTTCTCGGAATAGGGAGAAAAAAAAAGAAAAAAAAAAGAGGTCTCGTGTGCAAGTTGGGCACTTTAAAAATCCCTCAACAGTTCGAAATCGTAAATAGTAGGTCAGACGACGGCTGTCCTGGCAACATTTAAAAAATTAAGAAACTTACACGCCACAAAAATATTTATAGAATGTGAGTCTTGTATACAGACATTGGAATCCTCACCGGTGCTACAGAGTTCGTGCACTGTGCTGAGATCCTCCTTGTGTGATCTAAGGGTGGAGACTGGAGCACTGATGGAGGTGTCCGTGAGCAATGAAGACAGTCCTTAAAACCAAACTTATCCCTTTCATGTTGACGTCTAATTTCCTTTTCATGTTGACGTCTAATTTCCTTTTCATGTTGACGTCTAATTTCCTTTTCATGTTGACGTCTAATTTCCTGTTCATGTTTACGTCTAATTTCCTGTTCTTGTTTACGTATAATTTCCTTTTCCTGTTTACGTCTAATTTCCTTTTCATGTTGACGTCTAATTTCCTTTTAATGTTTACTTCTAATTTCCTTTTCATGTTGACGTCTAATTTCCTTTTCATGTTGACGTCTAATTTCCTTTACATGTTGACGTCTAATTTCCTTTTCATGTTGACGTCTAATTTCCTTTTCATGTTGACGTCTAATTTCCTTTTCATGTTGACGTCTAATTTCCTTTTCAATGTTGTATTTTTGTATCCTCTTTCTGTTATTCTGGAGATTCCAGAACATGGACTGCCTTGTGATGTTATAAACTGGTTTCTTCAATGTGAGTCCTATTCGACGACAGCGCTTTCTACTCACTTCTTCAAGATAGAGGAATGCAATATGAAAGTAAAAAGGTCAGACAGTCATAGGGATGAGGAGCGGAAAACAGCGAAAGAGGTTCGTCTTCTTCAAGTACCATGCCTAGTGGCGTAGGAGATTATGTCTCTTCACAACTTCATATCTATAGTACAATTGATCAATTCTGTTGTTGACTTCTTTCCATGCCACGATGTCAAACTGTCCAGTATTTGCTCTCTTTGTCTTCCTCTGTCTCTTTTTCCTTTAACCTTACCTGTTGTTACGATATATTCCAGATTTCATCTTCTCGTAACAAGCCGAAGAAAAAAGTGGATTGTTCTTTCTAACTTGTGAAATAAGTTTCCTTTGTTTCCTTTGGCCTCTTTCAGGACATCCTACTTATTCTTGTTGGCTGGCCATGGTATTTGTAACATTCTTCTGTAAAACCATATCTCTGTGGCCTCTAGTTCTTTCCTTACTTGTTTACTAACTGTCCATGACTCACTCCCATATGTCACGATTGGTTCTACATAACACTGAAGAACTCTCTTTCTTACTTCCATTGACAAAGAATTGTTGCATAAAATACTCTTCATTTTATAGAATGCTGTTTTTGCCAGAGCTATTCTGCGCTTCACTTCTGAGGTGCGTCTTCCATCCGCTGTTATCAATATGCCAGATATTTAAATTTATTGACCTGTTTTAAAACTGTTTCACTGACTTTGATAGTACATTATGAGGAAGCCATTTTCTTTGAGACGACCATTACTTCTGTAAGAGGTTAGAAAATTAATATATGCAGTAATTGTAGATAAGCAAAACATTATATGTCAGTTATAAAAAGAGCAGTGATATAATTTTTTTCGAGGCCATTTTTTTCCGGATTTCGATATTCCCGTTTATTCACATTCTTCTCAGACAATATGATGATAAAATGATGATAATAATAATGATAATAATAATATAGAACCAATGAGACATAGTTGCACGTGCTAGTTAGATTCCACACCTGTATTAATACACAGGTAAAGGTAGTCCCAAACCAGATAATACCGTAGGGGAGTAGAGTATTAAATACTTCATTATACGAGGTGTGTTCAAATGAAACCCGTCCCAGTGGCTTTATAACAAATATATGTAAGGTACATCAGCAGGAGTAGTAGAATTAAATACAGCAATTGTTATGAAGCAAGTACTCACTGGGGTCCTTTAGAAATAGTCACCATAGGCATTCAGACACGCATCTCACTGCTTGGGTAGACGGCGAATGCCGTCCGAGAAAAATAACTTTGGTTGCTTATTGAACCATTTGGTCACCGAGGCTCTGACGTCTGCATTTTGGAGTCGAATCGTTGTCCCTTTAGAGATTTTTTTAAAAGTCTGAACAAATGAAAGTCACATGGTGACAGTTCGGGGCTGTAGGCTGGGTGTGGCAGAACTTCCCACCTTTTCCTTGCTAACGCTTTCTGCACAATGTTCGCAACATGTGGACGAGCATTGTCGTGCAACAGAATCACACCACGCGAAAGCATGCCGGGTCGTTTATTCTTGATGGCTGTATGCAGGTTGTCTAGTGTGTCTTTGTAGCGGATGGCATTGATGTTCACGCCAGGCTCTTTAAAGTCTACCAATAGAAGCCCTTCATGGTCACAAAATGCGGTCAGCATAACCTTACCGGCGGAAATTTGTGACTTGAATTTTTTGGACGGATTCCTTATCACACCGGCCATTATTTTAACGGTCTGCAGCACAACCAATGAATACTAGGAGAGTGAACACCTACACACTTGTACATTCGTATGTGCTTATTACGTCAGATGTGACGTCATCATGCTCCTCCTACGAATGTCCACTTGGCGCAGCACGGTCGGGTTTCATTTGAACACGCCTCGTATTAGGTTCACATTCCACATGTGGGATGACTGGTTCCCTTCCTCTCTGCCTTTGCCTTCCTTAATACATAAGCAGAGTGTCGCGGTTTCGAGGGGGGGGGGGGAGTCCCTGAGGAGAAAAGGAAAGAATAGAACTGTTGCTCCCTCGGGCAACTAGAAGACGACTTGGAAGATGGGCTTGTGACTGACAGTCTCATCTTGTAAAACTAATTGCTACAGAACCCACTGCTGCGAGAGCATGTATTTCGACAGACGCTTGCTCGTGGAAGCCATCTTGTGTGGTGGATCTAACAACTTTGATCTCTTATCCAAGTGCCCAACCTCGTGCCACAGAAACTTGTATCGGGAGTACGCTTCTATAAGTCAGAAATGACTGAAAGGGAAGATAAGGAGATTTTAAAAAATAAGAGATAACACAAGAAAGCTCAGTTAAATACGAAAACAATGGAAATATTGTTAAAAAGATTTATATGAAAACCAAACTGAAATTATCTTTGGTGTGAGACGCAGGAATGCGTTGCCTTAAAAAAGAAAAAAGAAGAGAATTTAAGAAATAAATTCTTTGATTGCCCAGGTCAAGAGCTCGTACAGTGGAGAGGAGGTTGTGCTTGAAGCTATACTGTAGTCATCATTTCCACATTAGCTCATTATGAGGCATGGAACCACAACCGCAGTTGGTTCCTTTGCCGAGAGCCTGTGCCAAAGCATTTATGTGCTATTGTAATAATGGTTTCTGTAGCAACGTGTTTAACATGATACACGCATAACTTTATATTAGTGACGTTATACGACAATCCTCAGGCAGCAGTAGTACTATTATAGCCCGGATGGAAACCTTGTAGCGTCATGCTCCAGTCTACCCATCTGTAAATGGGTATCTAAGTCTTCTTTTGAGCTCGAGGAGGCAAAGTCAGGGAGGAAGGGAACCGATCTCCCGATCTCATGAAGCTGCGCTTAGTATACATGTGGTCTCTAACGCTTCACTCCCCTACAGCAATAGGGACTACTTTTATTCATCTTCTACGGGACTACTTTTATTCATCACTGAGACACTCTGACCTTAAGATATTTTTTTGTTGCTATTAAATATCATTTTTATGTTTTTCCAGAAATTTTATTGTTTTCTGTTAAATAATGCTGAAGCTGAAATTGTTTATCCACAACTTAGTTTTTTGTTTTTTTGTGTGTGTTTGTTCACCTGTACAGGTAATATACATAACGTTTTGTTGTAATTTCTTCTCTTACATGTATCGCAGTCAGTCACTTATACATTCAGTACTTGTCAGTTATCAATAAGTACGGCCATTGTCACGAGATAGTCATAACAAGAGACATAAATATTGAGAGAGAGAGAGAGAGAGAGAGAGAGGCAGAGAGAGGTAGAGAAAGAGGCGGATAGATAGAGAGAGAAATATGTATAAACATCATCATCATTTTCATGTGCGCCCCTTACTGTGTATGGGAACACCACGGCGGCGGGACTTCTTGTAAGGGAGTCAGCACCAAGCAGTCACATGATCTTGTGGTGGTGGTGGTTTATGAGGCAAATTCTTGTACTTGCCAGCCCTATCCACAATCTCATATCAGTCGTCATTGTATGACATGCCTGAGTGTCCAGTGTGGCAGAGAGATTTATGATTAATAAATTTCAGATATCTATTCTTTATTCTACACTTGTCTTTTCTTTTAATTCCGCTCTTTTACCTTTCTTTCGCTCTTTTACCTTTCTTTTTGCATACGCTAGATTGTTAGCAATTCGTACCTTTGTCATTTTCCTTTCTAATATTAAGCAACGCATTTTATTGCTGTTAAGCTAAGTTCTTTGATGAGACCGAATCGTGTTAATTCGTTCTCGACAGGGATAAGAAGTAAGACGATCGTCTATCACTTTTCTCTAATCTGCTCGCCTATAAGTTAATTATTCACGATGTACGATGTGAGATGAAAGACGAGCGTGCGTGTATTTCGTTTATGACCAGAGTCTGAAGGCAGTAATAGTGTGAATTCTCGAGAGCAGAAAATCTCTTGTACGGTCTGGTAAATCATATTACGCAAGATCAAAGAGAGACTGTCCGCTCGACTTGCGAGTCTGTTTCGGCTTCAACGTGAGAAATTCGCAGAATGAGATAGAGTTATGTAAATTTTCCTCTAGGTGCGAACATGTGGAAGAGAGAGTCTGAAGTTTCAATAATGTAATGATTTTCCTTTCATCAGAGAAATATTTATAGCAGAGCAGTTTTAGACTTCATTCATTCAGACATCCATAGTCTCGCTAGACAACCTAGCTACGTTCTAGAAATCACTTTTATTTAAGTAGAATTTCTCAGTTGCGTTGGAGGATAGTTTTAAGTAGTACTGTGCGAGGTAACTATATTGATAATGTTTGTGAGTGATTTAAGTGGTAAATCGCCTATTATATCTTCACTAGATTTATGTGCAGAGTGATTAAATGATAAGTCAGTTATATTCTTTAAGTTACGGCGTTACAGTGGATAGCAAAATAAATTGTAATTTCTAGCTAAAACTCATTCGGCTATAAATAAATTTAATTAAATTGCTAGTAACCAGTCCGAGAATATTTTAACTAACTAGTAAACGCACTGATTCATCATTGAGTATTGACGAAATATATTTATATATATTTCTAATTCATGATGATTGATTTTTTTCAATGACTAGAATATATTTCACGGAAGTTTAAACGATGAGACCAGCGCTAAGCTTATAGTCTCTAACTTTAAGTTAATAACCAAAGTGAATATTATATTTCACGCGAGGGTAGGATAGGATGTGTGTATAATATTATGGTTAAGTATTTTCTACTTTTCTCTTCCTCATACAGTTTTGGGTCAGCCAACCTCTACCAGCGGTTTGGTTTCAGTATATGAGATGAACAAAGAAGAAACATTTTTGTAATTTAAATAAGTGAGTTTCCAAGTTACAACCTGTCTGGCAGGGTGTTTGCATCCAGAAAGAGACAGAGTACTCATCTCACTAACTTTAAAACTAAATGCAATAACTAGGCCTATCGAGCCAGATTATAATTCTTCCCAACAATCTCATTGTACATTCAGCCCCTGTGGCGAGAGAAATTACCAACCATAACATTTCCGACGTCTTTTTAACTAATTGTGGTGTGACCAAGAATTTTACCTTTGATCGAAGTTACCAACCTCCCTTTTTCCTAAGTACGGGAAACCCCGAGATTCTGACCTTGTGAGCCGTTTAACATTTCTTACCAAAGCTGATTCAAATGACCTTACTTGTGATCTGAAAATATAGATATAAAGCGAACGCTCCCCCGGAACATCGGAAGAAACCTGTATCTGCAGAGCTGGGATTCGCTTTATCAAAAGAATACAGATTCACTGTAGAGAAGTGTCCTGAAGTTTGCGCCAGAAGGCGAAAAACAGCACGTGTGTAGGTAAGAATGTATGTCAGGGGCCCCTGCTGAATGAACAGAGAGAAAGCAGAACAAGTGATTCTTTCATTTTATATTCATCCACACACTTTGAAATTTCTTTATGCAATTTGTGTGGCAAATGCTGATTTCCTCTTAGGATAGATTAATATAGCAACTCTGTTCTTAAACTATAGAGGAGAAATCTTAGACCATAGCGTATAAATCTGTGACTCTTTTGGGGGCTATAACTTCTCTTCTAACGGGATCGTTAGCTAAACAGAGAGGGAAAGGATTACACCTATGGGTCTATTATTCTTTTAGTAATTCATTAACCTAGGTGTAATTATATGTGCTTGATAAGCAAACTTATTTGTTGTGGACAATTTTCTTTATGTTAATAAAATTTACATAAACTTATACCAGTGTGTCAGTCAGCTTGTCCCAAATATCTATATTCCATTGTTATAGTTTTCACGTCTGTGCGTCTAACTGTTGTCCCTTATGTGTGTGTGTATGTGAGTGGTATATATATATATATATTAATATATATATATATATATATATATATATATATATATATATATATATATATATATATATATATATATTCTAATAGACTGTCTGACTCCTCTAGATCTGTTGTAGAAGATAGGCTGAAAGAGAGAAGATTCTCGATTTCAGGGACAGACTCTATTAATTTCTACCATCTCACTCGTGAAAATCTATTTCTAATATTATCTCCCACGGAGCTATCACCTGTTCTATTTCTATTCAGAAGGGACCAATCTATGTCTTAATTCCCCTATCAAAAATCTACGACATCCAGTAATCCTTGTCTTTCTTTGTTTCTTCAGAGACCAACCAGAAAGTACACAGCTTATATAGAGAAATAGAGATAGGGGGAGAAAGAGAGAGAGAGAGAGAGAGAGAGAGAGAGAGAGAGAGAGAGAAATTTAGAGAGAATCAAATTTTGTATAACGAAGACTTTCTGACCAGCTAGTCAGCATGACATTAGAAATGTCCCACTGCGGCATGGTGTACCAGACAGCTAAAGAAAGTTTTTCAATTCCAGACATTGTGGGCGCACCGGAAGTCCCCAGACACCAGGACTGCAATAAGAAGCTAATTAACAAAGGGAGGAAATCCCAGCACGACATTGTCGCTGATGTTGTCAAATGTGTTCAATGTCTTATTAATAATATCTGTATCAGGCGTTTATAATGAAGAGCGGGGCTCGGAAACCGGTAGGTCGCGCGATAACGGTAGATCACAAGACATAAACTGGTAGAACTTTTTTTATGGAGGAGGAGGAGGGGTAAGAGATAGAAACTTTAAGCTAGGGCTATTTCGTATATGAGTTCTCCAGCCATTATTTAAAAGCGAGGCGTTTACTGGATTAAGGGTACTATTTTCCCAGTTCCCATTGAAAACCAGGTAGCTAGCTGAATAAAATTCACCGTAATCATGAACTGGGTAAGACTGCGATCTTGTCTTCGTTAAAAAATAAAAAGTTAACATTTGGTAAAATTTAATTTTGTTAGAATTTTTCACCGCTCTATAGATGGAGTTACAGGAAGTAGATCGCCGGGTAGAGATAACAGTAACCCATAAGGCTGAAGTTATTCCAAATTCCAAAAACGTATGAACCTTAACATAAACATGATTTTATCAAAGTAGATATTAAAGAGGGCTCAGTGCTTCTCAAGTAGATTTCCAGAGTTCCTAGGTTGCCTACCGCTGATGTAGGTCATGTACAGTCAGCTCTGTGCTAGATCCCCTCGGACGTGGTTTGAGGAAACATAATGGTCTATGCTATGAAAGTCTATACGTAGCGTTACAACAGGAGACAATCTGATCATCGTAACGCGTCCATAGCGTTACAACAGGAGACAATCTGATCATCGTAACGCGTCCATAGCGTTACAACAGGAGACAATCTGATCGTAACCCGTCCATAGCGTTACAACAGGAGACAATCTGATCATCGTAACGCGTCCATAGCGTTACAACAGGAGACAATCTGATCATCGTAACCCGTCCATAGCGTTACAACAGGAGACAATCTGATCATCGTAACCCGTCCATAGCGTTACAACAGGAGACAATCTTATCATCGTAACGCGTCCATAGCGTTACAACAGTAGACAATCTGATCATCGTAACCCGTTCACAGCGTTACAACAGGAGACAATCTGATCATCGTAACGCGTCCATAGCGTTACAACAGGAGACAATCTGATCATCGTAATGCGTCCATAGCGTTACAACAGGAGACAATCTGATCATCGTAACGCGTCCATAGCGTTACAACAGGAGACAATCTGATCATCGTAATGCGTCCATAGCGTTACAACAGGAGACAATCTGATCATCGTAACCCGTCCATAGCGTTACAACAGGAGACAACCTGATCATCGTAACGCGTCCATTGCGTTAACCAGGAGGCAATTTGATCATCGTAACGCGTCCTCCGGATCAAACTAATATTTCGGCCCTTCAATCTTATTTACACTTTAAGGGCGACGGGCGCTGCTGGGACCAGGACTCACAAATGTAATAATTTTATTGATGTATTCTATTCACTGTATAAATAGTAAATGTTAAGATATGGAGCTGTAGGAATGATGTGCATAGAATGGAACAATATTTTAATTCAATGGTGTTAGGTATACAGAACATGGTAAAAAATTTTTTGTCATCGTTATCATCATCAACATTACCATCATCACCATGAACACCACCATCATCACCATCAACTTCATCAGCCTCATCAACATCATCATCATTATCATCATTTTCGCTCTTGCTGGAAACCTGCACCAAGCATTCACGTGCTGTTGAAGCGGTGGTTTATCTATCAATTTGTTCTGAATGATAAGGTTGCCAGTCTCATACACAACCGTATATTAATGACCTGGTATGACATACCTGAGGTATCAATAGTGCTATTGTTTTGTTTGTCTCAACAGACACCCCCGGGACCAGCCCCCGGGAAAATGTTTTGTCTTTCTGTCAAATTGACTGTGAGATGTGATAACCGTTATTTTACGTCATTATTTGTCACCACTACAGTACGGGCATCGTAGACGTGTCCTATTGTGTTAATTAATTATAATGTAGCAACTAGTGGATTGCCTTGTGTTGTTCCGGGGGAAATGGTTGAAGCGACAAAGAAAAAAATAATTTCCTTCTGTCAGTTTTGTGCTAACAGGCGATGAATGTCAGGTTGTGCTTTGGATTCGCAACATCATTGTGTAAAACACATTGCTACTGAAAGCACCGCTGCAAGAGGACATGTTGTTCAGGCTTCCTGCAACATGCCTAGCTGCAGCCGTGGCGCTATACTTCAAGGGAAGTAGAAAGGAAAATAATAAAGATGATGAGTGGATTGGTAATATTAAACATTGTTATTTTACCTTATGCTGAAATAATCAACGGACTTTTGTCTAAGTTGAATAGGACTGATAATAGGACGGACGGGAAATTTAAGTTGAAAATTTTATATTTTTAAATTGGGCGATTTTTCTTGATTTCCATATCTTTCCCAGTGCAATGAAAGCTCCTCTTCTTTTTTTTTTTTTTTTTGTATTCTTGTTTTGCTACCATTGTCTGTCCCTCATTTAAAAGATTGTTATTTTACCTGATGCTGAAATAATCAACGGAATTTCGTGCAGGTTGAATCGCATGTATCTCACCACAGAAGACAGTAAACCACAAGAAAAAAAGACCAGAAAGTGCAGTATTTATGTTACAGTACGGCCAACACTAACGCAAGTTTTCACGTTAGTATTAGAAATAAAGTCTAACAGACCAACGTACTTGAACAAGACTAGCAAGTATAAGCCCTAGTCAAGAGAAGGTAACTCTTAGAAATTTATAGTTAGCTCCCCTTAATTAATAGGTGAAGACCTAGGCATTGTTGACACTTGAGTGTGTACAGAAAGCTTTGCACGGGCTGAGTACTTTTATAAGAAGAGTCGAGAACTAGCTTCCGAGCGAGACATATCAGTCTTGCAGATTGGTGAGTTTTCCTTGTTAGAAGTTGAGAACTATCCCTTTCTGCAAGTGGAACCTTTTCACACGACTAAGTCAAGATATTATGTTGGAAGAATTATTTACGGTTTGTACCTCTCGATCGCTTTTATGACATTAAGTTAACCTTTAACTATGAAGTTTATAGTGAAGTATCAGTAGAAGCATACCAGAGTTTACAAATGATTTCTGGACAGTGTTCATTAATGTAGTCGTGTTGTATAAAGGAACAATGCTCTTTTTGATTGTGAACGTTCTGACCGTCAGTAGTCAGGGTATTGAGTAGTGTCAAATACATGAACCTTGTAGTCCAGTTGGACTTATAAATAAACAGATTGATACATGTTGTAGTGGAAGGTATCAAGGAGAATAGATAACGTGACAGCCTGTAGTGAGTAATAAGAACTTGGGTTGCATCATCTTTACTTTGGGTATTAACAGCTCTGGTGGTAACCAGTTACACTCGAGAGATTTCTTACAACGATCACCAAAACCTAACCACCTGTCTTATAATACAAAATGGTGACATATGATTTATGAATGTTATCTAACGACCATTTGAGACCAAAACCTCACTCCCCTGTCACATTTATAATCCAACCTCCCGCAGTTGCTACATCGTTAAAATATCGACAACTTTTTCCAGTCCCATATAATTAATTCGTTTACTTTTCGTCATATGTTATTGACTTACTTACTTCTGAACCAACTTTGTAAATCGCAAATATGTCACGTTCTCTAGACACACGAAATGTTTCTATCATTAGTCCTCTTTCAAAGCACAATTAATGTACGTGCAATACTCGTGAACTCTGGGTCAAACCCTTTTGCGCGTGCGGTGAGAAATCAGTTAGAAGTGGTATTTGTCCACCTTCCCCCAACACCTTTCTATTTTTGGCTTCCAGCTCGTCTGTAGAACTCTTGAATTTGTCGAATATTCACGGCCTCCATTATAGACTGCACGTGGAACACTTCTTCATCACTGTCTACTGTGCCAATTATTTTCTCGTCAGAGTCGCCGCTCCATCTAAACGTGTGTCCTTTATGTGGGTCTGTTACTGCGTTTGTCTGTCTGGTCCAACCTTTTTCTTTTTACATAATAAATGTATGATTCTGGAAATTGATAAATTCTTCCAAAAGCCAGTTTTTTCCCAAGTTTTTTACGTTTTTACGAGCGTTGCATACATACATAAATATGTACAGGAAGCCCTTGTGTTACACTGTAAACAGCATATAAAAACATAATTCAGACATTTATTTAAATGTTAGTGTTATAAATGTTGTGTTAAGTTGTTTGCCACATCCTATAGCTGGCTTCCTAGCTCGGTGGTCCATGGTTCAATCCCCAGTTCAGATGGGATTTTTAAGACCGCATGCGACTCTGGGGTCGACCCAGCCTCATGAATTGGGTCCCAGGGTAACTCTGGGAAGGTTAAGGTGGCCGGCGTGATGCTGACCACATCACCCCTAGTGTTCCGATTGTCAAGAAAATATGGACCTAACACCATATTCCCAATATGCCTCAATGGGCGTGTAACGGGATCCTTCACATTTTTTTATATAGCTGATTGAAAATGGTGACCGTAAAAGAAAAGGTCTAATGGAAAATCGGACTGAATAATGTGTGGCGAAAGATGGCAGTTAAGCTGAATTTAAAAAAAAAATAATTGAAATGTATTAAAATTCAATAAATAATGTTTGTATAAGCCGTTTACATGGTACTTCTGTCATGTGTACATCCAAAATCATTAACGTTCAAAGTTGCCTAAGGACTTCATAAATGCCCTGTATATGCATGTTCTTACTTGTGGTGCTTCTGCTAACGTTATTGCAATGGATAATATTCCTGTTCTACAGGGTGTTTATAAAGTCGCTGTGCAGTGAAATTTACGCCCGGGCGAGACTACGTCACCAGAAATGTGGTTTTTCAATTGGGGCTTGTTGTGTAATGCTGCACACGGGATTGTGGAACACAGCATTGGAACACAGAATATCATGACGTAAATTTGCATCATTCGTGACGTAATTTCTAAAATATTTTTTCAAATTTACTGCACAGCGACTTTATAAACACCCTGTAATAAAGGATACATCAGACATGTGTGGCTTTCAGTGTTTTGAAGAATATATAGAAATAGAAGGAAATACATCGAACACACACCCAAAAAAATGGAATGTTATCTCAAAAGTCAAGTGATTTCTACTGTATGAACTCTGAAACACAGTTAATACAACAAATAATAAACACAAATTTCATACCTTAATGACGCCACGTGTTACTTAAAATAAACCAGAACTATTTATTATTATTCTATATTCTACTACAATCAGCTTGCGACAGTATTATGGCCTTTGTGTGTTGCTTGGTCTACACCTGTTTATAGGACCGAAATGGAGAGGATTGAGTCTATAACAGTCTAGGTTGTTCCCTGTCCTATACTCTATAACTGAGTGTAGTGTCGAGAGAGTGACTACTTCTGGTGCAGTACATTATTTCTTAAGTGCTTAGGTGGTCGTATGTTCTGTCACTGTTCCTTCTTGCAGCGAGGCGATGGTGCCGTTCGGAGCGTCCCTGGTTCGCTTACCCAAAGTGCCTATCAGTTCTTAAACTTTCCTACTGTCCAATATACGAGTATATGGTTTGCCTTTATTTGTTTCTTTCTTACTTTATTTCGTTCCTTCGTTCGTTTTCTTTCTTTCTGTTTTTCTTTCTTTCTTTCCTCTTTCTGTTTTTCTGTTTTTTTTTCTTTTTCTTATAAGTACCTGCCAAAGCCGCGCTGGTGTCATTATTATTTACATTGCACCGAAAAAAAAACTATGTTCAAGCCCGGGCATGGATTCTTTGAAGTTCTAAGCCTAACACGAAATCCATCCTAATCCTAGCGATTTTAACATTTTTAGAAATCAAATGAATTGTCTTTTTTTCCCCAATTCCTAAAGGATTTTAGAGTTACAAACAAATGTATGTGTTTGGTTAATAGCAATCAGAGATTTAAACCGTTTTTGGAACTTTAAATATCCTAGCTAAAGAACGATGTTTCTGTTGCATTCGACATTAGCGTTTTAATCGCCTAAGAAATATATTTGTAGGAACGTTGTCTTTTCTTTGGTTTCTGGCAGAAGAGATCCTACTAAATTGTACACCTACCCTTGGTAGGTATAAAGTTATCTTTTTTTATTAATTTATCACAACTAAGGGAGGTCATCTGGAAGGCCGCGTTATATTTCCTAGTAAGACTTAAGAATTTAGGTGACTAGGGATGATGTTGGGTCCACAAACTGTACAGTGACTCAGGGAACTTAGTCAAATAGGGTTCAGTTTGAGCCGCGGTAGCATAGTGGTTAGTGCACTGGCTTCCTAGCTCAGTGGTCTATGGTTCGATCCCCAGATGAGGTGGGATATTTTTAGGCCGCAAACGGCTCCTGGGTCGACCCAGCCCCAACTGGGTACCAGAGCAACTCTGGGAAGGTTAAGGCGGCCGGCGTGATGTTGACCACGTCACCCCTAGTGTGCCGATGGTCTAGAAAATATGGGCCTAACACCATATTCCAAATATGCCTCAATGGGCGTGTAACGGGATCCTTTGAGCTTTCCATTAAGGCAACACAGGCCAGTCGGCTCTTCTGTCCATTTCATAGCATTAAAATGGGGGCAAGCAATGTTCATGTTTCCTTTGGTGACTAATTTAAATGCATAATATATATAATGTTACGATTGTACTTGATAGCTGATTCTTTCTTGTTTTTCCATTCCAGATTTCTCATAGAAGCATCTATTTAGTTACATGGCAGATTTCTCATAAAAGCTTTTCGTTTGGTTTCTTGTACATATATGTATGTTTCTCTCCTGCTCTGTCTCATTCTCCATAGCTCATTTCTGTCTCTTCCGATCATCGCTAATCTCATATATCTCTCTCTCCTTGCTGTTTAGACGACTAAAGTGTTTCATTACAAAATTTATTACCACATCATAAAACTCCTCTTGTGATGCCAATTCATGCATGAAAAAGCCAGACTTATAATAAACTAAATAATGCCATCATATATTTGGTTAAATATCCCTGTATTAACACGAATTAACTAGTATTACCTTGTATTACATTTGATTATCTGCTGTTAACTGTTCCATTGTTACGCTGTAGTGTTTTATTGAATAAATGTATACATTTATTACAGTTCAATAGTTGTAAATGTAAAACAAGATTTACAGTTGTATAACTGGTGTCATCAAAGTGAAGTCACATATCTCTTTGTTCCTGAGATAACTGCCAGAGGGGTGGGGGAAGGGGATGAGTCGGGGGCCTAGCTATTGATCTATTTCTATTGTCTTAAGTTTGTGAGGACAGTGAGGGAAATCTAAACATTTCTGGTTATGTCAATAATCTTCAGCTAGTAGAAGTTACCTTCCATTTATTCCTCAGTAATCTTATTTTTAGGAAATACTCTCTTCTATCACCCGAGCCTAAACGTATTTTCAGGCATATGTCTAGATACGATTATAGAACGTATTTCCATTCTTTATTTACATCAGAGAGAAACATTTCTGTAGGTTATTCTTTTCATCCACCTATTATCTAATTCACTGACGCGCCGCGATGCATGGGTCTGGGTGCATAGTAGAGACTTGTATGCAAGATAGGTATCAATACTTTCCTTATTATTCCAGTTCCTGAGGACTATGTTAGAAGTCACTGTCGTGAGTGTGTAATCTTTAGAGTATTTGTCGAGTAAGACAACTTGAGTGAACTGCTAGAGTTATAGAGAAAACATAGATAAGGTGTGAAATGAGGGAGAACTTAAAACGGCCTGGAAGTGGGTCTATTAACGCTATCACTCTTTCCAAGCCCACAACTCACTTATGTAGTGTTAATTATCACCCGCTCTCTCTTCTTTCTCACAGACAAATAGAGAATTAGTAAGAGCTTAAATAGGTATGGATGAAGGTCGTGAACAGCGCATTAACAAAAGGTTAAAAGGTATCAAAGTTCTCTTTAGCTTGTATAGAAGAAAATAATAAAAATCTCAGCACAACAATAACTGGCCAAATAACAAAGCTAACAATTACATCAATTCATACACCCAGGAACAAAACCAACTAGTTGGCCCTGACAGGGAAAATAAACAAAGATTTAAGAACCCTTCCGCTTTTGTGGAAACAATACATAATAACTTAAGTCAGTGTCTTTATGTCTCCGCTCATAAAGCTGGGGATACTTTATAAATCTACTGAAAACGCTATCCACGCGTCGTGTTCCCACACACAAAAAACAAGATAGGCGGTAGATTAACTCTGTCTATATTCTGACCACTAAGACATGCAGAGTCCGTACTGACTAGTAGACATAACAAATCGAGGTCAACTCAGGGCAACTTGCTGCATTGGCGCTCTAATCCGGCGCGGCGAATTATAACAGGCTTGCCTCGTAAAGTGGATTCGATACGTAATTCGGTTGGGTCTGGTTTACAGTGCAAAGGAATCAATAACCTTTTTAACGGGGTTTTGCGAAATGGGTATAAGGCAATTTGCGCTGCAAACCGTTAGATTGGAGGGAGAATGTATGCGTTCCCTCAGCTTGTGTTTTGTAGTCAGTGTGGTGCTTGTTATCTGTCAGAATTATTCTATAGTGTGGGTTATGTGTCTAAGGGTATCCGTATGGTGAAGAGTCACAAACAACAGACAGATAAACAATTTAATTTAATCCACTACTCTTAACAACACTGTGACACTCACATACATATAACACTCTATGAGAATATCTTAAAGAAGTCACTAGTAACGTTTCAAATAACAATATGTATTCATTACTGGCATGAATGAATATGTGTCCTGATTCAACTACAAGGGAACCAGGAATCACAATCAATTTAAATTACAAGTAATGTACAGAATGTATTTAATATGAATATTGTAGTGACATATATTATTACAAATGTTCTATGTGTGTCAGTTGTGTAGTAGTAAAATGAGGTAATACTGGTTTTGTTTTGTTCAAGCTCTGTTGGTATTTGTCATCATGACTTCAATAGTTTGTCTTTAGGGACCATTATTGTAGATGTTCACAGTTCCTGATTTTAAGACAAATAAATTCCCCTCTGAATAGTATTTTTATAAAGTTATTTCAAGATGAGGGGACATAATGTTGAGCTCAGCTGGCCAATTCGCTTATCTGGCGTGATGGCGGCAGGAAAGGACTCCTCTGCTCGAATTCTCCTCTGGGCTCAGGAGACACCTCCCTGATAGCTAAAAAGACCAAGGAGTATGCTGTCCGACTCTGGATTCAGCAAATCTCTGACCAGGTGCTGCTCACTACCATCAAGACCACTGTCCCACAAGTTCATGGAAATAAACACAGATACGTTGATTAGCAATGAATTCTGGCACAAACTGGCACAAATTCCGTTCTGCCTATGTTCCAGGCTTTTATTTTAGCAAAAATGTGAGCTAGCTTCAACGTACTGTCGCTTTATCAAGCTTATTTGAATTAGTGGTCTCGAACTAACGCTCCCAAGTGTGTATATCAGCGAGACTGGCCAATGAGCCACGTTTCGACAAGTGTTTGAAAAAATGTTATCTTTTCCCGTCTCCACCAACAACCAAGATAGTATTTATAGCCCGACCAATCGTGGTTAGGCTTTCATTTGTTGCGCTCCAATCAATTTGGAGTTTACATGGTAGGCTATTTATGTAACGTAAGGTTTTTTCAAACACGTTATAAAAAAAATTTTATGAGCAGAAATGATTTTATGCTGTCAGGCACCCCCAATATTTTATTTTGGGTATAATTTATTAATTCCTGGACTATTTGCGTAACGTTTTACATATTATTTGTCAGCAAACCCTAAGGAACCCAAAAATACTAATTTAAAGGAGCTACGTGGCTGCGTTCAAAATATGCAATTTCTTCTATCTCCTGTTTAGAAGATGTGCTGTCTGGGTACTGTTATGTGTTCAAACGTAAACCCATATAATGTTGTCTTTTCTAATAAGAGTCTGTTATGATTTATAAACCTAACTCTGGGAAAGGGTAGTGTATTTTATCACTGTCCGTCTGAAAAAAAATTAGTGCATGTAGACTTACACGCGTGATGGTAGTAATTGTGTATCGCGCGAAGCGGGTTTAGTGTTCGGCTTTCTGCCTCTCCCTTCTCTTTTTATCCCTTTAGTCCATCTGTTCGTTCGTTTTGGTAACGCAGTATAATTAATGTTAGGGTTAATTTAGGTCATTACGCAGTACGTCTCAATGTTTTTCCAAGAATTACAGACCAAGATACCTACTCCACGTGAAAAGCGTTCTAAGGGTGGTGGTGACAGCACTGGAAACAGGCTGGCATATACCCATCAAGCAAAATAAATTGCTTTAATTTTATACTACAGTATGGGACCCAAAGATGCAGCAATAGAGAATGCAGTCAGCGACCCATAGCTAGACTGCTTGCGTCAGGGTCAGCGAACCAGAGCTGACCAAGATCCTACTCCACCTCTAAGTGGTGGTCCTGGAAACAGGCTGCATCGCTGCAGTCTGGCTGCTGAGAGAAAAGGGATCGAATGGGGAAGGCAAACCCGGTCCCAAAAATGCCGTGCTGAAGTCGGATGTGTCGGCCGAAAGATGCAGATATCGCAGCTTCGCTGTAAACGGACACAAAGCAACCAACGTCCTTTTCAAGACGAACGAGGAAGAAGAGGAATACTACAGTATTTGTTGTATTATTGCTAGGCAAGTCTCTGTGCTGTCTCTTTCCACATGAGTTGTCCTCCTGTTAATTCCACAATATCAATTGTCAACATGCATCCCGCATATGCTAATATATTTTGTACATACATGTACATCCGAGCATTTGCTCTGACAGAAAAAACAATCGACTCAATCTCCTTTTCCAACTGAAAATATGGGTTGTCTAACTATGTAGTCCCCGTTGAAAGGATGCACTATTTAGTTTACATCATTACGTGAATTTACAGAAAATATAAGCACTAGATACATTACACAATTAAACTGTATGCGCCCCTTGGGGTTGATACACAAAAAGGGAAAGTAATAACCTCCCACAATGGAATACATACAAGTGCAATGTTTATGCTATTAAGATACATTGTAACTTTATATGGTATAGGATTCTTTCGCTGGCCAGTGGTTAACTTTCTAGACTGCCTTGTAAGTTAGATCTAAACTACACAATAACCATTCCATGGTTCCACACCTTGCCATGAGAAGTTGCTCCCAAAAATAAAATAACTAATTCTCTCGCACAATTCAGTCGTTATAGCGAACACGCGTCACTAGTCAGATTTATATGAATAATTTACACAACTAAAGTTCGCCAAAAGTAATTTAACCCATTGTAAACAGTAACAAAACTATGAGGCTCTAAACAGATTAAGCACCGGTTATCTTAGGTTGTTGACTGGGCTACATTGGCACTGAATAAATTACTGCGGGGTTTTCACAGAAAAAAACACCGCAAGTCACTGCTATCAGTTATCTGTACACTAATAACTAAGCATATATGACATGACAAATGTCACCTCACCCCGAGATACCAAGCTTTTAGTGACACGATCAAATCTTATGCTCACAACTGCCTGTGTCTCATTCGGATTCACCTCGGGTCCAGTTTTGTCAACGAGTGTAAAGACAGTTAAAATCTATCAGGCAATATAGTCCAGAAAGGGACGCTGACCTAGCCATCTGCGTTCGCGTGCTTTGCGCAGGTGTTCGGGTTGCTTTGCTTTTTAGCGTAACCCGGTGTAACATAAATATTAGTCTAGAATCTACATCAGAGACACCAAAATTCCCTGTAATTCCTAACGTTACCCAGCTTTCAAATGGTTGACTCTCTGCGCCGCTCCACTACAAGAGACCATATTAAGGCTGCCGCCCGTGCATCGGCTAGAGTGGTCAAAACACTATTACGTGTGAGGACCTTCTCCGGGGCTGGCGTCCTACAAACATGCACACAGGTGTGTCTAATGCAAAGTACGCTGGCTAGCGCTGGCTACTGAGGACCGAGCAATGAATTTATAATGAGGGCCAGAAATGCATTCAAAAGCCAGACACGCCTTGGGGTACGGGGATCTGAGCGGAAAAAAATTAATAAGACTACGGCCGCGATAGAAGAATTCAAACAAACTAAAGTTCATATAGCCGGTGAGAATAGAAACAATTAAAAAGTAAGGCCATGAAAGGGGCTGGGACGGATTGGAAAATTAAAATTTACTGTCAATTCGCGACAGTCACTTATCTACAATGTGTGGAATGTACTTGTCGCTCGCCAGATCTCCATTACAGAAATCAGTCACAATCTAATGTTATTAAATACAATACTGTTAAATTTTTGTGGACGCCGTGAAATGTGTTGACATTTTTGGGGACGCCGTGAAATTTGTTGACATTTCTGGTGACGCCGTGAAATTTGTTGACATTTTTGGGCACGCCGTGAAATTTGTTGACTTTTTTGGGAACGCCGTGAAATTTGTTGACATTTTTGGGGAAGCCGTGAAATTTATTGACATATTGTCACATATATATGTAAATGGTGCAAGTTAGTGAAATAACAGCATTTCTGTACAAATACTCCGTCCTCCCAAAGTCAGTAGTCGCTTCGGAATTTTTTGGAAATATCTAGCTCGTTATTCTAGAGCCATTGCGAAAGTGTGTGATAGCATTCCGTGGAGATAGTTTCATTTCTGATTGCGGTAATGGATACTAGCATTTAAGTGATTTAATGTGTTAAGTTCATCATTATAATTCACTGGGATTTTTTTAATGTGCTAATACTAGCGTAGTAAATAACGCACAGCTAAATATTTCCCAGTGTAATGTAGATTTAATCACCCGCTCTTACCCAGAAAGAGATGTTTTAATTGACTAATAAATACACTAGGCGACTGACAATTGACGGAATATAAATTCATTTCTAATTCGTTAGGTGTAATTATATAAGTGACTATTGTAATATCCTGTGGCGAAACAAATAGCTAGTAATGACGGAGAGGATAAGAGATCTTACCTTACGCGGGATAGGATAGGATATTGATAATGTTATTATATGTTTTGTTTTTTTCCAAATTTAATACTGATTACAAACCAGCCTGCCAGCGGTCTAACTAGTACCAGTGAACAATTCTTATTTATTATCGGGTCTTTGATGTTGACCTGTTCGGTCCTCTTGCTTCATCCAGAGAGAGTCCAAACATATAGACTATAAGAATCAGTATAATTGGACATACAAAATACCCTGAAGTTTGCATTCAATTTTATCAGCCCGCTGTAGCCAAATATATACATATATCATATTTTCCCGACTACTGACCATTGTGTTTTCAAGTGGATTTATCCAGGAAGAATACGTGGTTTTATAATCGGCACGAAACCCCAGAGAGAAAAACCGATAGGATATACCTTCATCATCATTATTTTACTAACAGTTTACCCACCAGACATTTCCTTTAACTATTGCAAGTACGGTCTACTGTGAACACTAGATCGCGGCTTATATTTTGCTACATGAACTAACTGACGTGACATTATCATATCCAATAAGCACTACCAAAGTAGGCGTTCCCCCTTAGGAAATTTAATTATTCGTGGAGGAACTTGGGCTTACTTCGGAGAAGCACAACACTGGATTAAGTTACATGTTCATTTCTGTTTACGTCCAAGTGGTGGTTAACCAAGTAATAGGTAAGGTGTGATTGATGTGGCCACGAACGACTGAGTGAGAGGAAATATGTTCTTATTACGGAAACTGTACCATCCTTTATTTTTTCTTTGCAAGTACGGTTATTTTACGGGATAGCTTTTCTAGGAACTGTGTTCTTTGCTATACTGTCTATTTCTATACCCTAGTGTTAATCGTTGACCTTTTTGGGGTTATTAACTTTCTTGCGGGATCTTTTCTCAACAAGAGGGTAGGGCACTTATGGGGTCATTTTCATAGTTCTGTAACCTATGATTTTATTGATTTCTACATGTTTGATGTTGTGAGAGTTTAAAGGATAATAAACTTAACAAAACTTAATTAATTGTGTTGGTCAGCTCAGCCCATACCTATACACCGATTACCATAGTTTTTAACGTTTGTGCGTCTTGTTGTCACAAAACTGTGCGTGTATGTGTGTAGTTAAACATATCTATATTATCTGTATGGAGAGTAGGATTGTCTGAAACAAACTACAGTCGTAAAGATAGGCTGGATTAGAGTATCTTCTCAATCCAGTGACATATTCTACCCTTAAACTATTCACTCGTGAAATCTATTTCTTATACCTAAAACTCTAAAACGACAACTGAGATTACCATGACCAATAACAGACAAAAAAAAAAAAAAAAACGTTCTGAAAAAAAAATCATTATGTTTTCCTTGCGCTACGACAGTAAACAATACATGACGCTTTCTTACAGTTATAATCCGGCTAGACGAACCGAAAGATGAAATATCACCCGTGAAAGATGACATACAAATCGGCTTGAAGTTCCTCACTTCCTAAGATATAAAAACGATAACATCTTAGCATACCACATCCGACTTAAGTTGCATTCACATCTGATGATATGTCGCGTTCGATGACCTGTTTATGACACCGATAAGAATTATTATCACCGGCCAATCCAGCGAAGATCTCAGACTATCACAAGTATAAACATGACCTCGAAACCTTTCCCAGTAAATCTAACCACATAGCCATTTCAGGTTTGATGTAACCCAAAATGAAGTCAGGGACAGAATTGTAACTCGGGTATTTGAAAGGGTAGGAACGGGGCTGAGTCTTGGGTGATCCAACTCACAAGCATGAACGTTTGTCTCCTAAGAGTACACACAGAACCGCAATGGCTGGATAATGGCGGAGGCGGGGTGGGGAGTCATGACGAGACTTTGCGCCACATTGAAAAATCCCCTGGAACACATTGTGGGTAAAAGGCTACCCCTCGGAAATTGCGGGCGAGGAAATAATGTGGTCTTTAACGTCTGCCAGTCTATTCCCACAGTGTATCTGCTGGTCGAATAATCCTAGTCAATGTAGCTAGTACTTGTGGATAGTTTGTCTGTGGTCATTGGCCGTATTTTGTATCACTACTCTTCAGATCCTATTGGAGCACATGCCCTTAACATATTCATGCAAGATTTTCTGTGATTTCTTCACTGTCTTCATGCCAATCTCCAGTTTCCTTCTCCAAGGGTTTTTTTTTCGGGTTCCCTCTGTAGAGCGCTGGTCTCTCGCGACAAAGGTACCGAGTTAGAAACACTGTGCCGTCACGCTCTTGTCTAATCTGTTGTAAATGGATACATAACTATGTTCCTGAGTTAGGGAAAGAAAAGGCAGCGATGAAGGGAATTGGTTACCCCACCTCTCGAAGCTGGACCTGGTATAGTGAAGTCTTTAACACTTCACTCCTCTACGGCAGTATTTGCTATGGGACTTCCTCTACCTGTTTTTCTTACCCTAGTGATTGAAGAACAAGGACTGACTTGTAATGCTATAAGCTGAGTTTCTCAATGTACATTCTACCAAATGCCAGCGTCCTTCCACTCAGCAATTGTTCCACTCATATTTTCCCGGCTTTATCCGTCATTTCCACATTGGTAATCGTGTCATACCGTTGAAATTTTTCTTTACTGTGTAATTTAAGAAATTATGTAACTTTCTAGTTTTCAGTTTTGTTGTTTTCCATGATTCAGAGCTATACAATTGGACTGCCTTGAGCTTCAAATCATTTCTACCTCATCTTCTGCTTCTTTCTTTCCTCACTTTTTTAGCTCGTCTTTTATTTGCCCCTCCTCCCCCATTTTGCTTTCTTCTTCCTTATCATGCATGCGCCTATCCCTGTCATGTCTTTTCCTCCTTTTGTCTTTACTTGTTCTCTCTTCGTTGTCTCCTTCCCGTTCAAGCACAACAGCCTAGCCTATGTCTTTATGGCACTTGTTTTTTGCTCTCCATTTCATTTTGTCTTTTGTTCTTCTGAACCTAACTTTTTTTGATTCTCAGCGCCTTGTGTCTGGGACATCGTTGGTGTTGATCTGGGGCGGGGGAGGGGAGGTGCGTGGGCGAGTGGTGGTGGGGGGCGTGTGGGGGGTGGTGTTGTTGAGTGGTGAGTGGGGGGTGTCGGTTGAGTAGGGGGGTGGGAGTGTGGGAGGGGGGTTGAAGTGGGGGGGGAAGGGGTGTTGGGGGTGGTGGGGTGTCGGGAGTGGGTGTGTGAAGTGTGGTTGGGGGGGGGTGGGTGGGGGTTGGTGGTAGGTAGGGTGTGGTGCCGGGGGGGGTAGGTGTGGGTAACGATGGTGGGGTCGGGTGGGTTGACGGAGGGAGGGAGCGGAGGGTGTCTTGCGGTTTGTGTGTTGTATTTTGATGTGCTGTATTTTTTTATGATTGCTTTACTGATGTTCTATAAATTTTTTTTGTCCTTTTATGTTCGGTATTTTATGATGTAGATGAAGTATGCTGTAAACGGTATTTCCATTTTATAAATAGATAATGAAGGAGGAAAACAAATATTAGCGCAATATTTCATCTCTCAAAAACTGGAACTCCTTTACCAAAAATCTTAACATTTTTCCTTGTTTCCCGAATGCGTATTTACGTTTATGTTGTCCGCAAAGGGAAATATTAGTAACAATAATAACAAAACACAACATTATAAAGCAGTCACTGGAATAAACTGGATGAATGAGAGATCTATTCCACAACCGGCTTATCTGGTTTCCCAGGAAGTTATAACCGTTGACAACGGCTAACTCATTTTTCTCATTTCCTGTCTTTCCGCCCGCCTTCTAGTCCGGCTCATTCCAACCAATGTGACGTCATTTTTAAGATGTCTTTTAGCGGGAACAGACAGAAGTAGTAACAGAAAACTCTGCTAGTGTCTTCTAACGTGGTAAGTCAAATGTGCATTAACTCACAAGTTTTAATTCTCTATGGAGCAGCTGATTCCTTGGAAACCTGCACGACAGCATACACTTACTGTTACAGCCGTGATGTCCGTAATAATTTGTTTTATATAATGGAGTTTCCAGACTCATGCAAACCTCATATGAATAGCCACTTACGAAATGCCTGAGAAAGATGTACCTATTATTCTTTGCTTGTCTACTCAGAGCCCCCCCCCCCCCCCCCCACCCCCCCCTCTTGAACTTCACGTGGCACTGACCAAAACAGCTGCTGACTAATTTTGAAACTGATTGCTGTATACACGTGAGGCAGCTAAATATTTTCAACGTCTAACCGTGTCCAACATCATACACATATCTTGGCAGCAATATAGATAATGTTGGAGGGACAGACAATGAGATCAGAATAAGAATACAAAAAACAACAGGAACTTTTATTGCATTGGGAAATATATGGAGATCAAGAGAAATCAAGTCCAACACGAAAATAAGAATGTTCAACTCAAATGTCAAGTCAGTCCTATTGTATGGCTCTGAGACATGGAGAACAACAAAAAAACAACATCGAAAAAAGCTACAGTCTTTCAAAAATGGATGCTTGCATAGAATAGAAGGATTGAAATGTACGACAAAGTTACCAATGTGGAACTGATGACAAGAACCAGACAAGTGCCAGTGGAACAAGAGATGAGAAAGACAGCGCTGGCGATTAATATACTACTCGTCAAAAGTCAAGGGCCACTTAGAAAAACCTTGGTTGAAACCATAAAACAAATCTGATATAAACGTAATTGGTATCAGTCAAAACGGCATTTATTGAATACCAAATTGACATGTCACGTAAAGAAATGGAAACACACGTTCAAACGCAACGATGCTGTAAAGTGTGTCACCCACCTTATCAAAAGTCACACAATAGATATTGGACAAATAGACATTTCAAAATCGGGTATGACCACCGTTTGCAGCAAGGCATTCAAGACAGCGTAGACGCATCGAGTCCACAAGGGTCCGAAGAGTATCCCGAGGAACAGCTTGCCATTCCTGAAGCAGAAATGCAGTCAGCTGTGCAACATCCATTGGCAGGGGGTGATTTGTTGACAATCTTCGACCAAGGACATCCCAGAGGTGCTCAATCGGAGAAAGGTCAGGTGAATGAGCTGGCCACGCCATCCTGATGATCCCATGTTGCTGAATAAACCCATTCACCACACGAGCTCGATGGGGTCGAGCGTTATCATCTTGGAGGATGGCATTACCACCTATGGCCTCCAGAGCAGGCTGAACAATTGGTCTCAAGATTTCGTTCTGGTATCTTGGGCCGGTCAAGTTGCCTTGGATGATGTAGAGTGGGGTTCTGCCGTGTCTGTAGAAGCCTCCCCAGACAATGACAGAACCCCTACCATAACGATCCACCTCTCGAATTGTGTCATCAGTAAATCGCTCTCCTGGTTGTCTCCAAACTCGAATCCTGCCATCATTGAATGACACAGTGAAGCGAGATTCATCAGTGAAGAGAATTTGACTCCATTGTTGCCTTGTCCATCGGATGTTCTCGTGACACTAAGCAACACGTGCTCTGCGATGAGCAGGAGTAAGAGGAATTCTGACTGCAGGACATCGAGCAGCCAGTCCAAATTCATGTAAACGTCTGCGAATGGTGCTTTGACTGACATTAACGTTTACAGTTTGTCTCAGCTGACATCTTAGAGTGGAACAAGTCACTGTACGATGGCGCAGGGCTGACAACAAGAGGTACCGGTCATCATGTCTTTTGGTGCATCTAGGGCGACCTGGCCGGTGGCGATCCTCCACACTTCCTGTGACCTAAAATCTCTCCAAAATTCTTTGGATAATAGAGTGTGACACTTGTGACAACTTGCCCAATCTTCTCTTCATTTTTATTATTATTTACGTGACATCGTTTTTTTCTCATCCTCAATGCATGATCGCAAAGTCCCGGGAATTGTCACTTGCGGAAAATCTCCTAGCGTTCGGTATTTTCTCCTCGCTATTTTTAGATACGACGTCATTGTTGACCAATGACCTCGGTAGCGAGAAATCCGTTTTAATTTAGAACTGCTTGAACTTGGGAGAACCAGTTTAGGCCATTTAGGAAGACATCACGTGACTTTTAACATTATTGATTGGAGCGTCTAAAACGAGGCTAAGGTCACATGATGCACGCTACGGATCACGTGTCCAAGCGGAAATGACCCGCTAAAAGGCGGCAAAGCCAGCATTTTGTCACTTGCCCAGGAACCCTCAAGAAAGCTAGGTCTAAGCCAGATCGGCGAATTCTCGCATTAAAAGCACTGAAGCCACGTGTCTAATTGCGGGTTAGCGTCCATCTTTGAGTAGGTAAGTGAAATCTCGCTAGAATATAATGTGATGAAATGTGTAGTACCTTGCAAAATCGACGCAAGATTTGTATGTTTACTTTATTCATATTTCTGTTGTACGATCACATCCAGCCACATGTGATCGGGTATATTTTATGATCCCACGGGATATGTACATGTTCATAATAATGTATAACGGGAATATATATATATATAGCTATTAATTTCCATTTTATTTGATTAATTTCGACCCGACGTTTAGACTAACGGAAATTAATATTAACGATAATGTTGACAGACCGTGACATATATTCATTATAAATTATATGACGATGCGACCAGACATGAAGTGTGTGATAATGTTGTCAGACAATTCTAAAAACACGGATGTCCAATTATTTGTTAAATTCATCATAATGACATGACGATTAGGCTAGAGGCACAGAACTAGAATACTGTTGCCGACATTTCTATGATAAAGTTGGTGGGTTTAACTGACATTTATAATAATTCATCGGGTTAAGCTGACGATAAATCAGTCTAAAGAATTATAATACTGCCACTGGGGCAGAGAAATATAATAAAGGACAGACAGGAGAAACTTGAATTCAAGATTAGGCTCTAGACATATGATGTTAGAGACTAAAATCTGAGATGACTGGCAGAGGGACGGCTTAGGGAAAGACTGCTTTCTAAAGCTAGTAAATTAATGAAGCCGTCGTATTTGTCTTCAGTCTATGGTGGAGCCTTGCACGACAGTCCAATCTCAGCGCAGAATACGGAGTCGAGCACAGAGAAGGCAAATCCGAACCATTCAAGACCTACCTGGGGCAACGTCAGGAGACCGGAGAACTAGCCACACTTCACTATCAGCCGGGGGCTGAAAAGCTAAGTCCACGAAAAAGGGAACTCACTAGATCAATGCCTAGTTTAGTCATCCATGATGAAAAACACTTGAATTGTGAGACACATAATACATACAGCAGACACTAATTCCATCGACAATACTATCATTCACCATCTATTCATTTTATTGCAATAAACCAATTGGGTGTATATACTGTACCCCACGCTTTGTTCCTTCCATTAGATGTTGAATATTGTCTATGTTTATCTTCCTTTATAAGGGAGGGGGGGGGGGGCTCGTAAAATATAATATAAATTAAAGAATAATAATAATAGATAACTGAGAAGGGGACGACGGTAGCGAGAGACCAAATATCTCCTTACAATCTTTTCCAGACCTGTCGAGTTAGGAGAATTTACCCTCTTCGTCACCCTTCGGAAGTGGGAAAACCCAGCAGGGATTCCTTGAGCCAAATCTTCCACATCAGATCTATTATTTCCTCTAAATAATTCTCTTATCCTTTAAACGCTACGTGACACTGGTGTCTCGGTCCGGGATTTGAACTTATGTATTTTATCATACCTCTGGGATAGTATCATCCATTCAGTCATTACAGTATACCATTTTAACACATGTATTTTCACACAGTGAGCTCTAGAAAGACAGAAAACATTTTTTCTAGAAATTCAGGCATTGATTGGTGAATCCCTTTATATATGTTGTGTTTAATTAAGTTAGTTCTTGATTTTGTATTTCATTGAATTACAGACCTTAAGTCTCCATAACTGTAGTAATTTCATTCTACAGCAGTCTGATAAATAATTAATATTTACTTGTTGTTAGAAATACTATTGGAAGGTAGCACTAGCTTACTCAGTGTGGACTTGAACTACAAAAGATGGCTGAAATAGTTAAGCTTAAGGCAGCACTAGGGGAGGCCGGTCGAGATCTAGGTTATAGTGGGGTGGACCTTGCAAATTATGTCAGTGTTGAGACTGATAAGTATTACGCTCGAGAAACAGCGAAAGCTGAAAGAGAAGAGCGAATAAAGTTAGCAGAAATAGATGAGAGGATAAAAGCTGTAGACGCTAGAGAAAGAAGCGAGAGAGATGAACGCGAGCATGCATTGAAGATGAAGCAGTTAGAGATGCAGGGACAAGCTCAAAGAGTTGAACCGGTAGCTGGTGCGACAGCATCTACCTCCTCAGGCAACCTATCGCCACGGTCAGATGATATGCCCTCCTTGCACGCAGGGGGCACAGGACCTTTGCCATCCTCACCCATGTTAAACTTGGGACCCTTGACGTTTCCATTCGAAGCTTTCTCGGAACGAGTTGACTCGGTCGATGTGTATCTGGACAAATTTGAGAAGTTTGCCACCACGTTTGGTTTGGAGAAGAGCAAGTGGAACCTGAAACTGTCGCAAGGGCTTAGAGGAACTGCTTATGACGTGTATAGCAAGCTTCCTCCAGGTTTACAGGATGACTACGACTCTCTGAAAAAGGCACTATTGTTTCGTTATGAGCTACATGCTGACGCCTATAGGAAGAGGTTCCGTAACTCTAGGAGGGAAGTCGGAGAGAACTTTGCTCAGTTTGCTGCGAGACTGGATTCCTACGTGGAGAAGTGGGGTGCCCTAGGGAATTTTACTCATGATTGGGAAGGCCTGAAGGAAATGGTCATGATCGAACAACTGAAGGACACCATGACTTCCGACATGAGAAGATTCCTGACAGAGAATGGGGCCAGCACTTTAGAATCCATAGTCCAGTTAGCGGAACGATATCAG
Organism: Oreohelix idahoensis; assembly: GCA_024509875.1. NCBI lineage: Eukaryota > Metazoa > Mollusca > Gastropoda > Stylommatophora > Oreohelicidae > Oreohelix > Oreohelix idahoensis. Next base: position 337,162 of record JAMPIV010017018.1, read on the forward strand.
GCAGCACTATCAGAGAATCCACCACCCAGACGGAAACAACCAGATTACGTACCTAGACAGACAGCTCAGTCACACATGGACCCCCAAGTGAAACCACCGTATACTAACTTCAAAAAGCATGACAAGCCAGACTACAAGACTACTCAGAGATTAAATTTCCAGCAGCAGATGCAAGGGGAAAAATGGTGTAAGCACTGTAGACCCATTCACCCTCTGGTTGTGGCGGCTGTCACCACTAGAGGACAGGCCAAACGGAATACGGAGTTGGAATCCCCACCCAACATCCTTCCTGAGGAATTAAAAAAGGCACAAACGGAGGATCAATCTCTAGCACCCTGCTACAAAAAACTACCGAGAGCGCACACTCCTCTCCAAAAGGGAGACTTCTACAAGAAAAATGGGCTGTTGCATCGGAAAGCAGGAAATGGAGGACAGGAACATGGGCAACTTGTGGTTCCATCAGCATACCGAGCCCAGGTCCTAGAAATGGGCCATGCCCTTCCGTTTAGTGGCCACATGGGCATAAGTGCCACGATTCAGCGTATTTCATGTCATTATTATTGGCCAGGTATCAACGCCGATATCCAGAGATATGTGAAATCATGCCCGCAGTGCCAGAGGACAGCGCCGAAACACTGGACGGCCCCAGCCACTCTGGGAGAAATGCCAATCTTGGGCACACCCTTCGAACGAGTAGCGGTGGATATTGTGGGTCCACTTACTCGTAGCAAAAAGAGAAACAGTTATATACTCACGTTAGTGGATTGTTGCTCCATGTGGGCAGAGGCTATCGCTATGCCCGCCTGTGATTCCAAGCATGTTGCTGAGGCTCTGCTCACCATATTTACTCGGCTAGGGTTTCCGTCACAGATCCTGACAGATAATGGTTCGCAATTCCGAGGAAAACTCACCGAGGAAGTGTTTAGGATATTTCAGGCCCGACATATCCACACCTCTCCCTACCACCCCCAGGCAAATGGCCAGGTGGAGCGGTTTAATGGGACCCTTATTTCCATCCTTCGGAAACTTGCGCAGGAAAAACCAGAGAGCTGGGATCAATACTTACCCGCAGCACTATTTGCTTACCGCGAAGTACCCCACAATTCTACTGGGATGCCTCCTGCCACATTGCTGTTTGGTAGACCTATAAAAGGACCTTTAGAGGCACTGTTACGTACTTGGACAGATGATAAAGCTGATGAGACGGTCACCTTTGCATCCCAATACGTGAATGAGTTGACCCAACGCCTTAAAACAGGATGGGAACTGGCAAAGGAAAATGTACGCCGTGCCCGTCGTAAACATGCGCGTTACTACAACCACACTGCGAAGGATAGGGAGCTAGAAGTAGGAGAACAGGTATTATTACTCCTGCCCAGTAGCAATAATAAATTGCAAATCGGGTGGAGAGGTCCATATAAAATCATTGAGAAAATGTCGCGCACCAATTACAAGATTGCCATAAAGGGGAAGCAGAAAATTTACCACATAAACCTGCTGAAGCGATATTATGAAAGACCAGGTGCAGAACCAGCACATTTCCTGACACTGGCTATTGCGACAGAAACTGAGGCAGAACCCCTGACCTCCTGTGAATACCCTCTTCGTCAGTGCGAAACTCATCAAGATGTTCAGATTAGTTCAACTTTAACGGAGGATCAGCAGGCACAGGTTCAACAGTTGTTGAGAAAACACACTAGTACACTCACGGATAAACCTGGCATGACCAACCTGATAGAATTTGATATGAAGCTAACAGACCTCGCCCCGGTACGAGTTAAGAACTATCCTGTTCCTTATGCTAAAGCAAAGGCATTGGGTGAGGAAATCGAGTACCTGCTTAAGGAAAATATTATCTCAAAATCAGAGTCGCCTTATAGTGCGAGTGTGGTGTTGCTTAGAAAATCCACAGGAGAACATCGCCTCTGCATAGACTACCGAAGGCTCAACGCTGTAACGGAATTTCAAGCGGAGCCCTTACCGGATAAGAATCAGCTTTTCACCAAGCTGAGTAGAGCACGATACTTTTCGAAGATAGACCTTAGCAAAGGGTACTACCAGATCCCGGTAAAAGAGGAAATTCGACATATGTTAGCATTTAGTACTTCTGAAGGCCATTACGAGTTTAATGTATTGCCATTTGGGCTAAGCAACGCCCCAAGCGTCTTTACTCGTATGATGAGGAAGCTACTGGAACCCCTGAACCACCCTGGGATAAGTAATTTCATGGACGACATACTTATTGCCACGAACACCTTTGAGGAGCACCTGGACGCAGTTTCCCTACTCTTCGAAAGACTTAGAGAAACAGGACTCACCGCTCGCCCTACAAAATGTCAAATTGCCTGCGAGCAACTAGAATTCCTGGGACACACTATCTCGCATGGATGCATGTTCCCAGATGCACGTAATATTGAGAAGTTACAGCGGGCCCCACGACCCCAGACTAAAAAGGATGTAAGGTCATTTGTGTCTCTATGTGGCTTCTACCAGAGATATATTAAAGATTTTAATACCCTGAGTGCGCCACTGACCGCATTAACCAAGAATGGGAACCCGGACAAAGTAACCTGGACAGCGGAGTGCGAAAATGCCTACACGCTGCTGAAGGAGAAACTCACAGCTAGGCCAATTCTGCGACTGCCTGACTTAACTCTGAACTTTACGCTGCGAACAGATGCTAGCAATATAGGGATAGGAGCCACTCTCCTGCAGCCTAGTGATAGACCTTCTGCAACTCTATTCCCCATTGCATATGCTAGTAGGAAATTGAACCCTGCTGAACAGAACTACTCTACCATCGAACGAGAATGTCTGTCGCTAATATGGGCTGTGCAGAAGTTTCAACCATATTTATACGGGAAAAAGTTCACGGTGCAGTGTGATCACCAACCGTTGATATTTCTTGCAGCGGCGAAGAACCTTAATGCCCGGCTTATGAGATGGTCACTACTGTTGCAGCCATATTCATTTCACATAGAATACATACCTGGGAAGAACCACGTAGGGGCAGATTTTTTGAGCAGACATCCGGACGCAACCTAGGAGATATGAGAAACTGAAAAAGAAGAGGAAGATAGGACCAGAGGAGTTGGACGGAACGTCAAACTTGAGGAGGGGCTTGTGTGACAACTTGCCCAATCTTCTCTTCATTTTTATTATTATTTACGTGACATCGTTTTTTCTCATCCTCAATGCATGATCGCAAAGTCCCGGGAATTGTCACTTGCGGAAAATCTCCTAGCGTTCGGTATTTTCTCCTCGCTATTTTTAGATACGACGTCATTGTTGACCAATGACCTCGGTAGCGAGAAATCCGTTTTAATTTAGAACTGCTTGAACTTGGGAGAACCAGTTTAGGCCATTTAGGAAGACATCACGTGACTTTTAACATTATTGATTGGAGCGTCTAAAACGAGGCTAAGGTCACATGATGCACGCTACGGATCACGTGTCCAAGCGGAAATGACCCGCTAAAAGGCGGCAAAGCCAGCATTTTGTCACTTGCCCAGGAACCCTCAAGAAAGCTAGGTCTAAGCCAGATCGGCGAATTCTCGCATTAAAAGCACTGAAGCCACGTGTCTAATCGACCAGACATGAAGTGTGTGATAATGTTGTCAGACAATTCTAAAACACGGATGTCCAATTAATTGTTAAATTCATCATAATGACATGACGATTAGGCTAGAGGCACAGAACTAGAATACTGTTGCCGACATTTCTATGATAAAGTTGGTGGGTTTAACTGACATTTATAATAATTCATCGGGTTAAGCTGACGATAAATCAGTCTAAAGAATTATAATACTGCCACTGGGGCAGAGAAATATAATAAAGGACAGACAGGAGAAACTTGAATTCAAGATTAGGCTCTAGACATATGATGTTAGAGACTAAAATCTGAGATGACTGGCAGAGGGACGGCTTAGGGAAAGACTGCTTTCTAAAGCTAGTAAATTAATGAAGCCGTCGTATTTGTCTTCAGTCTATGGTGGAGCCTTGCACGACAGTCCAATCTCAGCGCAGAATACGGAGTCGAGCACAGAGAAGGCAAATCCGAACCATTCAAGACCTACCTGGGGCAACGTCAGGAGACCGGAGAACTAACCACACTTCACTATCAGCCGGGGGCTGAAAAGCTAAGTCCACGAAAAAGGGAACTCACTACATCAATGCCTAGTTTAGTCATCCATGATGAAAAACACTTGAATTGTGAGACACATAATACATACAGCAGACACTAATTCCATCGACAATACTATCATTCACCATCTATTCATTTTATTGCAATAAACCAATTGGGTGTATATACTGTACCCCACGCTTTGTTCCTTCCATTAGATGTTGAATATTGTCTATGTTTATCTTCCTTTATAAGGGAAGGGGGGGCGCTCGTAAAATATAATATAAATTAAAGAATAATAATAATAGATAACTGAGAAGGGGACGACGGTAGCGAGAGACCAAATATCTCCTTACAATCTTTTCCAGACCTGTCGAGTTAGGAGAATTTACCCTCTTCGTCACCCTTCGGAAGTGGGAAAACCCAGCAGGGATTCCTTGAGCCAAATCTTCCACATCAGATCTATTATTTCCTCTAAATAATTCTCTTATCCTTTAAACGCTACGTGACAACACTGCAAGCCGTCTAGCAACCTCACGGACAGATAAACCACTTTCAACCCACGCTATAGCCCTCATTCTTTGTAAGGTGTCAAGACTTCTTCTCGGTGGCATGGTTTTTGCAAGTGATGAAACTACCCTAAGTCTGTTGATTGTAAAACAAATTAAGAGTGAACTCTGTTCACGAAAATTCGCCATTGCACGTGGAATGTCAATCAGCACGATTACTTCACCTGTTTGGTTGTACGGAAGTTTGAAAAAACAGATTAAAAATGTGAATTTATGGTCAGCAAACCAAATTGCACGTGATCACCATGGTTGTCGGTGAGTTGTTTTTATGCTTAACGTGCATAGAGGACTGTCAGAGGAAGATATTGCACCCATTTTTACTAAAAACTTCCTTCATTTAATCATTCTATGCGCTTATATAAAAGTGTATTGAAAATAATTGGGTGGCCCTTGACTTTTGACGAGTAGTATAGATCACACATTGAGAAAACCTGTTGATAGCTTTACAAGGCAGTCCTTTTTTAAGACAACGTATCCCGTTCAACCCTTGATGGATTATAATTAGGATATTTAGTGTAGTAAATTAAAGATAACATAATCTGATTTTCGATATCTAAATGACATTGGAGGAGGCAGGAGGGCTGGCTAGAGATCGAGAGTCTTTCAGGCGTGCTGTGATGAGAGCGACGTTCTGCAAAGGACATGCGCTACATGATGATGATGATGAAATATAGTATATTCTCCCACCTCCACTCAGTCCAAATACAGTAAATCAAAACTGTAAACTTGTGTGAATGTAAGTGTGTATCCACTCCATTCTCCCCCCCCCCCCCCCCCCCCCCCCCCCCAAAAAAAAAAAAAAAATTATAATAAAAAACAAACAAATACAAAGAACAAGAACAACAAAAAATAGACAGACAAGAAAGGAAAAATAAAGTAAAATCTCTCATAACTGCCCTGTAGTTAACAAGGTGAAAAGTAGTGAGAAGCCAGGTAAAATCTCTCATAACTGCCCTGTAGTTAACAAGGTGAAAAGTAGTGAGAAGCCAGGTAAAATCTCTCATAACTGCCCTGTAGTTAACAAGGTGAAAAGTAGTGAGAAGCCAGGTAAAATCTCTCATAACTGCCCTGTAGTTAACGAGGTGAAAAGTAGTGAGAAGCCAGGTAAAATCTCTCATAACTGCCCTGTAGTTCACCTGAACAAGGTGAAAAGTAGTGAGAAACCAGGTAAAATCTCTCATAACTGCCCTGTAGTTAACAAGGTGAAAAGTAGTGAGAAGCCAGGTAAAATCTCTCATAACTGCCCTGTAGTTCACCTGAACAAGGTGAAAAGTAGTGAGAAGCCAGGTAAAATCTCTCTTAACTGCCCCGTAGTTCACCTGAACAAGGTGAAAAGTAGTGAGAAGCCTGGTAAAATCTCTCATAACTGCTCCGTAGTTCACCTGAACAAGGTGAAATGTAGTGAGAAGCCAAGTGCAGCCCTTATCCTGGAGTCCCCGGGGAAATAGAGGCACAAGTAGACCCAAAAGAAAAGCACACACGGAGAAGAGAAATGGAGACATAAGTGAAAATGAGAGGAAAACGTGGAGCTGATGGCACGTGACAGGATGACATGACATGTGTTCGTTGAAGGCTTATGCTCCATGAGAAGCTATAATGTATTGATTGAATCACGTCCAACCAAAATGTACCTCCAAACATATTATAAAAAAAAGGTAAAGGATCCCATTACACGCCCATTGAGGCATATTGTGAATATGGTGTTAGGCCCATATTTTCTTGACCATCGGCACACTAGGGGTGATGTGGTCAGCATCACGCCGGCAAGCATATTATCTTCTTCTTCTTCTTCTTCTTCCGTCCTTAGCCAAAGACCGACCAAGCAGTCAGAGGCCATCACGCCTTGTGGCGTCTTAAAGGCAACAGCAGATTGATTTTCTCTGTTGCAGTTTCCCATCACGCCTAGCGGCGTTTTTAGGGCAACAACAAATAGATCCATCTGCCGTTGTTTCCGTAATCGGTGTGACAAGCCAACGGGTGATCAGCCCATTGGGCAAGCATATTATGCCAGACTTTAAAAATTAAAAAGTGTTCCAACTTTCTGAAAACATTACGACAAAACTTTAAAGTTATTCTTAGACGCATTGTTCATAAGTTATATCAAGACCAGATCTGTCTAGTCCCGCCTCTCTCAGTGGAAGTCTCCAGACTATCTCTAGCAGTTTTCATTACGTTGAAGGTACGCCGACAGATCAGTTTTTCCTGTATGTTTATGCTTCCTTACAAACTTCTTTCGGTATAGTCATCTTAATTAATCTTTGTGAGGAACTGTGTTCCGTGTGGATAGTTTGAATAATTGTTGTAAATATATATCAGAAAACTGAACACCCGGGATAATTTGCTTGTAACCTGACAATAGGATAGCAGAAATTTGGAACTATTCGAATGTTGTTTCCCTTCGATCAATCCGCGACTTACAAATTACTAAATATGTTCCTTATTATTCACAATTGTACATTAATAGACTTGATATGGCTATTATTCCTTGCTGGATCTTGCTTTTTGCTGCTTGTTAGCGCATAGACTCACTTCCCCCAAATCACGTACACGTAAAACATTAGCAAATATTGTCAGATCGTGTTTTGCCTCTTTGTTCTTACCTCCCATATACAGTGTGATTGACTAGTATATATTTGTAAATATTTATTTCTTCACTATAGTGACAATGAGTTATATGTAGCAAGCGTCAAAATATAGAGAATTGAATGTTATTTTTTTTTACTTAAAGTCGGATGTCACCTTTACATAACAGCTCAAAGTGAGATCAAGTCTATTCCACATATGACTTTAAAGCTGGCAGTAATTTTTGACTTCCCTTGTATCGTCACTTTACTGGCACTTTTAGATTCATTTTAATTTTACAACATTTCTGGAAAAAAACAAGTAACGCCTATTAGTCAAATGTCAAATTACAGTTATTGCCTCTTGCTTGCTTGCTTGCTTGCTTTTATCCCCGATGAGGGTGCGAGTAGCTAGACTCTTATACCCTTGGCACACAGGCAGCTTGGTATGGCGGTGGCTGCGCCACCGCCACGTCTCTGCATACGGTCCGTGTTGCCACACGGCCGGAAAGCCACCCATCGTGCCCCCAAGCGATGAGTGAGCAACCCGCCGCGCATCTACGCACTGTTTGGGGAGTGGTTTGGGCTTTTTTTCACCCCAGGGAGCATCCTAGACTCAGACCAGGTTACACCAGGCCCACTATGGCGTGTGTGTACTGACCCGAGGTTTGATAGCTCTCTACCCTGCAAAGGGGGTATAGCTCCGAGACAAGACTGACACGAGCAATCAGTCAAAGGTGGGCTTTGTTGCAACCCCAGGGAACCTCTTATCGGGTAGCGAGGGTGCAATGCCACGAGAAAAGAGGTTCTCTACCCTGCAAAGGGGGTTATATCTCCGTGACTAGACGTATCGAGGCGTAGGCGCAGCCGGCGCCAAGCCTCTACCACTCTCGAGCTGTATTACCAAGAAGACGGACAGCTCTTGCATACCTCAACTGCGAGGACCCGAACCCGGGAAAACACACAGTCTCGATAGGACACTGCTCTGCTCATCAATGGCGTAGCAGCGACCGAGCCTCTACGTTATCTAGACGGACACAGTCACATTGCACTGCCTCTACTTTACTGGGAAGACCCGGAAACCGGGACTACACACAGTCTTGAGAGGACAAAGATCGCCTTTGGGGAGTTATTGCCTCTTGATTAGACCTTTCTTTCATGTATATCCAATAGGTACAAATGAGGATATTAACATTTCATAGATAGTGACTTTCCCATCGCAAAAAAAAAAAAAAAAAAATTTTGTTTCGTCATCAATTTTAAATATCAGTGATTTCTCCTTTTTTTAGACAATTTTTCCTCTATATCCAATAAATCCAAGTGAGGAGATAAATATTTAAAGATAGAGATTGACTTTTCTCCATGAACACTGTACTTATCGCACCACGAAGTCATAAACGAGCAGTGCTGTATTTGAACACGAAACCTCTAAACAGCCCTCACTATGAAACTGTCTCTTTCTCTTAACTGCATGAATCGCGTCCTAAATAGCTCGCTAAAAGGTGACTGTTCAAGCAAATATGCCGCCGAATCTAAAATGACACTTCGTTAAGTCTCATCCTTGACTTCCCGAGTAGAAACTTGCCGTTTCTTGTAGGACGTGACAACCCTCATTTAACCATCGTCTAGGATTTGCGTGTTACAGTGTTATTGTCCGGATGTTGCCACGTGCCATTCGGAAAACATAAAATCAATGTACTTTAGGTAAAAGTAGGCCATTTGAAATAGACGTAAACAATCCTGCGATTTTGTTTGGCCTGATTGAAAGATGGACACTGTTTAGAATGATGATTTAGGGTTTGGGAGCTAAAGAGAGTGACTGGAACGGGATATATTTATGACTTTTCAAGGCAGTTTATATTGAGAAAGTGCTGTAGAAGAAGGGAGCTTTTATATGTGAGGGCAACCTTCACTTACAAACATATTACACGTAATGTAATACTTTTACTAACCATCATACGAGCGTATGGAAATCGCATTGGGGAACGTATGGAGATTAAGAGAAATCAAGTCCCACACGAAAATAACTCTTTTTGGAAATTGAAAAATCTCAATTAAAATGTAAAAATTAAAATTCACACTCAATATTTATAAGATATACTTTTTACATAAAGTTCAGATGCTGAAGTTAGTCATAATGTCTTTTGCCTGCACTGACTTAACACAGACTGCACGATGTCATATGACACAGACTGCACGATGTCATCATGACACTGTCTCTTTGGCATCTCACTTAAGTGTGTGGAATTCTTTGTTGTTGTTGTTTTCTTTTTAATTTTCATGTCTGTTTCTTCAGAATTTTGAAAGGCACTAACTGTTTGTTTTGTTTATTGCTTTTGCTGTTTCTTTTCTTTATTCGTGTACATACACCCAGTTCTCCATCAATTCTTTCCTCCTTCCATCCATTCATTTGCTTCTTTCTACCGGCACCCCTCGAATAATTTTCCACAACCAGCAGAACCCGTTCGACGCAATTCTATTACCGCCAAAATTTAAATAAAGAGAAAAAGTGTGATCAAGATCATAAAGTTTACGCATATTTAGATTAGTATATGCGTGTGCTTGGTATCAATAGATACAAATCGAATACACTGTAGTAGGTTTGATGGTATTGTATGATTGTGATATTACTAAATGTAATGTATGAGGCCAGCTGTGAAGGCTCCTGAGATAAAATGTAGTTGTGAATTGTCAGAAGGCCTTTCTTGCTACCACTACGACCTCACACTCAATTTTTTTTTTCTTAATGAATGTAGCTATGTAAAATGTCTAGGGTAATGATATGTAATGTGGTGTGATAGTTATAGATACACCCACAGATATTTAAGCAAACTAATAATATTTAACAAATATTATAATACACTGAACTAACTCAAGAGTGTAAAATTTTTGATAGAATTATATTACATTTATTTGTTCTGGATCAAGTTTTATGTTGACCAGAACTTTTTTTAAAAAAAGGATTTAAAAAATTATGAAAGAAATGCATGGAATGTTACATAATAAATGCAAGAGTGTACATATATAAGTACTAGACTAGTTAGTTTTATTAAAATGTTCTAGTAGTCATCTACTTGGGAGGATAGTTAATGCTTGTGCTGTTGGGGTGGCCTCATCACACCTGTCTATATTGACTACACAGTGTCCAGTAAATTACAGGAATTTTATGGGGTATTAGTAACTAAAAGGCGTTGGTGAACTTCCAGCAGACCAGAGGCTCACTCAACTTGCATATGTAGCTCTGGTGCTGAAATCTGGTGGTCCCACCTCTCCGTGCTGGCGGGCAATAATAGTGGTCTCTGTCACAACGTACTGCACAGATACACTCGAGTAAAATCACCAACTGAATGGACACCGCCTTGTTGACAACTGAAACTCACAGCTCAGATTATGAATAAAGAACACAGAAATGCTAGCAAAACTCAGCTGAGCTGCTGGCTATAGTATGGCGTCCCTGAACTTATTTCACTTTCTTTCATTTGGAAATCACCACACTTTAAAATACTGTGTCTATCATCGAACAACTATTGAGGAATGGCCCCACTTGCGCGTCTGAGCGCCGATAAAATGATTGTCTGTGGCCAATCACTGCCTAGGTTTATTTCAAATTCAAATTTCCTACCCTAAAGTCATTTCAGTCATGCTTCAGTCAAGTATGGATGTTTATCTGTTAGTCTGTCCGTCTCTACTTGTTTTTTTTTTTTCAAAAACGTACTTGATTTTTGAACCAACCTTTCTCTCCCCTCCAAAATTTTGTCGTTAAAAGTTATATTTAGACACAGCTCCCACCAATGTCCCTTCGCTTCCCTACTAAGTTGATTTGAACACCTGCGTCTCAAGGTCGTGTTTTTTTGTGCAAATAGCGACACTTTTTATTCCATACAGTCTGTCGCTGATGTGAACCACACTGTCTTTTGTCATTATCTTCAATATTATCTATCCGTCTGTAAAATTAAGAACATATTAGTTCACTGCTCAGAATGGGCCATCCGGCCAGCTAATTTTTATATTCCTAACATTAATATTACGAAAAAGTTACTTTTTAATTTTTGTAATATTCCAAACATCTGCGTTCTGCCGCTGAATTCAAATCAAAGGCTTGGTATCGCAAAAGCGACCAATAAATGACTGTGGCGTAACATATCCAAGGTCCCTTCTGTCGAGTTCCTTACTTTATGTCAACTTGGGAAACGTGACTTTTCTCCGTTTCCCCCCCAATTGCGTCTCCTTAGCCTTTCTAGTCTCACGCAATCTTTCCAGTCATATTTTTTTCTTTTTATCCGCCGTTCCCCTCCTGTCTAGCAAGTCAATTTTTATGGAGGGTGATGACCCGCGGTCTGGGCGATCATGTACTATCAGCAGCCTACGCATTATGTTTTTATCCTTACATGTTATCTTTGGAGGTATTTTACCGTTGTATCTCTGTCAATTTCACTACACATCTCCCCACTTGAAAACATGCCTATGGCAAGTTCCAAAACCAGCGATACACATAGGTAAAATTACTCCTCATGTCTGCCACTACTCTAATTTTGATCACAGGGGTGCCGACTGAGGAAATCTGCACCGACATTCAATTTGCCTGGGATATATTGGATACTGAACTGATAAGGTTGAAGCAATAAAGACCACCTCAGCAATCTTGCGTTTTCATGCTTAGCCTGAGATAAGAATACGAGAGGCTGATGGTCCGTCTCCACCACAAAAGTCCTACCATACAGATAGATTTGAAACTTCTTTATTGCCCAGATTAACGCTAAACATTCTTTTTCGCTTGTGGAGTATCCTTGTTCCGCCTTATTCAATTTACGGCTTGCATAAGCGACTGGTTTCAGTTCCCCATCAGGTGAAGATGATCTTTGCAACAAAGCCCCTCCTAGTCCTACATTACTTGCATCGGTTCTTAAGACAAAGTCCTGTGTCAAATCAGGCAGTTTGAGAATAGGCTTGCTAGTGAGTTTTTCCTTTAACTCTTGGAACGCTAGTTCACATTGTGCAGTCCAAATAATTTTATCTGGAAGTCCCTTGCGAGTCAGATCAGTCAGAGGAGCACAAATAGCGTTAAAATTCTTGATGTATTTCTGATAAAATCCGCATAACGACACAAATGATCGCACGTCCTTTTTTGTTTGCGGCCTAGGTGCTCTCTGCAGTTTTTCCAAGTTCTTAGGATCAGGGGTCATATTACCCTGATATACAGTGTGTCCCAAGAATTCCAACTCTTTGCATCCAATACAACATTTTGTTGGCCTAGCAGTTAAGTTCGCCTCCCGAAGTCTATCAAACAACATCTCCAGAGCTTCAATGTGTTCTTCAAATGTCTCTGTGGCGACGAGAATATCATCCATGAAATTCGTGATACATGGGTTATTCAGGGGATCCAACAATTTGCGCATCATCCTTGAAAACACACTCGGAGCATTTTTCAGTCCGAATGGTAGCATATTGAATTCATAATGTCCATCCGAAGTGCTAAAAGCCAAATAAGGTCTCACTTCAGGCTTCACTGGGATCTGGTAATAGCCTTTACTAAGATCCACCTTTGAAAAGTATTTTGCCTTGTTCAGTCTGGCAAATAACTGTTTTGTGTCTGGTAATGGATCCACTTGTCCTTCTGTGACAGCATTCAGTTTCCTGTAATCTATGCACAGTCTGTGTTCCCCAGACGGTTTTCTCAACAAAACGACACTAGAACTAAAAGATGATTCACTGTGCGAAATAATCCCCTCCTTCAACAAATACTCTATTTCTTCCTTCAATGCCTTCTCCTTCGCGAACGGAATAGAATAGGCTCTCATACAGATTGGGTTTGAGTCTACCAGTTTCATGTCATACTGTAGCAAATTTGTATGGCCTGGTTTATCTGTTAATACATCTGTATGTTCCTCCAGAACCTGTTGAACTCTCTCCCTCTGGTTTTTAGTCAGGTGCTTACTGACTTTTACCTGTGCTGCGGTTTCACAAGGATGTAATGGGTATTCATGTGAGGTGAGTGGTTCTTTTTGCATCTGGGTTGCAATAGCCAAGGTCAATAAGGGGGTGCTTTCCTGGAGTGGTCTGTCCAGATACTTCTTTAACAGGTTTACATGATAAACTTTCTCCTTCCCCTTTTTGTCAATTTTATAGTTTGTTCTAGACACCTTCTCTAGAACCGTATATGGACCTTGCCAACCAATTTGTAATTTATTCTGGCTTCCGGGTAGTAGAAGCAGCACCTTCTCTCCGACTGCCAGTTCCCTGTCCTTTGCCTTCCTATTAAAATATGCTGCATGTTTCTTCCTGGCTTGCTTCAAATTATCATTTGCCAGTTTCCATCCAGCTTTCAAACGAGTGGTCAGTTCGTTCACGTATTGATACGATGAGGTAACAGTCTCTTCCGCCTTCTCATCTGTCCAGGTCCTTAATAGAGCTTCTAATGGACCTTTTATTGGCCTCCCAAATAGCAGAGTTGCGGGAGCCATCCCGGTTGAACTATGTGGTACCTCCCGGTACGCAAACAATGCGGCGGGCAGGAATTGATCCCACAGATCCGGTTTTTCGTGTGCCAGCTTTCTCAGGATAGAAATGAGAGTCCCGTTGAACCTCTCTACCTGGCCGTTCCCTTGTGGATGGTACGGACTACAATGAAAGTGTCTGGCTTGAAATAGCTTAAAAACTTCTTCCGTTAGTTTCCCCTTGAACTGAGAACCATTATCCGTCAAGATTTGATGCGGGAATCCTAATCGGGTAAATATTGTAAGTAGTGCCTCTGCTACATGTTTTGAATCAATTGATGGCAGGGCTACCGCCTCTCCCCACATAGAACAAGTGTCCACCAGAGTAAGGATGTAACTGTTCCTCCTCTTGGTCCGAGTGAGAGGTCCTACAATATCCACTGCAACCCTCTCAAAAGGTGTTCCCACTATGGGCATTTCCCCTAGAGTTGCAGGAGCAGTCCAGTGCTTTGGAGCTACCCTTTGACATTCTGGGCAGGATTTGACATATCTTTTTATATCCTCCGTTATCCCTGGCCAGAAGTAATGACAAGCTATACGCTGTCCTGTGGCGCTGATCCCCATGTGACCACTGAAGGGAATCGCATGCCCGAGTTCCATCACTTTATCTCTATATGAAGTGGGAAGAACCAGCTGGTTGTGACCATTTGTTCCAGTTCCGGCCTTCCTGTATAAGAGTTTGTTCTTCATGAAATATTCCCCCTTGCTCGGAGGTGTGTGGCATTTGGGCAATTTTTTAAAACAGGGCTTGAGTGTCCTATCCTCAGCCTGCGCCTTCCTCATCTCCTCTGGATGAGCATTTATAGGTTCACCTTCTTCCTCCTTCTTCTGTGACCTGGTCTGCACTGTCGCCATGATCACAGGTTTCTCGGGATTCCCCAAGAAGACGTATCTACACCCCAATATCAGAGGGTAGATTGGTTCATCTATCACTGCTGCTCTGATTTCTCCCTCCACATAGCGAGTTTTCACCGTTATCCTTGCGATGGGAAGTGTCATGAGTGGTATGTCCTTAGTCGCCCCTTGTATTTCCACTGTTTCTGTGGTATACTGACTTGGGTCCACTAGGCTAGACTTCACAACTGAATCATAATCCAAACCTGTATCATAAAGGCACCTTATGGTGACCCCATTACAAATAACATCCTCACAAACTGGGGGGTGATAAGGTTCCTGTTGTCCATTAGGATTAACCTTTAATCTTCGCGTCCCCGACTTCATTGCAGCAATGTTTGAAGGTTTCCTTCTACAAAATTCGGTGTTATGGTTATCCTTCTTGCACCATTTACACCATCTTTTTCCTTGGTTCAACGGTTTTCTTTCATTGAACTTTTGGTCATTGAACTGTGAGTTTCTGTCGCGATAGTCATTTCTTGGCCGCTCAAAGTTTGTCCTACCTTTATTTCCCTGCTCTCTATTATCAAATTTATTAAATTGCTGTGGAGCTTTAAAATTGTCTATGTGCTTCTTTTTAGCACCACTTACCTCTGCCTGAGCTGCCTGATACCTCTCAGCAACATTTAAAATTTCCCCCAACTTCTCTGCACCTTGTTCCATGAGAAATTTTCTCATGTCTGGAGCCATGGACTCTCTCAATTGCTCAATCATGATCATTTCTTTAAGATCTTGGGTCTTCCCCAGAGCCGTCCATTTCTCCAAATAGGTTTCTAGTCTAGCAGAGAATTGGTGGTATGTCTCCCCAGACAACAGTTTGGCATTTCTAAATTTCTTACGATAAAATTCACCATTCTTCTCGTACCTTAATAACAAAGCCTGCTTTAACATGTCATAATTGTCTTGGTCTTCCCTGTTCATTTTGGCAAATACTTCATAAGAAGTACCTCTCAATCCCTGTGATAGCTTTAAACTCCACCTCTCTCTCTCTAACCCATATGTAGTAGCTAATAACTCAAAACGTCCTAGGTACCCCTCTATGTCATCGTCTTTTTCAACAAAATGGTCTAAATGAAACCCCATAGCTGAGTTTGAGGCTCCCAGACTGGGCGTAGCATCTGAGGCAAAAGGGCTGGCACCATTTTCAGGAGCCGGGCCTTGTAATTCCAGCTCCCTTAGTCGTAATTCGTGCTCCCTTTGCAACCTTCTATCTTCCCTTTCAATATATTTATCACATTCAGCCGTTACATATTGAATTAAAATCTGACCATCCATTCCCATCTCCTTTGCGGTCAGCACAGCAGCTGATCGGAATTTTGCTAGCTCCGCCATACTTTTCAGACAATATAATAATATACAAGCTAAATCTCTAACCAGTAAATACACTAAGTACTTCTTATGACTATAGTCTAACTAATTCTAACTAACCAGTTAACTAATTAATTATCACTGGCTGTGAAGATTCACCAACTTTTATCTGCAGGGACACTTTTAATTTTAAAGGGAATTTCACAATTTTTTTTCCCTAATTTTATTTCTCCAACCAGGAGATCCTAATATTACTGTTGGGCTAATTATCCCTGGACAAGACCCCAATGTATGTAGTGGGTTTGATGGTATTGTATGATTGTGATATTACTAAATGTAATGTATGAGGCCAGCTGTGAAGGCTCCTGAGATAAAATGTAGTTGTGAATTGTCAGAAGGCCTTTCTTGCTACCACTACGACCTCACACTCAATTTTTTTTTTCTTAATGAATGTAGCTATGTAAAATGTCTAGGGTAATGATATGTAATGTGGTGTGATAGTTATAGATACACCCACAGATATTTAAGCAGACTAATAATATTTAACAAATATTATAATACACTGAACTAACTCAAGAGTGTAAAATTTTTGATAGAATTATATTACATTTATTTGTTCTGGATCAAGTTTTATGTTGACCAGAACTTTTTTTAAAAAAAAGGATTTAAAAAATTATGAAAGAAATGCATGGAATGTTACATAATAAATGCAAGAGTGTACATATATAAGTACTAGACTAGTTAGTTTTATTAAAATGTTCTAGTAGTCATCTACTTGGGAGGATAGTTAATGCTTGTGCTGTTGGGGTGGCCTCATCACACCTGTCTATATTGACTACACAGTGTCCAGTAAATTACAGGAATTTTATGGGGTATTAGTAACTAAAAGGCGTTGGTGAACTTCCAGCAGACCAGAGGCTCACTCAACTTGCATATGTAGCTCTGGTGCTGAAATCTGGTGGTCCCACCTCTCCGTGCTGGCGGGCAATAATAGTGGTCTCTGTCACAACGTACTGCACAGATACACTCGAGTAAAATCACCAACTGAATGGACACCGCCTTGTTGACAACTGAAACTCACAGCTCAGATTATGAATAAAGAACACAGAAATGCTAGCAAAACTCAGCTGAGCTGCTGGCTATAGTATGGCGTCCCTGAACTTATTTCACTTTCTTTCATTTGGAAATCACCACACTTTAAAATACTGTGTCTATCATCGAACAACTATTGAGGAATGGCCCCCACTTGCGCGTCTGAGCGCCGATAAAATGATTGTCTGTGGCCAATCACTGCCTAGGTTTATTTCAAATTCAAATTTCCTACCCTAAAGTCATTTCAGTCATGCTTCAGTCAAGTATGGATGTTTATCTGTTAGTCTGTCCGTCTCTACTTGTTTTTTTTTTTTTTCAAAAACGTACTTGATTTTTGAACCAACCTTTCTCTCCCCTCCAAAATTTTGTCGTTAAAAGTTATATTTAGACACAGCTCCCACCAATGTCCCTTCGCTTCCCTACTAAGTTGATTTGAACACCTGCGTCTCAAGGTCGTGTTTTTTTTTTGTGCAAATAGCGACACTTTTTATTCCATACAGTCTGTCGCTGATGTGAACCACACTGTCTTTTGTCATTATCTTCAATATTATCTATCCGTCTGTAAAATTAAGAACATATTAGTTCACTGCTCAGAATGGGCCATCCGGCCAGCTAATTTTTATATTCCTAACATTAATATTACGAAAAAGTTACTTTTTAATTTTTGTAATATTCCAAACATCTGCGTTCTGCCGCTGAATTCAAATCAAAGGCTTGGTATCGCAAAAGCGACCAATAAATGACTGTGGCGTAACATATCCAAGGTCCCTTCTGTCGAGTTCCTTACTTTATGTCAACTTGGGAAACGTGACTTTTCTCCGTTTCCCCCCCAATTGCGTCTCCTTAGCCTTTCTAGTCTCACGCAATCTTTCCAGTCATATTTTTTTCTTTTTATCCGCCGTTCCCCTCCTGTCTAGCAAGTCAATTTTTATGGAGGGTGATGACCCGCGGTCTGGGCGATCATGTACTATCAGCAGCCTACGCATTATGTTTTTATCCTTACATGTTATTGTGATGGGCCGGGAAGACACCCCTGAGGCCCCACCCCAACTTCAGTTCAAGGCATGTTTGTCGCCCATATATTTTCGGTCGGCCCACGTGACTGTCAGATCACGTGACGGCGCGAGCCTGGGTTGTGAAAAATCTGAAGTAGAAGATTGATGAAAATGCCATAATAATGCATTTAAATTAAGTTGTGGTGTAGAATTGTGTTATATTAAATAGCTGTAGGTTTTATTTGTGTTTTCGCTATTCCTAAGCGATAATCGCGTGTGATATTTAAGTAGTCAAGATTAATACGCCTAGCGCAGTAAAGTGAGTGATTAGCCTAGTGCCTATAAAAAGAGATAGCGAGCTACCAGCGGACCTTTCCTAGTATCAGCCGCCAGAGAGAACAGACGACAGAGCCAAACTGTAAATGCATTGAGCACATTAGCCGCGCTGTTGGGTTTTTTTGTTTGGGTGATCATGTACTATCAGCAGCCTACGCATTATGTTTTTATCCTTGGTTTATTCATTTGTTATCTTTGTCACTGAAGGTTATTTTACCGTTGTATTGTTGTTCGGGTCGGTGCGAATAGAAAAGAGAGTGATCACACATCACAATACATCATCATCATCATCATCTCGCCCACCCTACCACAATAAAACTCTTTGGAGGTATTTTACCGTTGTATCTCTGTCAATTTCACTACATACACACACACACACACGCACGTACACACACAGACACTAATCTGAATATCTGAATATAATCGTTAAGAACGATAACTGGAATATTTTTCACGATATTTCATAATGTTTATTTATTTATTCCACGATTTCTCGCGGAACCCTTGAAGATGAACTGCGGAACCCTAAGGTTCCGTGGGCCACTGGTTGAGAAACAGTTCTCTAATGATTTATATTTACATATTCACTTCTACAGAGACCCATTTTATACACACCAGACCACTAGGTCTTTTATATTCGGACATGCACCCTAATATGACCGATGAATCTTGTGTCTAGGTTGAAGTAGACGTGCCTCGCCAAGTCGAGGCAGAAATCCAATTTAATATTTAAAAAAAAACACAGACACCCTCAGTGTGCTTACACAGTGATACCGATTTCTACAAGTTAGTGCCTTTATATTAAAGTCCACTTGTAAGGGCATTGAACCATTGACTGGCCTGTATCCAGCGCAAGCAGTAATTGCAGATAGCACTTTTAGTTTATAAACATATCAAATGTCGGCCATTTCCTCTTGCACAAGGCCGTGTATGTTGTCCCGGAACTGTACGCATTGAGACGTTGTTGGCTCCTGCTATACCTCATTAGCTGAAGCTCTCGCTTCCGGATAACATGCTAGTCTCGTGCTCACGCTTATGGTTATAAAGATAATGCGAAATAAATGGCAGAAGCAATAATGTAGATTCGCTATTGCGCCTTTCTATTTGTTTAAACAAGGAGAGGAAAGAGATTTAGGAGACACTTGTATTATTGTTTCTAAACGTATTAAAAACAGACAACAACAAACTGTCATAAATTGTATTTTATATAATAAAAGTGAATGCCAATTATCTTTAATTCGTCACATCATTCACACACACACACACACACACACACGCACACACACACACACACACACACACACACACACACACACACACGCACACACACACACACACACACAAGTTAAATAAAAATAAAAATTTATGAAGAGTTACTGGAAAACTATTATTCTATGCAACAGAGTGTATGGAAAATTTATGTTTTAAGTGCATTTATACGTGAGAGGGTAAAAATAATTAAAGTGCTTCCTAAAACTTGTTTTTTTACCTTTTCTTGTTGTGTGATTTTAAGTCATAACCAAACATGGTTTTGTTGTTTGTTACATTTATCTGAAGAAACAAAATATTTTGATACGTTTCAACACCTAATGTAAAACTCAAATGGAATTTTCTCATCTCTAGGTAGGTAAGTGGAAGTAGAAACATGGACAATGAACAAGCAATTAGAAGAAAGAATTGAGGCCTTTGAGATTGGATATATAGAATAATGGGGCACGTCTCATGGAAAGAGAAGAAAACAAGATCACAGAAAACCATGGAATAAAAATAGAATTAATGAAGGAGATCAAAATTAGACAGCTAAAACATTTAGGCCATATAAAAAGACATAACACTATGCAGAAGACCATAATAGAAATCAGAGTTGAAGGCGAACGTGCAAGAGAAATACAGTGGGAATATTACATCAAGAGATGGACATGAAAGAGTCTGATAAGATTAACACATGTTAAATTAACGATAGAAGAAGTAAGAAACACACTGAACTAAATGTTAATTGACGGTGAAATAAATGTTAGATTTACGATGAAATAAATGTTAGATTTACGATGAAATAAATGTTAGATTTACGATGAACTAAATGTTAATTGACGGTGAAATAAATGTTAGATTTACGATGAAATAAATGTTAGATTTACGATGAAATAAATGTTAAATTAACGATAGAAGAAGTAAGAAAGACACTGAACTAAATGTTAATTGACGGTGAAATAAATGTTAGATTTACGATGAACTAAATGTTAATTGACGGTGAAATAAATGTTAGATTTACGATGCAATAAATGTTAGATTTACGATGAACTAAATGTTAATTGACGGTGAAATAAATGTTAGATTTGCGATGAACTAAATGTTAATTGACGGTGAAATAAATGTTAGATTTACGATGAAATAAATGTTAATTGACGGTGAAATAAATGTTAGATTTACGATGAAATAAATGTTAATTAACGGTGAAATAAATGTTAGATTTACGATGAAATAAATGTTAATTGACGGTGAAATAAATGTTAGATTTACGATGAAATAAATGTTAGATTTACGATGAACTAAATGTTAATTGACGGTGAAATAAATGTTAGATTTACGATGAAATAAATGTTAATTGACGGTGAAATAAATGTTAGATTTACGATGAAATAAATGTTAATTGACGGTGAAATAAATGTTAGATTTACGATGAAATAA
Organism: Oreohelix idahoensis; assembly: GCA_024509875.1. Lineage (NCBI taxonomy): Eukaryota > Metazoa > Mollusca > Gastropoda > Stylommatophora > Oreohelicidae > Oreohelix > Oreohelix idahoensis. Next base: position 358,222 of record JAMPIV010017018.1, read on the forward strand.
ATGTTAATTGACGGTGAAATAAATGTTAGATTTACGATGAACTAAATGTTAATTGACGGTGAAATAAATGTTAGATTTACGATGAAATAAATGTTAATTGACGGTGAAATAAATGTTAGATTTACGATGAACTAAATGTTAATTGACGGTGAAATAAATGTTAGATTTACGACGAACTAAATGTTAATTAACCCGTGTGTTACCGGGGCCCGAAAGGGGAGCAAAGAATAGTAACACTGTCCCCTGCCAAGCATGTCGTAGAAGGCGACTAAGGAGGGTTGGGCATGGGGCCGGTTACCCCATCCTGTAAAAAAATTTAAACCACAAAAAACTTCAACAAATATGGACAAGTCAAATAAAGAAAATAAAACACAGCCATCCAAGACAGGGGAAGGTCCTCTCGCTGGGAGGCTTATGATGCAACACAGAGAAAGCCGAAAGGAGTCTGTGTTGCTGACTAACCTTCTTTCTTCTAGGAGAACTTCCAGATTTGGCACCTGGAATGTTCGGACATTAAACGAACAAGGGAAAGTGGCGCAAGTAGCAGCAGAAATGAGGGAATACAAAATCGAGGTTCTGGGAATGTATGAAACAAAGTGGAAGGGGGTAGACAGGAAGAAACTCATCACAGGTGAATTGGTGCTGTCCTCAGGACATGAAGACGAAAGTTCACACCACAGTGAAGGCGTAGCTCTTATGTTATCTAAAGAAGCACAGAAAGCACTCATTGAATGGGAAGCTGTTGGACCCAGAATAATAACAGCTACTTTCAAAACAGCTAAAAAGAAAATTCATGTAAATGTCATCCAATGTTATGCACCAACTAATGACAAAGAAGAGTCTGTGAAAGAAGCATTTTATAGTAAACTACAGGAAATTATGGATAAAGTAAAAAGAAAAGACATCACAATTTTGATGGGTGACATGAATGCAAAGATAGGTACAGTCAACACCGGATTTGAAGAAGTCATGGGAAAACATGGGCTAGGAGTAATGAATGAAAATGGAGAACTATTCGCAAACTTCTGTGCTTCAAATCAACTGGCTATAGGAGGAAGCATGTTTCCACATAAGAGAATACACAAGGCAACATGGATATCACCAGACCATAGAACAGAAAATCAGATTGATCATATATGCATAAACAAGAAGTTTAGATCATCATTGCAGGATGTAAAGGTATATAGAGGAGCAGATGTGGCATCAGATCACCATCTTCTGATAGCCAAAGTAAAAATGAAACTCAAGAGATATGCAACAATGCAAAATTATAGACAACAGTTTAATGTAGGACAGCTAAGAAATCAAGAAACAAGAGACACATTTGCGGTCACAGTATCTAACAAATTCCAAGTGCTCCAACAGCTGGAAGATGTAGAGAATACAGAAGACTATTGGCAGCAGGTCAAAACTGTATGGAAGGAGACATGTGAAGAAATACTGGGGAAAAGGGAAAGACAACAAAAAGCATGGATAACAACAGAAACCATCAATAAGATAAAAGACAGAAAAAACAAGAAAGCAGAGTTAAACACAAGCAAAACCAGAAGTTCCAAAGCCAAGGCTCAAGAAGTGTACACAGAAGCAAACAAAGATGTAAAAAGAAGTATCAAAAGAGACAAGAGGAAGTATATTGAGGAGTTGGCAAGAGAGGCAGAAGATGCTGCAGCCAAAGGAAATATGAGAGAACTGTATAGCAGCACAAAGAAGTTAACAGGGAAATACAAGCAAACAAGTTGCCTCATAAAAGACAAGAATGGGAAACTGCTGAGCAATATACAAGAGCAAATGAAGAGGTGGACAGAATATTTTGGGGACCTTCTCAATAGACCAGCTCCACAAAACCTACCGGACATCCAGCCAACAGAAGAAGAGCTACAAATTAACGGGGAAAGACCAACGAAGGAAGAAATAAAGAAAGCCATAAAGCTTCTAAGAGATGGAAAAGCATCTGGACCTGATGGCATTCCAGCAGAGGCCATCAAAGCAGATATCGACACGGCTACAGAGATGTTATATAAATTACTTGGTAAAGTCTGGGAAAAGGAAGAGATACCAGCAGAATGGAAGGAAGGATATCTGGTTAAGTTGCCTAAGAAGGGAAATTTACAAGAGTGCACAAATTATAGAGGAATAATGTTACTATCAGTGCCAGGAAAAGTATTAAACAGGATTATCCTTGAGAGATTAAAAGAGTCCATAGACAAGAAACTGAGAGATGAAAAAGCAGGTTTTCGACAAAACAGATCATGTACAGACCAGATAGCCACTTTGAGAATAATAGTAGAACAAAGTCTGGAATGGAATTCACCACTATACATCGGATTTGTGGACTACGAAAAGGCATTTGACAGTGTAGACAGAGAATCACTTTGGAAATTGATGAGGCATTATGGAGTTCCCCTGAAGATCATTAATTTAATAAAGAAAACATATGAAGACATGACATGCAGAGTTCTTCACGAAGGACAGCTTACAGAACCGTTTGGGATAAGAACAGGAGTGCGACAGGGATGCTTCTTGTCTCCATTTCTTTTCTTGCTGGCAATAGATTGGGTTATGAGATCATCGACAACACACAACAGAAATGGAATCCAGTGGACTCTGACTAAGCAGTTGGATGATCTGGATTTTGCTGATGACTTGGCTCTTCTGTCCCATAACCGTAATCAGATGCAGGACAAATTGAAAACACTCGATGAGAGGTCACGGCAATTGGGTCTGAAAATACACAGGGAAAAGACAAAAATAATGAGAATAAATGCAGGTAATGATAACAGGGTTGAACTTGAAGAAACACCAATACAAGATATAGAATCATACACATATCTTGGCAGAAATATAGACAAAGTTGGAGGGACAGACAGTGATATCAAAATAAGAATACAAAAAGCAAGAGGAGCTTTCATTGCATTGGGAAATATATGGAGATCAAGAGAAATAGGATCCAACACGAAAATAAGAATCTTCAACTCAAATGTGAAGTCAGACCTATTGTATGACTCTGAGACATAGAGAACAACAAAGACAACAACCAAAAAGCTACAGACTTTCATAAATGGGTGCTTGCGTAGAATAGAGGGATTGAAATGGTATGACAAGGTTACCAACGTGGAACTGATGACAAGAACTAGACAAGTGCCAGTGGAACAAGAAATGAGAAGAAGACGATGGCGATGGATAGGACACACACTGAGGAAACCTGTTGATAGCATTACAAGGCAGTCCTTGTTCTGGAACCCCCAGGGCAAGAGAGGCAGAGGTAGACCAAGAAGCACATGGAGAAGAGAGTTGGAAACAGAGGTGAAAATGATGAGGAGAACATGGAAAGAACTTGAGATGATGGCACGTGACAGGAGGACTTGGCATGTGTTTGTTGAAGGCCTATGCACCTTTGGGAGTGGAGGGTTATGAAATGTTAATTGACGGTGAAATAAATGTTAGATTTACGATAGAAGAATGAGTGCAGAGTCATACCAAGAGACAGAAGACGTTGGAGATCCATTGCAGCCGACCTTCGATGTAATATGACACCTGATGATGATGAAGGTGAGGTAGTCCTATAGTAGATACTGCATTAGGGGAGTGAAGTGTTAGACTTCCTCATACAGGGTTGTCCAGCTTTTTTGGTGAGCTGGAGTGACTAGATCTCTTCCTCGATGTCTTTGTGATTCCCTGATCGAAGAGCAGCGCCAGATACAGCTGGGTGGAATGGAGCGTCACGCTACATGGCTTCGATCCCGGAACCAGGTTATTGTACCGAGAGGGGAACCGCTCTAACCGCTTAGCCAGTCGGGCGCTCCTCATTACTACAGCCGTACTTAAAACAAAAGACTCGATGACCTATTTATTTGAAAGAACATATTGATTTAATCGGGGGGGCATTAACCACGTGATGCCTGCCCCTTCAAATGCAATATATAATGTATATTCACAGTTCTTTACTTTCTTACTTTCGTTTGTTTCAGAATTGTAATTTAATTGTAGTTATGTCCACCTTACTTTACACTGTTTTAGTTATTACATCAAATGACTGGGTCAATGTCAGTAAGACTTTGTAGATGATAATATACTAAGAAAGGCAGCTGCATGCAGTTTCATATCTCTACGAAGAGTGAAACAGAGGTTTTTAGTGTAAAGATTTGAAACGCGACAAAGAAATAACACTCAGATGATCTTAAAACAAAAAAATGTATATATACATATTCTCACGTGATATATATATATATATATATATATATATATATATATATATATATATATATATATATATATATATATATATATATATATATATATATATATATATATATATATATATATATATAGTTTAAAGTATTGTGTGATCGAAGAAACGAAATAGTAACTTGAAAGCAGCTTCTTTAATTCAAACTAACTTTCCTCTTTGCATGGCTAAGCATTGCCAATAGTAATATGATGTAAAAAGAAATAAAATTTTGCCTCGTTTTGGCGAGGCGCGTCCTGTTCAACCTAGTCGGTTATGTTAGGGCGCATGTCCAAATATAAAAGACCTTTCGGTTTGGTTCAATGTGAAACAAAAAGGAAAGTAAAGTTACACTATATGTCATAAGTATAACAGAAAATATTGTTAAAGAATGTAAGACTCTTTGCCGAGATAGCGGATTAGTGCAGGCTATTGAAACACATATCAATCAATCAATTCCCGTTAGCTTCCCACGGAGTTTAGCACTTCAACGAATTCCTGTCTTGGGCCGTCAGCTCAAGTTTTTTCCATGTCTCTCCATCATTTCTGTCTTCTGTTCTCTTCTCCGTGTTGTTTTTTTTTGGGGGGGGGGGGGGGGGGGGGGGTGGGGGGGGAGGAGGGGGTGGTGGGAAGGGCTGGTATATGTCTCTATTACTCTGCTGATAACAGAATAATGAGTGTCTTGTAATACTATACTATAGGTTTATTCAATGAGTGTCGTATCCGCTGCCAGCGTCACTTCTCCTCTCTTACTCCACTGGCTTCTGGAATCACATACTGAAGCTCATTTGATGCATTTAAATTTACCTCGCTCATTTTCTCAGGAAACACATTAGCAAAAATCACACGCGCACAAAGCATAAAAGCAGTTAGATATCACACTGACAAAAGACACACTCATTACTTGCATCTTATCATCAAAATACATAATTTCCGCCGTAAGTACTTGGTCGGTCGGTCGGTCTGACACACTTTACACACCGTCATTTGCGCACTTTTTTTTTATTTTCGAGAGAGTGCATTAACTTGCAAGCACATCTAAGGGGGTGCAACTGTGGTTGAAAGTTAGACAATAATTGTATTGTTTCCCCTTATATGTACTCTTGCGAAAAAAAAGTGCGCAAATGAAGGTGTGCATGAACAGTTTGATTATGGAAAGAAGTCAACAACCCGATTGATAAACAGTACATGAACTGGAGTTTCGTCAAACTTCAAACGTTTTTCTCAGAGGCAGTAAGTCGACCAAGGCGTCTCAGAGGCGGTAAGTCGATCAGGGCAAGATTTTAAAAGATGCGCGACCAATTACGAGACATGCTGTCATAAGAAATGTTACTTATTTAGTCAATTTACGGTCCATTAAACCATTATCACTGCTCTACATGTCATTTAGGTAAGGTTACTCATGTCTTCATATTTAATACATCTATATAATTTTCACTACACTAATGACGGTCGCCTGCAATGAAATGACCACAGTAGTGATAGTACCGTCTTTAATTCATGTAACAGAAACAACACACTATAATTAACAACCTGCCAATTTTGGCGGGTTGTTATTAGTTTTATCATATTTTCAAAATACCCACTCATCAATCACATTATTATCATGACCCACATACCGTAATCTCTCACTCAGTTATCAATGCCGTGCTCGTCTATTTCAGATTAAACTCTGACGTGCCAGAAAATTCAACAAATGAACAATTCACTAACAACGATTAGAAACTTCCAGAAGAATCCAAATAAATTGCCCGCAAATCGTCACCTTCGCCCGAATCGCATTACAGTGTGAAGAAAATAATCTGAAAATCCAGGTCGGGATCTTGATATCTGCAGACGTGCAAACCATGAAAACTGCAGACGTGCAAACCTAAAAATGAGCAGACGTGCAAATTAAGTTTCATTTTCCCGTGGACATAAAATATTCAACCGAGTGTAACATTTATGTTCCACAGTTTTGTTTAGGTCGCTTAATGAAAAATTTGCATCTGAATGGATTGTAAATTTGTGTGAACGATGTCTGTGTGTTAACATGCTGGTGGCGTGATTAGAGCTCGTACGTGTCATAATTTCCATGTATTTAGGATCAATGGAGAAGCTGTTTTAGGAGTTGTGATATTCACATGTATGTGGTGGGTTACAAATCGAATTCTAGTTAGATGTTGAGAAAAATTAGCGGTGAGAGTAAATCGTGGCAGGACACACCATCTGCTAAGCACCCCAAAAATGAAGGTGTTCACTCTCACGACACGTCACAAAACTATGGAATATGGGACTCAGAAAGACCCAGATGTTTATGTAGACCTAATTACCTCCATAAAAGTCTTTCTCACATGTGCTCGCGTGATAACACCCAGAGGTCAAAATACATGTGTCTAGTAGATCATGGACAACAAAGAATATCATTTATGAGGTTATTTAGTCTCTAAAAACATTAGGGTCGTTCCGGGTCCTATATTCCATTATTGCGTGAAGTATAATGAGAACGGCAAACACCGGTAGAGTACTCTTTTGGATGATTATGGCCATGATTTGTGTGACTATTCATTCTCGGAGCGAGGGATTTTTGCTAGCCCCAGGTTCGAATCCTCGAGGTGCTTATCACTGCTGTTATTTTTCTACTGTCTAATATTGTCTATCTTTCTCTAAAGCATCGAGTATGACAATCCGAAAAATTTAAGAGATGAGATTAAAAGTAAGAATTATACATTTAATATTTGTTGGAAACCTACACTTCATAATCGAAAAGATAGAATATTTGATTTTTTTTTTTTAATTTTTCCCTGGTTTTGGTTAGGCGCTCTCCCTTCAACCTAGACGTAATGTCCGTCGGTTATATTAGGGTGCATGTCCTAATATAAAAGACCTGGTGGGCCAGTTATAAATAACATATACAATCTATGTTTAATCATGTTGAAAGAAATGTAGAGTAAAACACACAATTAAAATGAAGTAGGACGCGTGTTGTGTTGTTTTTCTCCCACTGTATTTTTCCTATGCTGAATGCATTGGTGATTTTGTATATTTATAGCATAATAGACCGCAAATTCTTTTATATTTGAACTTGTGCCCTAATATAAACAACGGACCTTGTGTCTAGGTTGAACGGGACATACCTTGCCAAAAGTAAGCTTTTACTATTTAAAAAAAGAATTGAGTATAATCTCCTAGGTTTAACATTTCGAACGGCAGCTCTAATCATCATCAAAATACATAATTGCCTCTGTAAGTACTTGGTCGGTCGGTTGGTCGGTATGTCACACTTTGCACAGCGTCATTTGCGCACTTTTTTTTTATTTTCGAGAGAGTGCGTTAACTTGCAAGCACAGCTATGGGGGTGCAACTGTGGTTGAAAGTTAGACAATAATTGTATTGTTTCCCCTTATATGTACTCTCGCAAAAATAGAAAAAAAGTGCGCAAATGAAGGTGTGCATGAACAGTTTGATTATGGAAAGAAGCCAACAACACGATTGATAAACAGTACATGAACTGGAGTTTCGTCAAACTTCAAACGTTTTTCTCAGAGGCAGTAAGTCGACCATGGCTTCTCAGAGGCAGTAAGTCGACCAGGGCAAGATTTTAAAAGATGTGCGAACAATTACGAGACATGCTGTCATAAAAGTCCGTAGTTCACCTTATGAGGTCGGAGTGGATAAGAGATATGGAGTCTGCCTCGAATTCTAAAGGTACCTGGTTCGATTCCCAGTAGAGGGAATACAATTTATGGAAATTTTTTTTTTCAGAACGAGTGGACCTAATGATGCCATACTCCCCCTGGACTCCTGGGTAATTAGATCTGATGCCTAGCCTTCTCGGATAATGGCGAAAAAATAGGAGGTCCCGTGTGCAAGTTGCGCACCTTAAAAGTCCCACGGCAGTCTGAAATCGTAAAGAGTAGGCCATCAGGCCGCTGCCCTGGCAAAATTAAATAATTATAAACCTACTCACCACAAAAATATTTATAGTGTGCGATTCCTATGTACACACAATGGGATTCTCGCCAGTGCTACGGAGTTCGTGCACTGTGCTGTGATCGTCCTTGTGTGATCTGAGGGAGGAGATCGGAGCACTGATGGAGTTGTCCGTGTGCAGTGAAGATAGTTCTTCAAACCAAAACTAAAAGGAAAATCCTACCGTATCCTGGGTTTTCAGCCGCTGCTCCATGCGTATGAAAATGGACCAGACAAGTATCTACAAATGAAATACAGGACGTTTTTAAACATAATGAATGCTTCATTAAAGTCGGGCTGAGGATTCGTGTGCATTCATTTACCACTGGCTTTAACAATAATTTCCTAAGCAGCTGGACAAATAAAATATAAATTGTTGGATTAAATGTTTATGCTAGTGACAGTAATCGCACTGTGCTTTAGGTTTTGTATTCTATGAAAACAGTCACATTGTATTATGTCGTATATCAGAGGTCGGCAACTTGGGATAAATTACGCCGGCGGGGTTAATCCCGAGTTGGGAGTGAGATCAGTGTAACAAGTACTATTTTAGCAGTTAGACTAGCTAGGATTAGAATTACATTTTGTAGTTTTACCCAGTTTGTCTAGCATAAGAATAAAATAACCTGGTTTTGATTTCGTTTTTTTAATTCCCCCATCAGTATACACCAATACCTCGACTTTCGTCGCTTCGACTTTCGTCGCTTCGCTCTTTCGTCGGTTTTCAATTCTAACCACGTTTCCAAATTTCGTCGCTCGCTTCGCTCTTTCGTCGCATTTGGTCACAACTGCGCGTCATCTTGATTCTTTCGTCGTTCAGTCTTTGAACAGAAATCGTTCGGTGTGCACTGTTTTTTTTAAGTTGTCCGCATTGAATCTCTTATATTTGTCAACTTATTTTTGTGATTAAAATAACAAAACTATTCATACTATATTATTTTTGTGATTATACTGTAAACAGTTCATAGTTATTTTAGTGATAACAGTCTAATGACAGTGTTCATATCGTGATTATACGACACGTGTACAGTTTTCATACTGTAATTTTTTGTGTGATTAGGCCTTATACAGTACTACTTATTTTTGTGCTTTAATATATTCATAATGGGTCCTAAGTGTAGTGACAAAGTTAAAAGAACCCATAAGGTTCTCAATTTGCAAGAAAAGCTTAAGCTAATCAAGCTTAATGAACAAGGCATCTTAAATGCTGAAATAGGCCGCAGGCTAGGTGTACAAAGCACTACAGTTAGCACAATTTAAAGAACAGAGCTAAAGTGTTAGAGGAAATTAAAAACGCTACGCCAGTGCATACCAAACTTATTAGAAAGAGGCACAATTTAATTGGTGAGATGGAGAAAGTGTTAAATGTGTGGACTGAAGACCAAGTCAGCCACAACATACCTCTAAGCCAAGATCTTATCCAGGCTAAAGCACAAACTTTATTTAATGCAATGAAGGCTGAACAAGGAGAGACATCAGCTGAAGAGACATTTGGAGCTAGCAGGGGCTGGTTTGAGAAATTTAAGAAAAGGTCAAATTTGCATAATATAGCAGTGAAGGGAGAATCAGCTAGCGCAGATACCGCAGCTGCAGGAGCTTTTCAAGTGAAGCTTGAAACAATTATAGAAGAAGTTGGCTACACAAAGCAGCAGATCTTCAACGTAGAATAAATTTCGACAGAAGTTCAAAAGTAAATAGTGGGCTAAAACACCAAATAGCCTGTTACAGAGAACTTCTTAGGGAAAGGAAGAAATCAATGAGGTAAACGTCTTTGCTCTCCTTTTTCAAGACGCAACCGCCACAACCAACTTCAGTCACCCCTCCCTCTAACCCTTCAGATTCCGAGCCATCAACATCAGCCCCAGCCCCAGTTAGATCTCCTTCAAAGTGCCCTTCTCCTAAAAGAATTAGACTGAAATCCTCCAGTTCTGAAGATGAGCTACCTCAATTTTCTCCATCTGGTTTTCTAAGTCTAGAATCCCCCTAAATTACCAACATTCAAAACTGTACATACTGTATATATTCATCGTCTACTTGCTCAAGAATGATTTTAAGGTAAGATGCTATTTACGTATTTTTTATATATTACTGTATTTTCTTTACTCTTATGTTTATTTCTGTTTATCTAGGTGTTTCACGCATTCGCAAGTGTTATATAGTTAGTTATTTACGTTTTGTGGCGGCCCTAATGCATTTGTAAGCTAAATAAAGGCTATGCTTCGACTTTCGACTTTCGTCGATTTTCGACTTTCGTCATAGCTCTGGTCCCTAACCTGTCGAAAGAGCGAGGTATTGGTGTACTTGTTCATGTAGGCCCGGGTAACGAGGATGTTACCAAGCCTTTGATATGAAGTGTTGGTCCACCACTGCCGTATATAAAAGCAGCTGTTCTGTATTAGGACGTTGCTGTTTATGAAGACAGTCATATTGCATATGTATATATATTCACTGTTTATTAAAGATGTATTATGCTGATAGTTCTTTGTGAAAGATATCCCATTTTACTATTGTGCTCGCAGTTTAATTTATTGCTGCACAAATAGATCTGATTTTCATTATTATAATTCTTATTTTATTGTCTTGATTAGGTTCAAATATTCAGAACGAAGACTCATCAATTTTGGAGATTCATTTTAACATGAGATAAAGTAGCAATAAAGTAATAAGTGTGACGTCAATAACCCCACATAGTGTCTGGAGTCTCCAGTGAAGTTTTAAAGTGTTGAAAAAAATCAATAGCCCATTCCGACCGTTTCTAATATGCAAATTGTAGACCCAAGAGACCGTACTGCCATACAATGTGAGACCACATTTTAGATGGACGGAAGAAATGAGTGCGCATGACTAGCAGACAATAAAGAATGCATATATTAGAATCGACCCGTGATCAGTTATTACTTTCCTGTTACTTTTCATTAATATTTTATAGCTTCACAGCAACCTGAAGAATAGATTTTTAATAACTTTAGCATAAATAACCAAGCAGGCTTGGATGTCTATGTCCGTGTTACAGTTATAAGAAATCTACGGTTTTGGCCCAACTGTCTACACAAATTCTGGCCGTCCATGTACTTGGTGCTGTGACCGCCTGGTATACACTAGCATTTATACGTGCTATAATACTACATAGAATAAGGAAATACATTAAAAGCAAATACGGCGTTTTCTCACAAAACGCAGTATCATAAAAGTTACAGTTGGCAGTCACGGCTGTAAACGGTATTGCAGAGCAGTCTCAGAAAATAATAATGAATTGGTGTTATGCGTGGGAAGAGTGAAGTGAATGTTGTGATCCTTGGGTTTTTTTCCATTGTTTAGGTGGAAAAGAGAGACGTGTGAAAAATGTCGAAAAACAGAAAGACGTGTTTAAAATGAGCGAGACGTGTGTAAAATGGCGGGGAAAAGAAGGAGCTGTATAAAAGGTGGAGAAATGCGAAAAAAGAGAGAGATTTGCTAGGTATTCATTATGTTGTGTTAGGCAAGCCAGATTCGAGTTTCGTCTTGGAGATTATGAAGATCGGTAGTTTTTTTTTTCTTTTGGATATAACTCACTATTTTGTTTAAGCGTAAGTAAACGATCATGTCATTGTGTAAATACCAGTGCTTGTCAAATGACATTCAATAAAAAAAGGTAAAAAAAGGTAATGGAACCCGTTACACGCCCATTGAGGCATATTGGGAATATGGTGTTAGGCCCATATTATCTTGACCGTCGGCACACTAGGGGTAATGTGGTCGGCATCACGCCGGCCACCTTAACCTTCCCAGAGTTGCTCTGGTACCCATTTGGGGCTGGGTCGACCCAGGAGCCGTTTGTGGCCTAAAACATTCCCACCTCATCTGGGGATCGAACCATAGACCACTGCGCTAGGAAGCCAGCGCACTAACTACTATGCTACCGCGGCTCCAATGTTCAATAAAGTTCTGGTTGAATTTACTGCATTGCTGTTTTTGGAACGTTACAGTATTTCTTTCGGATATACCTTGTCATTTTGGGGCCGTTTGCTTATCACTAAACCTAAAAGGGTAAGAACGAACCTGGAAAGGACAATTAGCAAAAGTCAAAAATCTTCATCTCAGGCGGAATTCCTGTAGCCACTTGAACAACAACATATAAAGGATTAGCTCTGATTGAAAAAAAAAATGAAATTAACTACTTGCGCATTTAACTGACACGGGCACAGTGCTTCAGGAATAAATGCCATGCTAACTCTATAAATACTGTGTCTCTGTTGTAAATTCCGTTAAAATAATTGTCTTTGTTAACTGAAATATCATACACTCTAACGAAAATATATATCATACACTGTAATGGTATAAAATGAAATATATCATTATTGTAAACTATATATCATATGGGCAATTTAGAATACCTCGATTCTTTGATCAGCGTTCGGCATAACGACAAATGTATGGCCACTTTTTTGCAACGAATAAACGGCCATCCTTGTCTAGCGACTATGAACAATAGATGTGGAATTATAATATCTGTATTTGAGGCGCACAAGGGAAAAAAAAGGAAAAAAAACTAAAAGCACCAGACGTCAAATAAAATACGCATTTGAATGGCAAGTGAAAAATACACGCATTTGTTTATATCTGAACATTCAGTCGGACTTTTGTTCAATTGTTCGATTGTTAGCTACACGAAACATGACACGCATTCAGGCCCAATCCTTGCACAAATCAAGGTACTGAGTAAAAGAAAGCATTTGTCAGCACATATAGCATAGTCGAAGAGGGTCGGCGATTTACAGCTTGATTATAATCATGGTAATTTAATAGGAGGATGGGTGGCATCTCATGGAAAGACAAGAAAAAAAATAAGGAGGTCCTAAAAACTTAGATATGAAAAGGGAAATGATGAAGAGGTTGTTGTGGTTGTTTTGAAAAGGTGATGGGTGGAGAGCGGGCACTTAACAGCTGACCATTATTGCCTCTTCTCGTTCCATCTTGGTCTACCCTGTTCAACCTGAAAATTGGTTATATTTGGGGTATTTAGTGTCATTTTATTTACTAATTTTGTGTTCAATTTAAATAACTATTGTCTTTTGCAGTTGCTGGTTTTAATTTATATCAGTATTTTTCATTTTATTTTCAGTTTTGTGCTGTATATAGATAACTATTGTCCTTTGTACTTGGTTTTAATTTGTATTAGTATTTGTTCTTTTTGAGTTGGTGTTTTTTTTAAACCTCGTTGTCTTTCCTTGTCCTATGAGTAGTTAGTAAGTTTGCTAATTTTTCTGTTTTTTGTTCTTGTTGTTTTTTTTAAATTAATGATTTGTTAGTTTTTGTTGCTTAATTTCTATTTGGTTGAATGTCTTTTCTGAAGTATTATTTTTTTTTAATTATTACCAATATTGTCATTGCCTTATATATTTTCCTTTGTTTTATGTATATATCGTTTAAGTATTGTTTGGGCTTCCCCTAGGGCAGGCTAGTTTCGTTGTTTATGTTACTCGGTTATGAAACATGGCGTCTGGGAATATTATGACCCATGTGTTCTGTAATAGTGCGTGACCTTTCCAGTATTGAAAAATGTCATAAGCGAACTGCATATTCCCATAATCCGTCATTGAAAGCCATTAGCATTCCTTGAATGTTTTTAAATTGTGGCTTTATAAGCCAGGTACGAGACTTATCACGACATGTCTCTCATTGTATGTATTTTCAGCATTATTGTATGTATGGACAGTGCCTTGAGATCATTTTCTGCCTCTTATTGTCATTCATCTTGGTCTCTCTTTCTTCTCTGTCCTTGGGGGTTTTATGTCCGAATATAACTTACCACGCTGAAAGTAATTAGAGGCAAGAGCATCTTCGCGATTGACTGTGGATTTATGAATATGCTTTTATATACGAACATTATCATTATAGACTAGTAATTCAGAAGTTTAGTTTGCACTGTTTGATTTTTTAATATGTATGCTTGTTACGGTAGTTTTATTGATATCGTCTGCTAGAATTGGCAGTGCGCATTTTTAGGGTCAATGGAATTAATATAAATGGATGTTTATACTTCGCGAATTAATGAACGCGAAATACACAGTCAAATTATGACGTGTTCGCGTCGATAAGGTCATGCTTCGTGACTTAGTTACTGGACCCTTGTTACGTTGTCCGTCAAGCCGAACGGTCGTGTTTTTACCTCCTTCCACTATAGGGCTTTGCTAATAGCCATAATTATGTAAAGTGATACCAGGACTCAGGGTCAGTCCAGATAATAGTATATACAAGTGAATTTATAAGGTTACTAATTAACCTGTGTTAAGGAAGGATCTTTAATAAGTTCTTCTTCTTCTTCTTTCGTTCGCTTGAAATATATTGTCTATATCTGCAATGTTGTTTCTTGTATAAACTTCACTCTCTTTTGTAGTTCATACAGGGGTCCATATAGTTTTGCTTCCAGTGTTGTTTCTCTGGGCCAGTGGGTTTGCCTCAATATATCATATTCGGGGCAATCTTGCAGTACGTGCTCCGCTGTCTGGGGTGCCTGTCCACATGTACACATGGCTGAATTGACAATCTTGAATTTTGTATACATGTGGCTGCGGAGGCGGTTGTGTCCTGTTCTGAGGCGCAGAATGACTATTTGTTCTGATCTGTTCATAGCTTGGTAGTCATCCTGCGTTGATGTTGGTGGCTTTCTGATAGATTTGATCATCTTTTTCTTCTGATGGTACGTTACTGGTACATCCGGTTGTTCGTCGTGTACATAGCCATGATGGTCTGTCGACATGATTTCAATATGACACGGACGGATATGAATATATATGCAAGTAAATTCTAATTAACTGTATGTAAATATTGTACCTGTATGACTGTCTTCGTGTATGAACTGTGAATAAACCATAACTCTAACTTGAAGACTTATCTGCGTCGATACGTTGCGGATGTGTGGCTGCATTGACAATGTTGATTAATATTACCTTGAAGAACTCTTCCAATGAGAAGACTTGTAATATCATAATAAGCTCCGAAAGGAACGAATGTCTTCTTGGACAGCCAACACATAATGAGTCCATATAACGGTGACCCTCAATGAAGATTATAACCGAACAAAGCACGCATTCGCGATGGAACAAATACTGAACCAGCTCAGCCTTATCAGCCCCTTATCCCACCCTTATCAGCTGGTGGTCATGATGTGGTGTGGAATTATAATCTAATCATCAAAATTATCAAAGAATACCGAGTTGAAAAAAAAATGTCTCTTCGAGCGAAAATGGACATTTTTTTGCATCTACACATATGACGTCACATGCCCTTGACAACAAGATGAACCGTCTATATCAATGGAAGCCACATTTCAACGTCTTTCAAGAAAAAGAATTTATAAACGCTCAATCAACCATATAACTAGAATCAACCGTCACCATCATGAAATATGAGCTCTTTATACTGTCGGTGAAACAGGCACTGCACAAATTTATCGAGACAAAAAGCTAAATAATTGTGTTCGACTTACGCCGTCATGTCTTGTTTGCTATTTCGCCGGCCTGTTTTTTTGCAAATCAGTGTTGACTGTTGTTTGTGTATATCTATTATGTTGTATTTTATGTGTTAGCGGGTTTGGTTGGCGAGGGAGCTGAAACCTCTGAATGTCGCGAAAAGATGACCCAGAGATTTCAGTCGTTCTTAGGGTTTATTGAAATTTTGCAATCTGTACGGGAGCCCCCCTAACACATTAACCAGGGACTTGTTCTGCTCGACATTGCAAGATTTCGATATTAAGTGTTTAGCTGTGCAGTTTCTGTAAATAACTGGTGTATTTTTTTGGGTACTAATTTCATTTTTATTCAGTTTTGTGATAATGTTCGTAATCTATCTCGTCAATTCTAATCTTTTCTATCACTTATTTCATAGATTTTGTATAACCGTCATGAGTCCATTGTTACGTCACTGATTTTTGAGTACATGTTTCATCTTGATTTAGTTCAATCCTTGACCTTCGTATTGTACTTCCGAGGTGCCTTAGTTTATAGATTCATTTTCTGTCTGAAATTGTCAGTTTGTGATGTGCTAATGTTCTGTACAGTTTAGTTTATTGTTTGTCTTAGTTATTCATTTCATATATTAATGATTTAATAATATTAGAAATTTAGTATTAATAGAATAATACAATAATTTGATTAAATTTTTACTAAATCAAATGATGACTCAGGTGATGTCATCATATTGCAGTAGTATGCAAGATTAATGAGAGTGGAAGGGCAGAATGTTAGACGGGCCTGCGCGCCAAATTCTTTACCCTTCGAAAATAAAGTTCGTTCGTTCGTTCGTGGTCCAATGCATTATTGAGGCACATTATACATGATGCCTAAGGATAAAGTCATAACTTTATACTCACAATAAAAATTTTGAATTATGATAAGTTTATTAAATAACTGTTTGGTATTCACACCATGCATAGGTGTTGAATTAGGAAACTATATGTGATATAGTACAAAATACACTGACATAATACTACATTGGTGACTTAGCACATATAATTGATTGAATAACATAATTATAGAGGGACAATACTCATATTTATTGTAGGATAATATTATATGCATGATATAAATTCAGCATCTTAAATAAATAAATAGCTTATCTATTTATGATATATATTAGTAAATACATATACTATTGTTACAAAATATTAGATAGTTGTGGAACTTACAAATAACAATACAAAGATATCATAATTATTTATATTGAGTATTCATACATTGAGTAAGTACAAATAATTACATAAATTCTATTGGTGATTACAATAGATTAGTAATTACTTACAAAAATTAACGTCAAGAATGCTTACCTTGGATCATTTCATTAAAATTGGAAAAGATTGTAATAAAAAGGGAGATGCACTCCTGGAATTTGCGACAACTAAACTTGCGAAATATGAAGCAAAAATGGAGGAACAGAGAGAAATTGCTAGACGAGAAAAAGAAGAACTTAGACAAGAAGAAGAGAATAAATTGAAACGAGAGGAAATTATAAGGCAACAAGAAATGGAATTGCAACGTCTTAAGTTGGACACTGTAAGATTTCAGGCACAAAGTGCTGCTGCAAGCCAGAATGAAAATGCTCAAACTGGATCTTCATCCAACCAAAACAAACCTTATTACAACTTTAAATTACCACCTTTCAAATTGAAACTCGACGACCTTTCATCGTACCTAGCACGTTTTGAACAGGTATGCACAACAAATAACTTACCAAAACATGCATGGGCTTTAAAACTTAGTGAATTATTGGACGGGGAACCATTAAGTGCAGTTCAGAATGTTGACCTAACAATAGCTGGTGACTATGACGCCATTAAAGCCTTATTATTACGTCGTTTCTATTTCGACGAAGAGGGTTGCAGATTACGTTTTAAAAGTATTCTACCAGATTCTAATAAAGACTTTACAGGTTTTATTGCGAACATACGCAATACCTTTAACAGATGGGTGGAACTGGCAGGTGTCAACAAATCATACGACAAGTTAGTCTATTTGTTACTGAGGGATAAAGTGTTATCCTCTGTCAGCCCACCGTTCTTTGCCTATTTGCAAGAACGAAAACCATCTACTATTGATGAATTAGAAAAAATTTCAATAAACTATTGCACTGCTCATCCGAATGCGAGCATTTCTAACTCGCTAATAAGGGAAACTCTACCTGTGGCCTTTAACATGTCATACCACAGTCATGACAAACCAAGAACACACAGCGTAGATAGAAGTCGCTTCAAAGGAAATTATAATGTTAATTTTCATAAGGGACATAATAATTTCAACAATAAGAGTGACTTTAATAGAGGTAGATCACATAATAGAAATTATCCACCTCAGTCGAGATACAATAATGGTCAACATAACGCATATCATAATCGATCATATAACTATAACAGTACTAACAACTGGAATAACAATAATCATGGCTCGAGACATCGAGATAACAGTTACTACAGGGGACAACGGGATAATTCTAATGATCATTCTCGTCATCGATCTCAGTCTCGTAGATCGTCTCATTATAATCATAATGCAGGGGCAGCAATTACGAATCATACAACCCCAGACGTTCCACAAAACAATAAAGTAATACAGTCTTCTTCTACATGTTATGCAATGAATTATAACGTGGCAAATAGTTGCCCAGAATGTAATCTTGTTTTTCAGAAAGCAAAGGAGACAGTATTGAACTGCGGACATATTCTACCAGAGGTAGGTCTTGCAGCCAACGATGGAACAGGCTCTCTTATATTTAACAGAGGGATAGTAAATGGATCTATCGTCTCTGTTTTGAGAGATTCCGGATCCACAACGATTGGAGTTCGACAGTCACTGATCCATCCAAGTTGTGCAACAGGGGAATATGTCAGATGCATGACGTTTGGTGGGACAATAGAATTTTATCTATTTGCTATAATAGAATTTGCTATAATACATGTTAACACACCTTTTTTCACAGGTAGTGTTAAAGTAGGCATGTTAAAAAATCCTATTGCAGATCTGATGGTTGGTCGCATTCATGGCAGTAGAGATTGCACCCCAGAAGAAATTATCGAATGGGAGAAATACAATCTGTGCACTGGAAATGCAGTGACTACTAGAGCACAGACTAAAATTGTAGAGAGTGACGACACTAACAAGGCGGAACCAGACAAACATGAAGATATTGAGGTTCATTCTCCTATTGACAGAGCTACGTTTGCAAGAAAACAGAAGGAAGACACATCTTTAAAAAAATTTTTTGCTCTGGTGAATAAGTTTGATAATCTTACCTCGGGTGGTAAAGACAAACATTGGTTTATTATCAAAAATGATATATTAATTAGATGTTTGATGGACACTTCTCAGGTAAAACAACAAGTCATGGTACCTTCTGCATTTAGACGATATATTCTTCAACATGCACATGATTCCAAGTGCGCAGGTCACATGGGATATATTCGAACACGTTCTCGAGTATTATCTTCATTCTTTGGCCAGGTGTTTCACGAGACATATCACAGCATGTACGCTCTTGTACGACATGCCAGGAAGTTAAAGCACGTGGAGCTTTTCACACGACTCCTATTCAGGCTTGTGATATTTCAGTGCGACCTTTTGACAAAATGGCCATAGATATCATTGGTCCACTGTTACCTTCGACCAGAGGACATAGATTCGTCCTCACTTGCATTGATTTATGCACACGATGGCCTGACGCAATACAACTGAAGACCACCACTACAACAGATGTAGCTGATGCACTACATCTTATTTTTTCTAGGGTAGGTTTCCCTAGAAAGTTATTGTCAGATCATGGATCTCAATTCATATCTGATACTATGGCAGAGGTAATGAAGACATGGTACATAGATAGGAACCTTAGTATTATTTATCATCCAATGAGTAATGGTGCAGTGGAATGGCTTAACCGTACACTGAAACAACTATTACATAAGGTTACGGTTAAACATCCTCAGGACTGGGACAGAGCACTCCCAGCTGTCCTGTTCGCCTATCGAGAGGTGCCAAATGAACAGACTGGCTTCTCTCCGTTTGAATTAGTTTTCGGCGCTCCACCAAGAGGTCCTATGGGACTCATAAAAGATTTACTAATTGACGCCGAGATGACTCAGGATACCCAGTCATCCTACGAGTATGTGATTAATCTTCATAAGAATATCATTGAATCTTGCCAGTTGGCAACAGCTTCTTCAGAGGCTGCGAAAGCTAAGGCTCGGACCTTACAAAATAGAACTAGACGATTACGTCAACTATTTCCAGGCGATGAAGCTTATGTCTTACTTCCACATAATGACAATAAAATATAAACATGCTCAAACAATTTCACACTCGTCCAGAACACTTGCAATCTATTTTCCACGAATTAGATGACACAGTAGTACCGAATTGTTATTATACTAATCTATCAGTGATTCAGGAAGAAGAATCCTCTTTTCCTGAGGTACAGATGCCCTTACCTGTACCGGTATTACAACCTATGGAATCTTGGCGGGATGTAACCACCTCTTCGTCGGTTACACCGCAACAGCATCACCAGATTGCTGATCTCTTACAATCATTTCCAGATGTGCTGACAGACGTACCTGGTCGCACATCAGTAATTACTCACGACATTACTCTTAAAGATGATACACCAATTCGTGTACATCCCTATTCTGTCCCACTACACTTTCTCAGCAAAACGACTGAGGAACTTGAGCAGATGTTGTCGTTAGGTATTATCGAGACTAGTACCTCACTATTTTTGTCACCTTTAGTCATTGTCCGAAAGAAGGACAACAACATTCGCTTATGCGTTGATTATAGGAAGCTAAATGCTCAGACCATAGCTGACAGTGAACCACATCCCAATATTGACGACTTACTTTCTCGTCTGTCCAATGCAACACTTTTCACTAAAATAGATCTAACTAAAGGTTATTGACAGATACCACTAACCGAAAAAGCCAAATACTACACAGCGTTTTCCACTCCACAAGGTCTATACCAGTGGAATGTGATGCCTTTTGGGCTTATGAACGCTCCTGCTACCTTTATTCGCATGATGCGAACAATTTTATCAGGTAGACCAGACATCATTACATACATCGACGACATATGCTTATTTAGTTCGTCATTTGAGGAACATTTTTCGGGGCTTAGATGTGTTTTGGAAATATTGCGGGATAATCATTTAACCGCGAAACCTACGAAAATACAAATTGCGTTTCGAGAGATAACCTTCCTGGGACATATTATTGGAGCGGGACGTATTCAAACGGTTCCTAGTACAGTTTCAAAAATCTTAAACTTATCAGTTCCTCAAACGAAGAAGCAAGTTAGGAGCTTATTAGGGTTAGTCCAATACTACAGCAGATTTGTACCTAACTTATCATCCATCACGGCTGACTTGTCATCATTGTTGAAGAAAGACATGCCGGTGAAGGTAAATTGGACCGACGAATGCGACAAAATTTTTCGAATGATACTAAACATCTTTTCAAATCCACCAATTTTGAGATTACCAGATACTTCTAAAAAGTTTTATCTTCGTACAGATGCCAGTAATTACGGTATCGGAGCTTGTTTACTTCAATATCACGACAATATACTCCATCCCACGATGTACATATCAAGAAAACTGAAGTTACCGGAAACCAAGTATTCCACTGTGGACAAGGAGTTGCTGGGCGTAGTTTGGGCAATAACAAAACTGGAAAAATTCTTGTTGGGAGCACCCTTCGTGATCCAAACGGATCAGAAGGCGGTGGCATCGTTACGTCGCTCCAACCACAAAAGCCCCAAACTTGCCAGATGTTCGATTCTATTACAGCCATACGATGTCGTCATCGAAGCTATACCGGGACAAGAAAATATAATTGCTGATGCACTGTCAAGACATCCTACTGAAGTCGAATAATTGTCCACAAGTTAAAAAAAACTGAACAAGATTGACTCTGAAACTCTCACGTATTCCTGCGACGAAAATGATATGAACCACCTCCATATGAATGACACTTTGAATACTTGCAGTGAATCATTCAATATAAACAGTTTTCGAAAGAAGATTCGTGACAGAAAGAGACTTATTTCGATTGTTCTTTTCTAACGTTTGGACTTTGGTTAGTGTCCAATCGTTCTACAACACATTACGATATGGTCGAGAATATGATATGAATCCAAGCTGGACATATAACGTTATGCAAATTGAATTGACTAATTCAGCACGATGAAAATATACACTCGGTCGAGAACAAATCATATTTGAACATTGTGAAATTTTTTCTCCAATGGAACTTTCCATAAACTTTCAAAGGATATAACGACGGCTCGATCTTCATGTCCTACATTATTAAGTTTATTATTTATTAAATTAATAAAGAAGATAATAAAATTGAAGTGTGATAATAATATAAAAAGAAGAAAATGTGTCAAAAAGAAAGAAAAGATAAAAAAAACAAAATAATATCACACAAGCGAATACTCTAAATATTTTATTTATGAATGTGATAGCTGTTGTATGCATTTATTTATGATGTTCACATGAATTGTATGAATATTTTTTCTTTAATTAAGTCATTAAGTTAATTATTTAGTAATTACTTGACGCACATTAAGTTTTATTTTTTCTTTAATTAAGTCATTAAGTTAATTATTTAGTAATTACTTGACGCACATTAAGTTTAAACACACATAACTAAATTAATTTATACTTAACCTTTTTCTTTACTTTACTTGTCCTTACTTCTCATGTCTTTTATTATGACACTATCTCTCAGTTTATTTAACTAAATGTTAATTAATTAATACCTTACATAATAATAATAATAGCCCCTTCAGTCATAACTGACTATGGGAATGCGCCCCTGAGGAGACAGCCCTCAGCTGCTTATTTTCCTGGTGCTCCTTTCGACGTTTTCTCCTCACCTCTGCTTCTTGTGTGAGCCTCTCTTCGCCCAATCTGAGGTGGCGCCGTAAATAGCATCGCCACTTAGTGCGATCGGCAGCTTCATCCTCCCATGTTGCTGGATCCATGTCCAGTGCCCTCATATCTCTCTTGCACACATCTTTGAACCTCAGCTGTGGTTGCCCAACTGTTCTCTTGCCATCTGCTAATTGTCCATAGAAGATATCTTTTGGGATGCGACCATCTTCCATGCGGCGAACATGGCCAAGCCAGCGAAGTCTGCGCTGTCTAAGAAGCGTATACATACTTTGAAGGCCAGCACGTGACAACACCTCGACATTTGTCACTTTATCTTTCCACGAGATGCCGAGGATGTGGCGTAGACACCGCAAATGGAAGGTATTGAGCCTTCATTCTTGCTTAGCATAGGTCGTCAAGGTCTCGCTGCCACCTTACATACTTACTATGATTAATTAGTTTAATTTTAATTAGTTAGAATAATTTTCTTTACACAACACTTCATTATTCACTCATAATAGTCTTTAAGTTCAGTAGCTAATTATTTAGCGACAGTTGACATCCCTTTGTTTAATATAATAATATTATATGACTGATATATTATCGACATGACCACGACACTGTTCTAGACAGAACATCGTAGGCCATATGTCGGGTTTTTGTTAAATTTTTTAAGTAAGATAGTTCAAAAAAATCTATATAATAGATTTTTTTTTTTCCACGGCGGGCAGGAAATTGTTACTGTAGTTTTATTGATATCGTCTGCTAGAATTGGCAGTGCGCATTTTTAGGGTCAATGGAATTAATATAAATGGATGCTTATACTTCGCGAATTAATGAACGCGAAATACACAGTCAACTTATGACGTGTTCGCGTCGATAAGGTCATGCTTCGTGACTTAGTTACTGGACCCTTGTTACGTTGTCCGTCAAGCCGAACGGTCGTGTTTTTACCTCCTTCCACTATTGGGCTTTGCTAATAGCCATAATTATGTAAAGTGATACCAGGACTCGGGGTCAGTCCAGATAATAGTATATACAAGTGAATTTATAAGGTTACTAATTAACCTGTGTTAAGGAAGGATCTTTAATAAATAATTTGATTATATCGTCAAGACATCATGCGCTCACTTCTGGCTGTCTGGATCCCAGTAGCGCATGTACATAGCCATGATGGTCTGTCGACATGATTTCAATATGACACGGACGGATATGAATATATATGCAAGTAAATTCTAATTAACTGTATGTAAATATTGTACCTGTATGACTGTCTTCGTGTATGAACTGTGAATAAACCATGGACTCTAACTTGAAGACTTATCTGCGTCGATACGTTGCGGATGTGTGGCTGCATTGACAATGTTGATTAATATTACCTTGAAGAACTCTTCCAATGAGAAGACTTATAATATCATAATAAGCTCCGAAAGGAACGAATGTCTTCTTGGACAGCCAACACATAATGAGTCCATATAACGGTGACCCTCATTGAATATTATAACCGAACAAAGCACGCATTCGCGATGGAACAAATACTGAACCAGCTCAGCCTTATCAGCCCCTTATCCCACCCTTATCAATGCCTTTGAATTTATGTGACGAACATATGGGCAGACAGATTAATGAACGATGGATAGACAGATAAAAGCTGCGAGAGCGTTTTCACCTGAAGAATTAGTTTTGTTTTGAGAACAAAAAATTAAACAACTACGATAACAACTGCTAATAGGACTAATAAATTGAATCTTAAAAAAACCTTATCACGTGTCATGTCTATATTGTGATTTCTAAAGTATGTTTTTAATTCTAGCCTCTGTTAATCGTATTTTCTACAGTAGATAAGGATGAAGGGGATCAAAATTAGGCAGCCAAAATGTTCTGGCCACATAAAAAACATAACACCTTGCAGAAGACCATAATAGAAGGGAGAGATAAAGCAAACGTGCAAGGGGAAGACAGTGCTATAAGTGGGAAGATAACATCAAGAAATGTACATAAAAGAGTCTACCAGAGCACACCATCAAGACAAGAGACAGAAGACGTTGGAGATCCATTGCTGCTGACCGTCGTTGTGGAGATAGCAGCTGATGATGATGATGAATTTCATTCGTTGGGACGCGTGTTGAAACCCGTTATATTTCCAGGCGTCAAATTGGAATTAAATGTCCAGTTAATTAAATCCGCAATGTTAACTAGGGTATTTGCATTAATTTTCAGTAGTTATATGTCGTGTGGGACTATGTATTGGCACGCTTATTAACGTCAACCCACATACGGGCTCACTCAATATTTGAGCACTTAGTTCTGAGACCATCACAAAGGCATCGACTGTTTACTGAAAGGCTAATCTAAGATCATATCAGAATTCCCATGATGAAAGACAACAATTTAGTCTGGTATGTGTTGTGTACACACGTAATATGGACATGATTCAAGGTGGGGGCATTTTTTAGAGCATGTAGCTCGAATGTACTTTTAATTTGCTCTGAGGTCACATAGCTTGAAACGCATTTATTGGCCGAGGATAACAATCTTGTCTCATTTATACTCACGGGCAAAGTTGTCGTAGGTCAATTTGTTGAGTTGATGGTTGTATAATGTGGAGAACTGAGTTGGAACAAACTGCTACTACTGATCCCGAACGCCTGCTAGCCGGTAGATCCAAAACCAAATATGTATAACCTCCATATTTCATTTCTGTTCTCGCGTGTCTCTTCTTGTGTATCTTTCATTTCTCTTCTTGTGTGTACTCTTGTGTATCCTACATCTTTCAGTTCTTTCCTTGTGTCAGGTCATGTGTATCCTACATCTTTCAGTTCTTTCCTTGTGTCAGGTCATGTGTATCCTACATCTTTCAGTTCTTTCCTTGTGTCAGGTCATGTGTATCCTACATCTTTCAGTTCTTTCCTTGTGTCAGGTCATGTGTATTCTACAACTTTCAGTATTTTCTGATGTATCTTCATGTGTATCCTACATCTTTCAGAATTTTATGATGTCCCTTAATATGTATTATGCATCTTTCACTTTTTTGCCTGTTGTTCCTTCATGTCTATCCTTCATCTTTCAGTATTTTATTATGTCTTTTCATGTGTATCCTACATCTTTCAGTATTTTATTATGTCCTGTCATGAGTATCCTCCATCTTTCAGTATTTATTTTCTTATGTGTTTTCATGAGTATTCTACATCTTTCATATTTTATTATATCCGTTCATGTGTCTACTGCATCTTTCAGTAATTTCTGATGCCCCTTCATCTGTATCCTGCATCGTTCATTTCCATTCTGGTGAAAATTTGAATAATTAAATATTGTTGCTGGAGTACACTCTCAATATTGAAGGTAAGTTTCATAGTATACAATTCAAATTTTTCCTGGCGTTCCTGACGGGGCTACAAGCTAGTGCATAGATGATTCTCCAATAAGCTTTTTTATTGTCATTCATCTTGGTCTCTCTTTCTTCTCTGTCCTTGGGGGTTTTATGTCCGAATATAACTTACCACGCTGAAAGTAATTAGAGGCAAGAGCATCTTCGCGATTGACTGTGGATTTATGAATATGCTTTTATATACGAACATTATCATTATAGACTAGTAATTCAGAAGTTTAGTTTGCAATGTTTGATTTTTTAATATGTATGCCTTTGAATTTATGTGAAGAACACATGGACAGACAGATTAATTAACGATGGATAGACAGATAGCGTTTTCACCTGAAGAATTAGTTTTGTTTTGAGAACAAAAAATAATAAAAAAAACTACGGTAACATCTGTTAAAAGGACTAATAAATTGAATCTTAAAAAAAAGGCAGCAACAACATTTAATTTAATTGAATTAACAACAACAACAATACCATCAGACAGTGTCACGAGTGGCGATATTGTGTGTCTGGCTCAGACAAGACAAAGGTCAAAGCCACTAAGAAAGATGCCGCTTTTCCCGCGACAGAGAGTTCGAGACGCATCAAAGATTAATCCTACCACATGAAAGAAAGGGGACCGAAAATTATATAAAATGGCGGGCCAAACATCAAGAAAAAAATGAAGAGGGTGGCCTAAGCTCTCTGCGAGTGTCAAAGTTCAGAAAGAGAGGGTAGGGGGGTGGTAGCCCCCATCTTTTAAGGCCAAATTCTTTCAGATCCAGCGTCACAGACAGTGACGTAGTAAACGCAGTTATGGGAAATGTTGGAGAAGATACAGAAATACAACATCAATGTACACCAGGAGATAATGGAACGATGAAAGATACACATGAAAATACCAGAACATAACTGCAAGATTGAGATATACGTGAACAGACATCAGAATATCTTGAACGATTGAGGATACACAAGAAGTGATATTATAAATAATTAAAAGATAATGGATACACGTGAAAAGACTTCGGAACGTGATTGAACGGTGATGGTTACACATGAAGATAACAGTACATAACTGAAAGAAGGAGGATACACATGAGCGGACTTCATAACTTAACTGAAATATATAAGATACATATGAAGAGACATCAGAACATAACTGAATGATGGAATATAGAAATGAAGAGACATCAGAGCATAACTGAATGATGGAGTATAGAAATGAAGAGACATCAGCGCATAATTGAAAGATGGTGGTTACACATAAAAATACATCAGAGCATTGTTGACAAATGTGTGGATACACATGCAAAGAGATCAGAGCATAACTGAAGGATGGATGATACATATGAAGAAAGATGAAAGGGGCTATCAGATAAACGAATAGATTGGAACAGTCCCTGAATCCTAGTATGACCTGAAGAGACATCAGAGCATAACTGAATGATGGAGTATAGAAATGAAGAGACATCAGAGCATAACTGAATGATGGAGTATAGAAATGAAGAGACATCAGAGCATAACTGTTTGAAATTCTTGTATACAAAAAGAGACAATAGAGAATGTCATGAATGATTATATACAGACAAACACAAACGTAACTGAATGATGGAGTATAGAAATGAAGAGACATCAGAGCATAACTGAATGATGGAGTATAGAAATGAAGAGACATCAGCGCATAATTGAAAGATGGTGGTTACACATAAAAATACATCAGAGCATTGTTGACAAATGTGTGGATACACATGCAAAGAGATCAGAGCATAACTGAAGGATGGATGATACATATGAAGAAAGATGAAAGGGGGTAGCAGATAAACGAATAGAGTGGAACAGTCCCTGTCCTATTGACCTAAGGAAGATCAAACGTTGACCGACTAATAACCATAGCAAATTTGAACTGTTGTGAGATATAAATACTGCTGACTACAATATTCTCTGTTTGAAATTCTTGTCTTACAAAAAAGACAATTAGAGTGGTCATGAATCATTATATACAGACAAACACAAACGTCTTATTTCGATCTAAGTTGAAACTGCAGACCTGAAACCACGAAGTAAACAATGTATTTATGTGGTCGTTTTGTCTGCACTGAAAGTGGCTCTCAATGAACTCTTACCGTACATCATTATTGTGTTTTTCTTGAAAGGGAGAAGTGGCAAGTGGAACAGAAAGAAAAAGAGTGAGGGAAGGAGTGTATATATACGCTTTTAAAATATCTGTGAGAATATTATGATTATGATTATTACTACTATTACTATTATTATTAGTGTTATTATTACTATTACTACACTTATTATTATTTCAGTCATTACTATCATTATTATTACTTTTATTACCAGTATAACTATATTGTAACCATTATTATTACTATTATTAATAGTGTAACCATTATTATTACCTTTATAACTATTGTTATTACTATTATTAATATTGCAACTATTATTATTACTATTATTACCATAACCAGCAATAACCCGTCAATAATGACGGAAGTAATTCATAAACTGTAATATATTTTTTAAATGTTTTTTAATTCAATATAAACGTTATTTGATGACAAAATGTTTTGTGAAACTGCGTGGATTTGTTTCAAAGAATCAATCAATCAATACCCTTTAGCTCCCCAGGAAGCATATGCCTTCAACAAACACATGCCAAGTCTTCCTGTCCTGTGCCATCCGATCAAGTTCTTTCCATGTTTTCCTCATCATTTTCACCTCTGTATCCAGTTCTCTTTTCCGTGTGTTTTTTGGTCTACCTCTGCCTCTCTCTCTATCGTTACAAAAGGATACAGATAATCTGATTAAGTGGAGCAACGGTAATCGCATGCTAATAAATATCTTCTTCTTCTTCTTCCGTCCTTAGCCACCGACCGTCAAAGCAGTCAGTGGCCATTACGCCTAGTGGCGTCTTAGGGCAACAGCAGATAGGTTTTCTTTGCCATTGTTTCCCATCACGCCTATTGGCGTCTTTAGGGCAATGGCAAATCAATCCATTTGCTGTTGTTTCCGTAATCGAAGTGACTGGCAAACGGGTGATCAGCCCGTTGGTCTAATAAATATCATTAAAACGAAATGCATGTTAATATCAACTAGACAAAAATTACAAAATTCAGAGAAAACAACACTTCAGATCTACATTGGTACCTCACTAATTCAAAACTTTAATGAACATACAACTCTAGGTATAATCGTTGACCAGCATCTAAACTGGAACTCACATGTACATGCACTGACCAAGCAAACGGCACAGAAAGTTTACCAGTTAGCTAAAATCAAACATTTCCTAGATGAAGATGCACGAAAATTGTTCTATATATCTCACATACAAGCAAACCTTGACTATTGCTCCACAATCTGGGATGGTTGCTCAATGTCCAACCCAAAGAGACTCCGTTCACTACAAAAGCGTGCAGTGCGTCTAGTCTCTGACAACTGCCTAACTCAGTGTGTAGATTTCTATAAAAACCTCCGAATACTGCCCTTAAGAAAGCGCCTTCTGTTTAACAAAGCTAAATTTGTTCACAAAATCCTGTCATACAATGCTCCAGCATATCTGTGGCCAATGTTCAATTACAATGAAAGACGCAGTCTACGCTTTAACAGATTGCAAGTGCCCAAGCCTAGGCTTGACTTATTCAAGAAAAGCTTAGCGTACTCTGCTGCTCATCTTTGGAATTGTCTTCCACATAACCTAAGAAACAACCTCAGTCCCTATTCATACAATCATAGACTTTTTGAATACTTTCTGAATTCTGATTACATGCCCCCCTAATTGGATTATCTTTTCTTATAACATCAACTGTAGGTTCTAATGACGATGTTTGTACTTTTCAACATATGTTATGTCATGCTTATAAGTAATTAATGTTAATATGAGTGTGCTATATTATTATTTTACTTTACGTTGAATTTCTTGAAATTGATATGTAACATGCATATGAGAATAAATGAATTCAGTATGAAAGGTGAGCGAAAGGAAGGGCAGAATGTTAGACGGGCCTGCGTGCCCAATTCTCAACCCTTTGAAAATAAAGTTCGTTCGTTCGTTCCCTTTTCCTATGGATTCCAGAACAAGGACTGCCTAGTAATGCTATCAACAGGTTTCCTCAATGTGTGTCCTATCCATCGCCAGCGTCTTCTTCTCAGCTCTTGTTCTACTGGCACTTGTCTGGTACTTGTCATCAATTCCACATTTGTGACTTTGCCATACCATTTCAGTCCTTCTATTCTACGCAAGCATCCATTTATAAAAGTCTAAAGCTTTTTAGTTGTAGTTTTTGTTGCTCTCAATGTCTCAGAGCCATACAATAGGACTGACTTGACATTTGAGTACAAGATTCTTATTTTCGTGTTGGACTTGATTTCTCTTGTTCTCCATATGTTTCCCAATGCAATGAAAGCGGCTCTTGCTTTTTGTATTCTTATTTTGATATCATTGTCTGTCCCTCCAACTTTGTCTATATTGCTGCCACGATATGTGTACGATTCTACATCCTTTAGTAGTGTTTCTTCAAGTTCGAGCTTGTTATCATTTTTTGCATTTATTCTCATAATGTTTTCATTTCCCTGTGTATTTTCAGGCCCACTTGTTGTGACCTCTCATCGAGAATTTTCATTTTCTCTTGCATCTGATTATGGTTATGGGACAGAAGAGCCAAGCCATCTGCAAAATCCAGATCATCAAGCTGTTTAGTCAGATTCCACTGGATTCGTTTTCTGTTGTGTGATGTCGATGTTTTCATAACCCAATCTATTGCAAGTAAGAAAAGAAATGGAGGCAAGAGGTATCCCTGTCTCACTCCCGTTCTTATCCTAAACGGTTCTGTAAGTTGTCCTTCATGATGAACTGTGCATGTCATGTCTTCATATGTCTTCCTTATTAAGTTAATGATCTTCATGGGAACTCCATAATGCCTCATCAGCTTCCAAAGTGATTCTCTGTCTACACTGTCAAATTGCCTTTTCGTAGTCCACGAATCCGATGTAAAGCGGTGAATTCCATTCCAGACTTTGTTCAACTATCATTCTCAATGTGGCTATCTGGTCTGTACAGGATCTGTTTTGTCGAAAACCTGCTTGTTCATCTCTCAGTTGCTTGCCTATGGACTCTTTTAATCTCTCAAGGATGATTCTATTTAATACTTTTCCTGGCACTGATAGTAACATTATTCCTCTATGATTTGTGCACTCTTGTAAATTTCCCTTCTTAGGCAACTTGACCAGATAACCTTCCTTCCATTCTGCTGGTATTTCCTCTCTCTCTCCCAGACTTTGCCAAGTAGTTTGTATAATATCTCTGTAGAGGTATCAATGTCTGTTTGTTTCAAAGAATGTTCCCTGATTAAAAAGTGTTTTTAACAAAAACTTTCAAGTTTTCGTGATTCGTTCCTCGGGTGAGGGCGAAATAGAGCTGGCTGTTTCCGAAAACAGGTTCAGGAACGAAAACTCCTACCTGATCAAAAGATTGTCCTTGCGCCTTATTGATCGTCATTGCAAATGCTAAAATCACTGGGAATTGACGACGTCGTGCAACGTAGCAAAAAACATCAGCAACCTTTATTTTTTGCACTTTGGTGAAAGCAAATACGGTGGCATTCCTGATGGGCACTGCTAAAAGATAATTACACGTTTAAGGAACTCGGTTGGGATAAATCCTATGAGGGCACTGCGTCGTTATCATATATACTTAACTATATATAATATTTATAATAAACATCAGGTCGTTTTATAATTACATATTTGGTAGGAAACTGGTTGTGAATATATATACTGTCAAAAATATAATATTCTCTGTTTGAAAATATTTGTATTATTCCAAAAAAAAATAGAGTGGTCATGCAATATAAATTATTTATTTTTTATACGTCTTATTTCAGATTTTGAAAAAAAGTAACAATGTATTTATTTGGGTTTTAATCAATATTATAAAATATAATAAAAATAATTTTAAATCATTATTTGTTTAAAAGGAATATTTTATAAATATAAAGAAAATAGTGTTATCTTTTGAATATAAGATTAATTATTAAAAAAATATTGGTAATTTTATTACGTATTTCCGCAGTGATAATGGGTTATTAGAAGTCTTGTTTTTTTTTTTAAATTTTATAACTATTATTTTAGGGTTCCAACAATTAAGTAAATACTAACTGCTACGAATAGCATAACTTTTTTACTTTAAATAATTATAGTTATTATTAGTACATTATTACTTAGTAATTTATCATAATATTATTATTTCACGTGATCCCATTTTTATTATTTACCACGTACATTCTTAAAATTTTTACTTGTTTTCGTTTATTTTAATTATTATCTACTTATTACTTTTAATAATTAATTTCGTTTTAAATTCATAAAAACTGTAATATATTTTTTAATATTTTTATTTTTACAATAAAAGTTAATAAAATTTTTTTATTTTGTTTATCAATAAAAACTTAATAACAATTATTAAAAATGTTTTATAATCATTTTCACTTTCACTATTTTTAATTTTTTTTACAAAATTAATATTTGCGGTAACTTTTAATTAAACCGAATTTTCTTCAAGTTAATGTTTTATTAATTAATACCATTTTTTAAAAAGTATTTTTAATAAAAATACAATAAATTATATTATAAAAAATTAAAAAATTAAAAATTAAGTAATTAAATACGCCAAAATTTAATTTACCATATATAAAAAAAAATTGAAAAAAACTAATTGAAATAAACAATGAGTATAAGCTATTAGGTTTTTTAATATTATAAAATTAAAAAAAAAAATTGAAATTTTAGAAAAAATAAAAATTAAAAAATTTTTAAATATTTTAATTAATTTTTTTAAAATTTATTATTTATATATTAAAATTTTTTATATTTAATAAATTTTATTTTTTTAAAATATTTATTTTTTTATTAAAATTAAAAATTAATATTTTTTTTTTATAATATTTATTCATTTTTTTTTTTTAAAAAATAAATATTTATATTTTATTATTTATTTTTTTTTTTTTTTTTTTAAACTTTTAATTATTTAAAAAATAATTATAAAATAAAATTTATTATTTTTGAAAATTTTTTAATTTTTTTAAGGCCCTTAAAAATATTATCAATTTTTTTTTTTTATATTTTTTTTTTTTTTATATTGGGTTTAAAAAAATTTTAAATATTTACAAAATTTTTTTAAAAAATTATATTTTTTTTTATTTTAAAAATTAATTATTTAATTTTTTTATATAATTTAAATTTTTATAAAATTTTTTATTTTTTTTTAAATATCAAAATATTTTTTTTATTTAAAAAAAAAATTCAAAAAAAAAATAAAAATTTTTTTTTACATTTTAATTTATTTATTTTTTTTTTTTTTAAATTTTTTTTTTAAAATTATTTAAATTTATATTTTAAAAAAAAAAAAATGCATTATATAAAATTTTTTTCTAAAAAATTATAATAATTTTATTATTTATTTAATTAACCACAATTTTACAAAAAAAAATTCAAATATATTTTTTTTTATTGTTTTATTTTTTATTACAAAAAATTAATGTTTTTTTTAATTAATATTTTTTTTTAATAAAATATATAAACCAATTTTATTATTTTTAAAAAATTTTTTTTTTATTTTTTAATATATATTTTTTTAAAATATTTTTTATTTTTTTTTTTTAATGTTAATTTTTAATTTTATTTTTATTTTAAAATTATTTTTTTTTTAAATTTTTTTTTTTTTATTTTTATTTAAATTATTTTTTTTTTATTTACAATTTTTTTTTTTAAATTTTTTAATTTTTTTTTATTTATTTTTTTTTTTTTTTTTTATTTATAAATTTTTTTTAAAATTATTTTTTTAATAATAATTTTATTTTAAACCAAAAATCCCAATTTTATAATTTTATTTTATTTTTTTTTAAAAAATTTAAAAAAATTTTTTAATTTTTTAAATAATATTTTATTTTATCCCGCATTTAAATACCCAAATTTATTTTTTATTTAATTTTTTATTATTATTTTTTTTTTTTAAATTATTTTAAATACCCTCCTTAATTTTTTAAAAATTTTTACTAATTTTTTTTTATTTTTTTTTTTAAAACTTTTTTTTTTTTTAATTTTTTTTATAATTTTATTTTATATTAAAATTTTAATATTAAAAAAAATTTATTCCCCCCATTTTTTTTATTTTATTAAATTAAAATCGGTATTATTATTAAATTTTTTTTAAAAAAATAAAATTAATAAAAAAAAATTTTTTTTATTTTTTTTTATTTTTTTTTTTTATTAAAAAAATTAGAAAATAAAAAAAAATTTTATATTTTAAAAATAAATTAAAACTGCCCATATTTATTTTTAATTTTTTTTTTTTTATCTTATAGGAAAAAAAATTCTTTTTTTTATAAAAAAAATAAAACCAAAAAAACATAAAATTTTTTATGAATTATTTTTAAAAAACCATAGACAATTTTTTAAAAAAAAAATAATTTAAAAATTTTATGAGTAATATAATTACCCCCCCCCAAATTTTTTAAAAATATTTTTAAAATAAATTTTGCATCCCAAAATAAATTTAAAAAATATTTTTATAATTTAAAATAAAAATAAATTTTATTAAAAATTTTTTTATATTAATAATTTAAAATTAAAAAAAATTAATTTTATAAAAATTTTTAAATATTAAAAATATTATAAACAAAAATTTACTAAATATTTTAAATAATTATATTAATTTTTAATTTATTATAATTTTTTTTTTTTTTTTTTAAATATTTTCTTTTTAAAAAAAAAATAAATTAATATTTTTTTTTAATTATTTTTATAATAATATAATTATATTTTTTAAAAAATTTAATTATTTTTTAAATTTTTATTTTCTTTTAAATTTTTTTATTTATTAATTTATAAAAATTAAAAAAAATTATTTTTTATTTTTTTTAAAAAAATAAAATTAATTTTTTTTTTATTATTATATTTAAAAATATTTAATTTATTTTTAATTAATTTTTTTAAAAAATATTTAAATTATAAATATATTTTTATTATAAATAAATAAAAATTATTATTAATTTATTACCAGTATTAAAATTATTATTTTTTAAAAATTTTTATTATAAAATTATTTTAAATATTATACAAAAATTTTTTTTTTATTTTTTTTTTAAAATAATAACTTATTATAATATTTTAAAAAATTATAAAATTTTATAAAAATATTTTTTTTCCATTATTTTTTTAAATTATTTATATTTATTAATATTATCATTATAATAATTGTTATTTATATTATTACCATTAAACATAATAATAATAATAATAATTTTTGCTATTGCAACTACTATTATTACTATCATTAATATTGTAACTAATATTATTACTATTATTACTATTTTATTAATACTATTATTAATATTGTAACTATTATTATTACCATTATGACTATTATTATTATTAATATTGTAACAATTATGATTATTATTATTATTTTTTATAATTATATACTTTTATTAATATATACTATTTATAAAAAAATATTAAACAATTTATTTTTTAAATAAATATTTTTTATACTATATTAAAATTATTACTATTATTACAAATAAAACTGTTAATTATTAAAATTATATATATTATTAAAACCATATAATAATATAAATTTAATATTAACATTAAATTATCAATTTATTAAACAATTTTATTTTATTAAAATTATAATGTTAATATTAAAAAACTAATTATTATAATTTATTTTATAATAATATTATTATTATATTAAATAAACCATTAAAAACTATATTATTTCTATTATTACCATTATAATTATTATTTAATTATTATTATTATTATATTACATTACCTCAGCTGCTTATTTATCTGGTGTTCCTTTCGACGTTTTCTCCTCTCCTCTGCTTGTTGTGAGAGCTTCTTTTCACCCATTCTGAGGTGGCGCCGCAGATAGCATCGTCACTTGGTGCAATAGACAGTTTCATTCTCCCAAGTTTCTGGATTTATGTCCAGTGCCCTCATGTCTCTCATGCACACATCTTTGAATCTCAGCTGCGGTCGGCCAAATGTTCTTTTGTCATCTGCCAGTTGTCCGTAGAAGATATCTTTCGGGATGAGACCATCTTCTATGCGGCGGACATGGCCAAACCAGCGTAGTCTACGCTGTCTAAGCAGTGTATACCTGCTTTGAAGGCAAGCACGTGACAACACCTCGATATTTGTCACTTTTTCTTTCCACGAAATGCCGAAGCTGTGGCGTAGACATTGTAGATGGAAGGTATTGAGCCTTGTTTCTTGCTTTGCATAGGTTGTCCACGTCTCGCTGCCATGCAGAAGTGTGCTGGTGACACAGGCGTTTATATACCGCTGCTGTGGTCTTCATTGTGAGTGTGGATTTCCTCAAACATGCAATGTGACTGTGAGGCGGGCAAAGATAGCTGCAGCTTTGCCAATGCGGCTGTCAATTTCTGTGTCCAGTGAGAGTTTGTCATTGATGGTAGACCCCAGGTATGTGGAGTGGTGCACCACTGCCAACTCATAGTTATCGATAGTGATAACTGGTGCAGCACCCACATCCTGACTCAGCACATTTGTTTTCTTTAGACTTATTGTGAGGCCAAAGTCCTTGCATGCTTGGGTGAAGCGATTCATCAAGCTCTGAAGCTCCTGTTGGCTTTGAGTGACGACTGCAGCGTCATCAGCGAATAACAAACCTCTTATATTGACCCTTCTGATTTTTGTTTTTGCCTTCAGCCTTGAAAGATTAAACAGACGGCCATCTGACCTAGTGTGAAGGCATATTCCTTCAGTTTTGCGAGATTGAACAGACGGCCATCTGACCTAGTGTGAAGGCATATTCCTTCAGTTGCATCTCTGAATGCATGTTTCATGAGTAAGGCAAAGAAGATCCCGAAGAGGTTTGGAGCCAGAACGCAGCCTTGTTTAACGCCACTGCGTATGTCAAGGCTGTGATGTGCTTCCAGCATATTGGACTGTTCCCTTCATGTCTTCATGGAATGACTTTATCATTTCCAGCAATTTAGCAGGGCAGCCTATTTTCAGGAGGATTTTGAAGAGTCCATCCCTACTAACCAGGTCAAATGCCGTTGTGAGGTCTATAAAGGCGATATATAAAACCCTTTTATGTCTGTTGTTGATCTATCAGCTCGGAATCCACACTGTGACTCTGGATATATGCGCTCAGCCAACTTGTGTAGTCGCATTAAGATGACTCTGGCAAAAACCTTACCAACCACATTAAGAAGAGAGATGCCTCTGTAGTTATTGCAATCATTTCTGTCTCCTTTATTTTTATACAGTGTTACAATCTTGGCATCTCGCAGGTTTTGAGGAATAGTTGTCTCTTCCCAGCACTGGTACAGGACCCTAGGCAGGGATGTAATAGCGTGCTCTTACAGCATTTGATTAAATAATTTTTGTGGTGGGTAGGTTTCCTATTTTTTTAATTTGTTCGGGGTTGGAGTGGCTAAGGGGTATGTCGTCAAATTCTATGGGTACCGGGTTTTCACCCAGTACGGGGAATATAACTGATGAAAATTATTTTATTAACCAGTGATTCCTGATGATGTCATACTCCTCCCTGATCTACGCGGATAACGGCGAAAACATAGGAGGTCCAGTGTGCTAGTTGCACACGTTAAAACTCCCCTGGCAGTTGGAAATCATAAAGAGTAGGCCATACGGCCTCTGTCCTGGCAAAACTTACACATTTTAGAAATACACAAATATTCTAGTCTGTCGTGCATGGACATTCATGTATTCACAGCACTGTTTACTTCCCTTGTACAAACATCGCGTACGTTAACTATAGCACGTTTCACTAGCTTTGCCCTCAAACAAATGTAATTATCTGATTAACCGTCTAACGTATTAATGCCATTTTTTGCATTCGATGTTATATTGGGTTAGACCCAACAAATATATACTTTATATATGTGCATCTTGTCCAGTTCCCATAAACGGATGAAATCCTTTGATCTTTGTCGGCATACTAATTATTGTGTATCGAGAAAAGAAATTTTACCACTTCATGCAAAGATTCTGTGAATTGATTAGGCATAGGCGTGTCTACTATTACAATAATGTGGCCATCACGTTTGCAATTGAATACGTGTTGAAGATGATTTCTTAAATGATCTGCATGCGAAATACTCGTGACATTGTTTGTCATTGACATTTAATGCGCTACCAAACTGGACCTTCCTTGATCTAATTATTTCAATGGGTATCATCTCTTTGTGGTTCATAAATATCATAATGGAACGTTGCTCCTCTAATGTGCTTGTAAATAACGGTAAGGTCATCTTTAAAGAAATTAAACTTCATCCGAATCATAATCAGATGTCTCTGAGAAATTGAAAATCAATCTCGGCTGAATGAAGGACAAACCATCATTCTTCCAATATTCCTCTTCCTCTTGTAACACATGGTTCTCACTTTTCTTCCAATAATCCCTGGCTATATTGGAGATGGCGGCTTTTATAAGTATACTGCTCAAAAAAAGTTAAAGGCCACTTTCAATTTTTAGGTCATTTCAACTAAGCTATTTTTTTTTAAACCTGAACACTCAGTCAAAAAAGTTTTGCTGCATTTTGTTGCATGCTTAAACAATGTTTGTTAATCTGACAATAAATCAAATTTGTGTTACGTGTGTGTACCTCCAAGGTCAATCAAATGCACGTGGTGGAAAGGGAAATAATGCATGTTTGAAAATGCTTCCTATGGCAAAGCCTGTTGATAACATTGCTGAAATTTGCTTTTCACGTGCAAGTCGTGACTATGGTGAACACATTTCACCCACTTTTCGGAAGGAACGGGCAATGGGTATGTTTGTAATATTTACTATTTTAGCCATGGCTCAGCGTGTCTTGCCGTCTTGTGGTAGACCTTGGATGTCCTGACCTGCGTTATTCTGCGACACTGCCGGTTGCATTATAACGATCACGCAGAGTTTTTATGACAGAGTGGGCAACTCCTAATTTCCTAGCAACTTCTCGCAGCCCTGCATCATCCTGCAGCCATGCCATCGCTCTCCATCTGTCAACATTGGTCAAGCGTCTTAGCTGAGCCATGGCTAAAATGGTAAATGTTACAAACATACCCATTGCCCGTTCCTTCCAAAAAGTGGGTGAAATGTGTTCACCATAGTCACGACTTGCACGTGAAAAGCAAATTTCAGCAATGTTATCAACAGGCTTTGCCATAGGAAGCATTTTCAAACATGCATTATTTCCCTTTCCACCACGTGATTGACCTTGGAGGTACACACACGTAACACAGATTTGATTTATTGTCAGATTAACAAACATTGTTTAAGCATGCAACAAAATGCAGCAAAACTTTTTTGACTGAGTGTTCAGGTTTTTAAAAAAACAGCACAGTTGAAATGACCTAAAAATTGAAAGTGGCCTTTAACTTTTTTTGAGCAGTATATTTCAACATCTTTTAATTTGAACGTTCTATTTTCTGTTGCTACCTGTTCCTTAATTTTAGCCCATACTAATTCTATTGGGTTTAAGTGAGAATGGTAAGGAGGTAATCTTAAACATCTGTGACCATGTTCATGGATTGCCTTGTCTATGTGAAATATCTTTGTATGCTGTGTCTTTTTTTACAATTCCAAGTAATTCAGGTTCATGGACATTTCATTGAATGGAATGTTGTTTATGGTCAGCCAAATCTTTATTACATCTTTAATACTTGGTGAATTAGAAACTTTATCTTCTGGTGCCAATACGTTGTGATATGAGGCATTGTCCATTATCAAACACCACGGTCTATCCAAGGAAGGAAGTACATGATTCACAATCCAATCTTGAAATATCTTGCCATTCATCTCTGCATGGTAATCCCTATTATCTGTGGATTTTGAAACAAATATGAGTTCAGTATTATTTAGAAGCCCATGATGGCTGCTTCCTGGATGTGCAATTATTAGGCGCTGTCCTTTGCTGCTTGGTACTAGTCTCTTAGTTGTTCCATCAGATGATTGCCATTCTCGTTCATTACTGTGGTGCGCATTGATCCAAGTTTCATCTAAATACACAAAATCATAACAATCTCTTCTCATTTCTCTGACCTCGCGTAAATATTTGCTTCTCATTGCAACTATATGAGGCTTCTCACAAATAAGGTTTCTACCACCAACATATTTTCTAAAAGTGAATCCCAAACTCCTAATAGT
Organism: Oreohelix idahoensis; assembly: GCA_024509875.1. NCBI lineage: Eukaryota > Metazoa > Mollusca > Gastropoda > Stylommatophora > Oreohelicidae > Oreohelix > Oreohelix idahoensis. Next base: position 398,344 of record JAMPIV010017018.1, read on the forward strand.
CCTCCATAGCGTAGATTTGGAAATATCAATGTCATTATTCTTTCTTAACCAAATTTTCAATTTCCTTAAAGTCACTGCCTCATTATTGTGAAACATATTGCAAATTTCTCTGCGGATCAATTCTCTGTCAAAATTATCCACCACTCTTGGCCTAATTTTCGTGTGTAAAACACTGGAATTAGACATTTCAGATGTCGCTATCCAGCGGTGCAATGATCGTTTGCTTATCCCCAAGGTGTGAATAGTCCTCTCTTGTGGGTTTGAAATAGAATGATATAGTTTTCCTCGAGTAGCTTCATTGCAGAAATACTTAAAAAATCCTATTTGTGATTTGCTGTAATGTCATAAAATGTACTCGCAGACTCATTTTTCCTTCTTAACCACACAATAATTTTTGTAGACACACCTCTGATTGACAATGTGTGCGTTTGCACCGGATATAAACTGTTTTATGTTCAAGAAGTGCGATTTCACGCAATTTCACTCAAAAATCATGCCAATTGCTTGATAAACCAAAAATGTGCAAATGAGGTCGTATAATTTACTGTAGACATTTCAATATGTGTGCGTGTGATGTGTGTTGGCAAGTAGGATTTTATATTATATCGCAAAGAAACGAAAATTGAAACCAATGGCCGCATTTTAATGAAAAATTTAATTCATAGGGTCTATACCATTTCAAATTCACACACAAAATTTCACTTATATGCGTTATATATTCGCTGAGATATAGCATTTTGAAATTGGGCAAAGCTAGTGAAACGTGCTATAGTTCCGTCCTAGAATAGATAAAAAGTGGCACAATAAATGGAAAAGTTACAAAGTGACGCAATAAATGGAATAGTTAAAAAGTTACGTAATAAATGGAATAAAAAGTGACGCAATAAATGGACGAGTTAAAAAGTGAAGCAATAAATGAACTTGTTAAACATTGACGTAATAAATGAAAAAGTTAAAAAGGGACGCAATACATGGAATAGGTAAAAAGGGACTCAATGGATGGACTAGTTAAAAAGTGAAGCAGTAAATGAACTAGATAAACAGTGACCCAATAGATGGAATAGTTAAAACGTGACGTAATAAATGGAATAAAAAAGTGAAGCAATGAAGGGAATAGTTAAAACGTGACGCAATAAATGGAACAGTTAAAAAGACACGCAATAAATGAACTAATTAAAATGTGACGCAACAAATGGAATAGTTAAACAGTGGCGCAATAAACGGACCAGTTAAAAAAGTGAAACAATAAATGAACTAGTTAAACAGTGACGCAATAAATGGAATAGTTAAAAAGTGACGTAATAAATGGAATAAAAAGTGGCGCAATAAAGGGAATAGTTAAAAAGTGACTCAATGAATGGAATAGTTAAAAAGTGATGCAATAAATTAAGTAGTTACAAAGTGACGCAATAAATAAACTCTTTACACTGTGACACAATAAATTGAATAGTTAACAAGTGACGCAATAAATGAACTAGTTAAAATACGACACAATAAATGGAATAGTTAAAATACACACAATAAATGCAGTAGTTAAAATGTAAGAACTTTGAAAATCTACCAAGCTGAGAACGAAGAGGAAAGTACGGAAAGTCATAACATTAACTTGTACACAGCAACAGGATTTAACGCATGAGTCAATTGATTAATAAGACATTCAATGCTTTTTTTTTTTTTTTAAATAAAGTTTTGACTCGTCTTGGCGAGGAGCGTCCCGTTCAACCTAGTCGGTTATATTAGGGCGCATGTCCAAATATAAAAAAACCCTTAGGTATGATATGTAGAATTACACATTCAATGCTCTGATTAAACATGTTTACATTTATAAATGGTAACTGATTCAATAAAACACTGTCTTACGTTTATAATTGCAAACTATTTAACGCATTACTTAATTATTGATCTCGTGTGTACTGTATATTGGGGATATACATTTGTAACATTTTCTAGCCGATCAATAATTTCTTTGGCAGTGGATACAATTTTCTGTTTGTTTGAAGTTCCTCGACGATAGAAAAGGTGGAGAAACTAGAGTCGACAGTGGATACAATTATTTTTGGAGTTCTTGACGATATAAAAGGTAGAGAAACTAGTGTCAACAGGGGATAGTTGAATGCAGAAGGTACGAGTTATAAACTGACACGGGTGGTGTAGATCGAATTGATAATTTTTTAACAGGAATCGATCTTTAAAAAAAAAAACTAAAAGAAAACCCACCAGGAATTGGTAATTTTATAAAGAGAATTACACTACATTCACGAAAACACAGTAAGACGTTCAAGGGGGGTTAATTACAATACAGAAGAAAAATCATCTTACTTGAGGTGCTGATCTATGGTGTAGCAGTCGGTCGGTTGTGCTAGAGATGCCTTTCTTATCTCCCTTGTTTTAAAAGCTCTTTATTTAGCATAGAGCCACAAATGCAGCTGGTACTGTTACTTGAAGCATGCATCATATCACATGTTCCTACTGTGGTGGTTTCTGTAGTAATTTGTTTTACACGATGAGGTTGATAGACACATGCATAAGGTAATATCAGTCTTCTTTTTCAAATTGTATAGATCATCTATATTCCAAAGATGTATATTATTTATATCTTTTGAATAATTTAGATAATAGAAATCTTGGAAACGTAGACTTGAATAGATGTGGCATGAGAAGCAATAGAAAACGAAAAATGTAAGTAGGATATATACGAGTTATATTTATGTTGTCATGGGAGCCGCGCTAGTGTAATGGTTACCACATTGTGCTGGCGATCAGGTGTTCAAGGTTCAAGCCCGGGCGTGAGCATTTGAAGTTGTGTCATCGACCGGGATTTTGACTGAATAACCTGAACGGCTCCTGAGATAAACCCTCTGTGGATGGGAAGGAGCGAAGCTCCTGACCGGGTTGGAAGGAAAGTCCACAGGCTCCCCAGCCTCGCAATGACATGTTATTGGGCCTAAGGGCTGAAAGCCCAAGTGCCGCTGGTTAAGAAAAAATATATATATATATATATTTTCACGAACAGTTTGAGAGTGGTTGTTGTTACATGTGCCCCGCAGAGAGAGGCATTGGTTAGGGTGAAAGAGTATGACATATGATTGGGGGGTGGGGGGGGTATGTTAAAGAGTGAGTGTATTTGTGTGAAGCCCACATTATGTTTACATGAGGTGTTGTGAGCTGTTGGTGTCTAATCAAGCTGATATGTTGACAGTGTGAGTGAATGTCAGGATATGAGATGTTGTGAGCTGTTGGTGTCTGATCAAGCTGATATGTTGAAAGTATAAGTGAATGTTAGAACATGAGTTATTGTGAGCTGTTGGTGTCTGAACATGCTGATATGTTGACAGTGTGAGTGAATGTCAGGATATGAGATGTTGTGAGCTGTTGGTGTCTGATCAAGCTGATATGTTGAAAGTATAAGTGAATGTTAGAACATGAGTTATTGTGAGCTGTTGGTGTCTGAACATGCTGATATGTTGACAGTGTGAGTGAATGTCAGGATATGAGATGTTGTGAGCTGTTGGTGTCTGATCAAGCTGATATGTTGAAAGTATGAGTGAATGTTAGTGTGGTAAAGTGGGATGTTATAAATATTTATAGGGGACTTATTGTACTGACTGAGATCAGCTGTGAAGGTATCTATATCTAATAAGAGTAGTGTATTATAGATAACCTTACTTACTGCCACATATGTATACCTCAGTCAGAATTATTCTGGAATATTGTGATGACTACGTTATATGTCTAGGGTATGTGTATGATGAAGTGTAAGTCATAACAACAACAGACAGATAAACAATTTAATTTATTCCACCACACTTGACAACACTGTGACACTCTCATACATATAACACTCTAAGAGGATATCTTAAAGGAGTCACTGATAACTTTTCAAATAACAATATGTATTCAGTGCTGTCATGAATGTATATGTGTCCTGATTCAAATACAAAGGGAACCAGGAATCACAATCAATTTTAATTACAAGTTATATGTACAGAATTTATTAATATGATTCTTGTAGTGACATATATTATTAATGGTATCCTATGTGTGTCAGTTGTGTAGTGGTAATATGAGGTAATACTGGTTTTGTTTTGTTCAAGCTCTGTTGGTATTTGTCATCATGACTTCAATAGTTTGTTTCTATTGGAACTAGTATTGGAGATGTTCTCAGTTCCTGGTATTAAAACAATTAAATTCCCCTCTTAATTTTAGTTTATAATGTCATTTTAAGATGGGGTACATAATGTTGAGCTCCATGGCCACACTCTCTTATCTTGCGTGATGACTGCAGTAAAAGACTCCTCTGCTCGATTATTTAAATGAGTTCTGGAGCCACCCCACTGGTTGCTATATGGACCAAGGAGTATGCTGTCCACCTCTGGCTTCAGCAAAGCTCTGACCAGGTGCTGCTCAATAACTTTAAGACCACGGTCCCACAATTCATGGAAATAATAATAAACAGTTTCGTTGACTGGCAATGAATATAGCACAACTCCGATCTGCCGATGTCCCAGGCTTTATTTTATAAAAAATATACACTGGTGCTCAACGTACTGTTTCTTAGTAGGTTTATTACAAGATGTGGCAATGAACAGACGCTCTGAATTGAGTATATTCGTAGCTCTACCCAATCAAACCATGTCTACACATCTTTTCAAAAAAGTACCCCTTTCTCACGTTTTCCCTGACAACACAAGATAGTATTTATAGTCCGACCAATCGTGTTTAGTCTTTCATTTGTTGCGCTCCAATCAAATAGGAGTTAACATGGTAGGCTATTTCCGTAACGTAATGTTTTTTCAAACACGTTATAAAAAAATTTTATGAGCAGAAATGATTTCATGCTGTCAGGCACCCCCACTATTTTATTTTGGCCATAACTTGGTAATTCCTAGACTATTTGCGTAACGTTTTACATATTCTTTGTCAGCAAACCCTAAGGAACCCAAATATACGAATTTAAGGGAGCTAGGTGGCTGCGTTCAAAATGTGCATTTTCTACCACCTCCTGTTCACTTCAATCCCCATGTGGTGTCTGGGTACTGTCATGTTTTCAAACGTAAACCCATCTAATGTCATCTTTCCCAATAAGCGTTTTTCAGGATTTTAAAACCTAACTCTGGTATGGGTAGTGAATTTTATCACTGTCGATTTGAAATAAAGTTAGTGCATGTGGCCTTACAGGCGTGATGGCAGCAATTGTATATCGCGCGACGCGTGTTTAGTGTTGCAGGTGTCCCTGCTTTCTGCCTCTCCCTTCTCTCTATCCTTTAGTCCATCTGTCTTTTAGTTACACCGTGTAGAAAATGGAATGAATGAAATATTAAATTTAGGTCATTGATCAGCTTGCGTATCTCAAGGTTTTTCCAAGAAATACAGTACACGTTTCATTGAAGAAAGCGTGCAGCGACACAGTAGGCTTTTACTATCAACGTGAAAGCGTTACAATTTGCCGACGAAGTAGAAAACAAGGGGGATTTCGAGTACAGTCATTGTGACAGCACTGTTCTTTACCATTCTTCTTTCCTTTTATTAAATTTATTTGTTATGCTTTGCATTTACGTTTTAATTTATATATGGGGATTAGAATAATTCACGACATCTCCCCTCTTAAAACAGACATTATATGTCAGTCCTTTATTCTATATACACATAGAGAAATTTATTATTATTTCTGGGGTTTACGGTGATTTTCATCACACGGATGGCGGCTTAAAAAATCCGCTCCCAAATTTGTTTTTCCAGATATATACTCAATGCTAAAATTATAGGGAGCCAAAAGCAAGGACCATCGGAGTAACCTAGAGTTCTCATGCCTAGCCTGGGCTAGAAACGATAAAGGTTTGTGATCCGTTTGCAACTTAAATGCCTTCCCATACAGATAAATATTGAATTTCTTTATTGCCCATATTACTGCAAGACATTCTTTTTCGCTAGTTGAGTAGTTGATTTCAGCTTTATTCAATTTTCTGCTAGCATATGCCACTGGGCTTAATTCCCCATCCAATGCATCTGATTTCTGTAGTAGAGTTGCACCCAACCCAATATTACTGGCATCCGTCCTTACTATGAATTCTTGACTTAAGTCAGGTAATTTCAAAATAGGTTTACTTGTGAGCTTTTCCTTCAATTCTTGGTAAGCCATTTCACATTGTGGTGTCCATGTAATGCGATCTGGATGTCCTTTACGTGTCAAATCAGTTAACGGTGCACATATGGAATTAAAGTTTTTGATATACTTCTGGTAGAAACCACATAATGAGACAAAGGATCTCACGTCCTTCTTGGTTTGTGGTCTCGGGGCTTTCTTTAGTTTCTCTAAATTCTTTGGGTCAGGGGTCATGTTTCCCTGATAAACTGTGTGTCCCAAAAATTCCAATTCTTTACATCCAACGCAACATTTGGTTGGTCGGGCTGTTAAATTTGCCTCCCTAAGTTGATCAAACAGCATCTTCAGAGAGTCAATGTGTTCCTCAAATGTTTCTGTTGCTATAAGGATATCATCCATGAAATTTGTTATACATGGATTATTCAGAGGGTCCAATAATTTTCTCATCATTCTAGAGAAGACACTAGGCGCATTCTTCAATCCAAATGGCAATCTATTAAACTCATAGTGTCCTTCTGAGGTACTAAAAGCTAGGTATGGTCTAACCTCAGGCTTTACTGGAATCTGATAGTATCCTTTACTCAGATCCACTTTTGAGAAATATTTAGCTTTATTTAGTCTGGCAAACAGCTGATTTGTATCCGGCAATGGATCCACCTGTCCTTCTGTAATAGCATTCAGTCTCCTGTAATCTATACAGAGTCTATGTTCTCCAGAGGGCTTCCTTAAGAGTACTACACCGGAACTATATGAGGATTCACTGTGCGAAATAATTCCTTCCTTCAACAGATAGTCTATCTCTTCCTTCAAAGCTTTCTCCTTAGCAAACGGAATCGAATATGGTTTCATACAGACAGGTGTGGGGTCTATCAGTTTCATATCATATTCCAATAGGTTTGTATGCCCTGGTCGGTCTGTTAACACCTCTGCATGATTATTTAGAACCTGTTGCACTCTCTCTTTCTGAGTTTTCGTTAAATGTGTACTGATTTTCACCTGTGCTGCTGTCTCACAGGGGTGTAATGGATATTCAAATGATGAAAGGGGTTCCTTTTTCATCTCCATGGCGATGGACAAGGTCAACAAGTGTGTCTCTTCCTGATGTTCTCTTTCCAAATATTTCTTCAGGAGATTCACATGATAGATTTTTTCTTTCCCCTTCTTATCTATCTTATAATTTTTTCTAGACACCTTCTCTAAAACTGTATATGGACCTTGCCATCCAATCTGTAACTTATTCTGACTCCCGGGGAGAAGAAGCAGTACCTTCTCTCCCACAGCCAAATCTCTGTCTTTCGCCTTCCTGTTATAATAGGCAGCATGTTTCTTCCTGGCTTTTTTCAAATTTTCATTGGCAAGTTTCCAGCCAGTTTTTAAACGAGTGGTCAGCTCATTCACATATTGGTATGAAGATGTAATGTTTTCCTCTGCCTTTTCATCAGTTCACGTTCTTAACAAAGCTACATATGGACCTTTAATTTTGTGGACCTATTTGTCCATGCACCGGTATGGTCTCTTCCACTGGAAGCGCTATAGTGATGATTTTTCTTCCCTGAATTATCATTCACAAAACGACCGCTACCAATTCTTTTCCTGGGGCTTTCTCCCCACTTAAAATTCTTGATGAGAGATTTCCTCTCTACATCCTCTTCCTCCAGTTTGTTTAAGTCCGATTGAGGGATTTTCGGCTTATCCGGGGGTAAGACATCTTTTTGCACTCTCCGCATAGTGGCCATTGTAAAACAGTTAAGTGAAGCTTGTCCGTGAAAAGGGGCTTCCCATTTCATTTGGTCCACTTTATCAAATTTATATTTCTTTTTATGGTCAGGCCTAATTTTGCCCCTTGGCGTGTCCAGGTCCTGATCAATGTTCCCACTTGTGGGTGTTCCCTCATGTGCTATGCTACACCTTTCTACAAAATTCTCAATGTCCCATCTTGCTTTGGGCCAATAATAATTGTGAGCCACCTTTTGGATGATGGTACCTATTTTCTCATGGTCCCCATCTGGTTTCACATGTAGGCTCCTTATTAAGTCTGCCCTATATCTTTTTGGAAGAACCAGCTGTCCGTGACCTTTGGATCTAGCTCCAGTCTTCCTATACATCAACTTGTTTTTCATGTAAAAATCTCCCTTGCCTGGAGTTGTATGACAAGTTGACAATTTCCTGAAACAAGGCTTGAGGGTCTTGTCCCCAGCCTGTGCCTTCCTCATCTCTTCTGGAGTGGTATCCAACATAATATCCTCCTCCTGTCTTGAGGTCGACCTGACCTGAAGGGTTGCCATGTACACAGGTTTCCTTCTACAATGGTCAGTGTCATGATTGTTCATCTTACAATTTTTACACCACCTTTTTCCTTGGTTGTAAGATTTTCTTTCATCATATTTCCTTTCATCGAATTGTGGGGTTTTATTTTTATTTTCATACCGTGGCCTATCAAACTGGTGCTTACCTTTGTTTTGATCCCTAGGATCAAATTTATTAAAGTTCTGTGGTGCCCTAAAGTTATCCACTTGTTTCTTTTTATTACCTGTTACATCTGCTTGAGCTGCTTGATACCTTTCAGCAACATTTAGCAACTCACCCAGCCTCTCTGCACCTTGTTCCATGAGAAACTTTCTCAGGTCTGGAGCCATGGACTCTCTTAATTGCTCTATAAGGACCATTTCCTTAAGATCTTGGGTTTTCCCCAGAGAAGTCCATTTCTCCAAGTATGTCTCTATTCGTGCAGAGAACTGGTGAAACACCTGACAGTAGTTTAGCATTCCTAAATTTTTTCCTATAAAATTCTGCATTCTTTTCATATCTTAACAAAAGAGCCTGCTTTAGCATGTCATAATTTTCCTGATCACTTCTGCTCATTTTTGCAAAAACTTCATAAGCTGCCCCACGAAGTCCCTGAGATAACTTTAAGCTCCACCTTTCTCTCTCTAACCCATATGTGGTAGCTAATAGTTCATACCTATTTAGATAGCTCTCTATATCATCGTCTTTCTCAACAAAATGATCTAAATGAAAATTCATAGCTGAGGTTGAGGCTCCCTGGCTAGCAGTGGCATCAGAGGCAAAGGGACTGGCACCATTTTCAGGAGCATGGCCTTGAAACTCAAACTCCCTTAGTCGTAACTCATGTTCCCTTTGTAATCTCTTCTCCTCCTTTTCTGCTTCCCTCTCTGCAGTCAATCTTCTTTCTTCTGCTTCCAATTTCTTAGCCTCAGCCTCAATCTGCAACCTCTTAGTCTCAGCCTCTAATTTTCTTTCGGCCTCTTTTTCTAATCTTCTTTCTTCCCGTTCAATATATTTGTCACATTCAGCAGTGACATAAGAAATCATAATTTGCCCGTCCATTCCTAACTCTTTCGCAGTCTGTACAGCAGCAGATCGAAATTTTGCCAGGTCGGCCATTGTCTAACAGATAAATGTCTAAACAATTTTATCTATGACTAATTAACTCAAGACAACACAGGCACTGTGAGCTCAACCTTATTTATTTTCACCCAAGGATACCTTTTAATTCTTATTATTCCCTGAAGTGAGTTACCCCCAATATTTGTAATAGGGAAAGATTCAAAATCCCGAGGGCGAGACCCCAATATATGTGGTAAAGTGGGATGTTATAAATATTTATAGGGGACTTAGTGTACTGACTGAGATCAGCTGGGAAGGTATCTATATCTAATAAGAGTAGTGTATTATAGATAACCTTACTTACTGCCACATATGTATACCTCAGTCAGAATTATTCTGGAATAGTGTGATGACTACGTTATATGTCTAGGGTATGTGTATGATGAAGTGTAAGTCATAACAACAACAGACAGATAAACAATTTAATTTATTCCACCACACTTGACAACACTGTGACACTCTCATACATATAACACTCTAAGAGGATATCTTAAAGGAGTCACTGATAATGTTTCAAATAACAATATGTATTCAGTGCTGTCATGAATGTATATGTGTCCTGATTCAATTACAAAGGGAACCAGGAATCACAATCAATTTTAATTACAAGTTATATGTACAGAATTTATTAATATGATTCTTGTAGTGACATATATTATTAATGGTATCCTATGTGTGTCAGTTGTGTAGTGGTAATATGAGGTAATACTGGTTTTGTTTTGTTCAAGCTCTGTTGGTATTTGTCATCATGACTTCAATAGTTTGTTTCTATTGGAACTAGTATTGGAGATGTTCTCAGTTCCTGGTATTAAAACAATTAAATTCCCCTCTTAATTTTAGTTTATAATGTCATTTTAAGATGGGGTACATAATGTTGAGCTCCATGGCCACACTCTCTTATCTTGCGTGATGACTGCAGTAAAAGACTCCTCTGCTCGATTATTTAAATGAGTTCTGGAGCCACCCCACTGGTTGCTATATGGACCAAGGAGTATGCTGTCCACCTCTGGCTTCAGCAAAGCTCTGACCAGGTGCTGCTCAATAACTTTAAGACCACGGTCCCACAATTCATGGAAATAATAATAAACAGTTTCGTTGACTGGCAATGAATATAGCACAACTCCGATCTGCCGATGTCCCAGGCTTTATTTTATAAAAAATATACACTGGTGCTCAACGTACTGTTTCTTAGTAGGTTTATTACAAGATGTGGCTATGAACAGACGCTCTGAATTGAGTATATTCGTAGCTCTACCCAATCAAACCATGTCTACACATCTTTTCAAAAAAGTACCCCTTTCTCACGTTTTCCCTGACAACACAAGATAGTATTTATAGTCCGACCAATCGTGTTTAGTCTTTCATTTGTTGCGCTCCAATCAAATAGGAGTTAACATGGTAGGCTATTTCCGTAACGTAATGTTTTTTCAAACACGTTATAAAAAAATTTTACGAGCAGAAATGATTTCATGCTGTCAGGCACCCCCACTATTTTATTTTGGCCATAACTTGGTAATTCCTAGACTATTTGCGTAACGTTTTACATATTCTTTGTCAGCAAACCCTAAGGAACCCAAATATACGAATTTAAGGGAGCTAGGTGGCTGCGTTCAAAATGTGCATTTTCTACCACCTCCTGTTCACTTCAATCCCCATATGGTGTCTGGGTACTGTCATGTTTTCAAACGTAAACCCATCTAATGTCATCTTTCCCAATAAGCGTTTTTCAGGATTTTAAAACCTAACTCTGGTATGGGTAGTGAATTTTATCACTGTCGATTTGAAATAAAGTTAGTGCATGTGGCCTTACACGCGTGATGGCAGCAATTGTGTATCGCGCGACGCGTGTTTAGTGTTGCAGGTGTCCCTGCTTTCTGCCTCTCCCTTCTCTCTATCCTTTAGTCCATCTGTCTTTTAGTTACGCCGTGTATAAAATGGAATGAATGAAATATTAAATTTAGGTCATTGATCAGCTTCGTATCTCAAGGTTTTCCCAAGAAATACAGTACACGTTTCATTGAAGAAAGCGGGTAATAATACAGTAGGCTTTTACTATCAACGTGAAAGCGTTACAATTTGCCGACGAAGTAGAAAACAAGGGGGATTTCGAGTACAGGCATTGTGACAGCACTGTTCTTTACCATTCTTCTTTCCTTTTATTAAATTTATTTGTTAGGCTTTGCATTTACGTTTTAATTTATATATGGGGATTAGAATAATTCACGACAGTTAGAACATGAGTTATTGTGAGCTGTTGGTGTCTGAACACGCTGATATTTTGACAGTGTGAGTGAATGTCAGGACATGAGATGTTGTGAGCTGTTGGTGTCTGAACAAGCTGATATGTTGACAGTGTGAGTGAATGTCAGGATATGAGATGTTGTGAGCTGGTGGTGTCTGAACAAGCTGATATGTTGACAGTGTGAGTGAATGTCAGGACATGAGATGTTGTGAGCTGTTGGTGTCTGAACAAGCTGATATGTTGACAGTGTGAGTGAATGTCAGGACATGAGATGTTGTGAGCTGTTGGTGTCTGAACAAGGTGATATGTTGACAGTGTGAGTGAATGTCAGGACATGAGATGTTCTGAGCTGTTGGTGTCTGAACAAGCTGATATGTTGACAGTGTGAGTGAATGTCAGGACATGAGATGTTGTGAGCTGTTGGTGTCTGAACAAGCTGATATGTTGACAGTGTGAGTGAATGTCAGGACATGAGATGTTGTGAGCTGTTGGTGTCTGAACAAGCTGATATGTTGACAGTGTGAGTGAATGTCAGGACATGAGATGTTGTGAGCTGTTGGTGTCTGTACAAGCTGATATGTTGACAGTGTGAGTGAATGTCAGGACATGAGATGTTGTGAGCTTTTGGTGTCTGAACAAGCTGATATGTTGACAGTGTGAGTGAATGTCAGGACATGAGATGTTGTGAGCTGTTGGTGTCTGAACAAGCTGATATGTTGACAGTGTGAGTGAATGTCAGGACATGAGATGTTGTGAGCTGTTGGTGTCTGAACAAGCTGATATGTTGACAGTGTGAGTGAATGTCAGGACATGAGATGTTGTGAGCTGTTGGTGTCTGAACATGCTGATATGTTGAAAGTATAAGTGAATGTCAGGACATGAGATGTTGTGAGCTGTTGGTGTCTGAACAAGCTGATATGTTGACAGTGTGAGTGAATGTCAGGACATGAGATGTTGTGAGCTGTTGGTGTCTGAACAAGCTGATATGTTGACAGTGTGAGTGAATGTCATAACACGATGAGTGAGTTGGGACTGGTAGTTGAAGGGCAGTTGAATGAGGGGGCGTTGCCGAGTGAAGTAGAAAGTGAGATAGTGCAATTACGTTGTTGCTAGAACTGCAGGTTAAATGCAGTGTGGAGATGCTGCCGATAATGTATAGTAGGATAATGTTAATGTGTGAAGCCATGGGCTATTTGGTTTTGTAGCAGCGTGATGAAAAATATGCGAAAATTGTTCGCAGTGCTATTAATAGTAGCAGTTGTGCTGGAGGAACAGTGAATTGTCAGATTACCATTTGTATTATCTGCACCACGCTATCCAGGTGTTATTATGAAACGTTATTGATGTACTAAAATACTGAAGATTGACTCAGCAGTTATGATGTCCCATAATGTTTGTGCTTGTGAAGACATTATATGCCCAAGCTATAGTTGTGGGGCGGAGAACTCGACCGTGTAATATATATGTAAATATTAAGGAGCCTGTGGTCAGCACTTCAGATGACCCCCGTGCAAGACACCAACATCCAAGATTTTCATATGCTCTTTCTGTGGTTATTTCTGTAACAATTTGTCTTACATGATGAGTTCCCCTGCCTCACGCACAACCTCACATTAATTGGTTATTCCGTCATGCTTGTTAGAGCAATTGTATTTTTATCTCTTTGTGAGTACAACCTAAAGGCACCCATTCCCCATAAAATCACACATTATTATCTGATCTACACCTTGTGCGGAATTCTACATGGCGCAAATAATGACAATTTTGTAACCGTTTTCCGATGAGAATAGAATCCAAGTACATTTCCCCAGAGGTCTTCCGTCTATTTGAACAAATTAAATTGTTTCCTGCTTTCTAAAAAAACACAAGAAATAAAGTCCACTTTTTAAATTACCACTAATTTCTCTAGAAAAAGCCAAATTTGCGTCCAATTGAAGTATGCAAACCCAATTTGAACTGTTGTATCTGTTTGTTGAAGAAAGCTGTTTACAGTGTAACTGGGTTATCAGCCATTTTGTTTTAGTTAAAATAATTTGAACTACTTATGTTCCTTCTTCATGTAGGCTACATTGCCCGATGGCGTGTGTGATTACGTCTCTCCACAGCTTCCTGTCTCCTGTGCTGTTTATCACTTATGTTGTTGACTTCTTTCTATGTTATGATGTCTGATAAGAATCTTCTCTCTCTCTCTCTTTCTCTCTCTCGCTCTCTCTCTCTCTCTCTCTCTCTCTCTTGTACTTTACCTCTTCAAACACTTTATCAACACCGACTATCTACCCCCATAGAAGCAGAATGTTAGATGGGCCTGTGTGCACAATTCTTAAGCCTTTGAAAATAAAGTTCGTTCGTTCTTTTTCCCTTCAAACTTTCCTGCTGTCACAATATACTTCAACTTTCTTCTTCTCCTAATATGCCTACAGAAAGTGGATGCTTTCTGTCTAAAACAAGAAATAATCTCTGTTTGTGTCTTTTCATTTGTCTTTGTTTTACTCATGGCTTCTTTCAGGGCATCCTCATGACTTGTTTTATCTGCCCTTGGTATCCTTAACATTCCTTCATAAAATCATACCTCTGTGGCTGCCAGGGATTGTCTTGTTTGTTTATCAACATACCCACTACCCACGTCCGTATAACAAGGATTGACTCTATAAAACACTTCAGAATTGCACTACTAGGGTAGAAGAAAAGGTCAGACCAGGAACGCACACTTCTTAACAATGACAATCCATAAGAATGTAAAACTAGTCCCATTGAAGATACTATCGTATGGGATTGAAGTGTTAGAGACTTCACTTTACTACGTCCAGCTTTATGAGATGTGGTGACCAGTTCTCTTTCTCGCTGTCTTTTCCTTTCCTAACTCAAGAGCAGAGTCAGGGCCCATTTCATCATCACCATCATCATCATCTTTTGCGCTCCTTATGGAACATGAAACCATACTGTAGCTAGTCTTGAAGTAAGCATGCACTAATCATTGACATGCTGTGGTGCTTTCTATGACAGCTTATTTGACAAGATGAGGTTGCCAGCCCATTTGACAACCTCTTATTAGTCGCCTTCTACGACATGCATGAGGGTGTAAAGGTCCTAGTCTTCCTATGTCCCTTCAGAGACACCCAGGAACTATCAAATAACAGCTGAGTATACTGGAGCGAGACGCTGCCAGATTTCGATATCACAACCAGGTAACTTTGCTATGAGAGGTAAGCGATTTAACCACTCGGCCAATCGGAGCTGGAAAACGGATCAAAACAATTTTGGGAATATTTCCAGGCGCCATCAGTCTTGTCATTGGTTATTTAAGATACCGTTTTAATGAGAGTTATTAAGTGTGTAGAATCATTTCCTGACCCCCGTCTAGCAAATCCTGACCATAGCCTTCAATGACAGCATTATTTATCTTCCTGCGACAGTACCCGGTTCCTGAAGTGTTAGCATTTAAAAATGGTCTCTGTCGAGTTATAAGATGCTTGCTTTACGTCCGCTTCAAGTTCCTGCTGTGGTCGGAAATTCTGAACTTGTTTTCAAGGGACATGTTGCTTAAAAATATAGAATAATATATCCGAAAATGCACGCACAAGACACTCTTTCTTATACACACTTTTGTACACAATAGGCAGACGATACTGCCAGTGTCTGTCGCATACGCACACATACACGTGTACACACACAATCGACAGACGATACTGCCAGTACATGACACATAAACACACAAACATGCACACATATGTTGTAAATGTTACACACACACGCAGACCTGTACACAATCAACAGATGCTAATGCCAGTGTCTGATACACACACACGCGCATACAAACATGCATGTGCACAATCAACAGGCGATACTGCCAGTATCTGACACACACACGCGCACGCAAACACTCACACACATGTACAGAATCGACAAGCGATATGGCAGCATCTCTAAACATTGAAATTTGAAAACTGCTTTTTTTCCAGGTCACCTTGACATCTTACATTAAGCCCGATTAGCGCAGTTAACAAGAAAAGACACATTATTAATAATTTGGAACCGAAATAACAACCATCATAACAGCATTGATTTGTGCACTTAAAAGACGTTTGAACTTCCAGGCTGACAAATTCAAATAAGCCGGTGAGTACTCAGTCACCTTGGACGACCCCTTAGGGGCTTGACTTGTGAATTATGTTTTACTCACAAACACCATTAACAATCAGATAATACACAAGAAAGCAAACTCTATTTTTTGTTAACCTGGTTTCAATGTTTTTATCATGCCAGCTATAATTTGGCCTTGATCAGTTTCTCGAACTGTAAATTTTTTTTAAAAGGTTTTGTTTAAGTTCATCTTTTTAAGTAAGGAAATAAATGTTTGTTTGTTCTTTTTTTTTTTAATCAGTGAGATAGAACACAGGGGAGTGAACACATAAACCGACATTTGTCTTATCAAATTACCAATTAAATATTTATAAAATCGCTATTCGTACATATTTTTTTACTTAAAATAAAAACACAAGAATAATACTGTTTAACAACAAATACGTGCGTTAATTTGTATCTAAAAGTATAAAAACAGTTTTACAGTATAATATATATATATATATATATATATATATATATATATATATATATATATATATATATATATATATACAATATATATATATATATATATATATATACTGTATATATATATATATATATATATATATATATATATATATATATGAATATGATAATACTCTTTTTTAGGTCACCACGTTAATAAGGGCTTGATGAGATTAAGTGGTCAACTCAAACCCGGCACAGTGTTGGTCATATAGGTCACCTTGTCCCGGAACGTAATGAGGCCCCGACAAGAATGTATTGTTGACAATGAGTGTTAGTATGAGTGTCAACACGCGAATGCATAAATGGTTCTGTAGAGTTGACAAGTTGGTAATAATGCACTCATACCCTCACGGCTGGAAGTCAATGATAACTGGAACTACTGTGGACGTTATAGACAGTTTAATGATACACACTCTGACAGCACGGTTGACAGTCATTGGAACAGGTTGACACAACAAATCATTGGATACTTGACAAGTGGGTGGCAACAGCAATTTGGCAATCTCATAGCATGTAAATATAATCGGACGATAGGAGCAAATATATAGTTATGATAGTCTATCGTCTCATACCTCCACTGACTAGTCGCATCAGTTTGAGTTAACAATAATAATGGTCATCACAATGTTCCCTTACAGACCCTCTGCTGACTACGTCTTTCAGGCTAAGTCTTTTAGGCTTTAGCTTCAACAGGGTCTTTCTTTTAAGGTTGACAATCTCAATAACAAAGGGTAGACTTCAATACAATGTAGGTCCTGGTATCGCCATCAGGTAATAAGATATCTCCGTTCTCCGATTGACAATTCAAACAGACCAACAGTGGGATTCAAAATGGCGCCGGTCCCAGTGAGCGGTGTTCATCCAAAAGATATCCTCACTACAAATGAAAGTTCCGTTCATTTGCTCATCTATTTTTTTTTTTATAATGTCTTTAGGGTTTTCCATACCCATAAGGAATGTTACATATGTCCACTCATAGTGCTGCTAGTACAGGAATCGTCTACATACGATCCATCAAATATATAGATAGATGATATAACATCTATGGCGTCGTTAGGCCTAGGTAAAGTTTTAGAAAATGTTCCTTCTTTACCTTCAGTTCAGAAAATACTAGTAACTAGCACACTAGTAAATATAGGAGGGTTGATCAGTGAGTTAACAATTCACTATCGTAAAACAAGCTATTGTTACCGAAACAGAACCAGGCTCGACAGTAAACATGACTCACTCTAATATCTTGGGTGCTAAGGAGATTTTTAAAATTGGATAACGGAATGTAAGAACTATGTATCAAGACGGAAAATTGGAAGAAGTAATTAAAGAAATGGATAATTATAAGTTGGACATATTGGGTGTCAGCGAGTGTAGATGGACGGGGAAGGGCATAAAATATATTTCAGAAGAAAAAAAACAAATTATATACTCTGGTAGTAATGATAATCGTCACACAGAGGGAGTAGCCATCTTAATGACACAGAAAGCAGCAGCATCGCTTATCAGCTGGGTACCTATTAATGAGAGGCTCATATTAGCTAGATTTCAGACAAGATTTTTCAAGCTCTCAATTGTACAATGTTATGCACCAACTAACGACGCTTTTGATACCACACTTCTAAGTACCATCAACACAATACCCAAGCATGACATAATAGCAGTCATGGGCGATTTTAACGCCAAAGTAGGTGACAACAACGATGGAGTACAAAGATATCTCGGTACTCATGGCATAGGCTGTATGAATCAAAATGGCGAAAGACTTCTAGAATTTTGTGAAATATCAAACCTCGTTGTGGCAGACACCATCTTTCCACATAAGAATATCCACAAGATAACATGGAATTCACCTGATGGCAGAACTAAGAACCAGATAGATCACTTCTGCATAAGCACAAAATTTCGCTCATCAGTTCAAGACGTCAGAGCATACAGAGGTGCAGAGATCGGAAGCAATCATAACCTCTGCATAGCTAAACTGAGAATTAAACTGAAGAAGTTATACCAACCGAATAAAAATAGAAGAATAGATGTACACAGACTGCAATCAAATGATATGAAGGAGGAATATAATGTCAAAATGAACAACTATTTCGATGCTTTAGGCAAAATTGACAACGATGTCACCACCAAGACAATCGATACTAAATGGGAACAACTGAGAACAGCAATGACAGAAGCAGCTATAGCGACCACCGGATACCTATTACATAAGAAGAAAAAATGGATGAGAGAAGATACTTGGGATAAAATACAAGAAAGGAAAACAGCAAAACTTAAACTACTAGCGGCAAGTACGCATAATGCAGTTGAATCTTGCAAACTAACTTATAACTTGTTAAATAAAGAAGTACCAACGGGCTGATCACCCGTTTGCCAGTCACTTCGATTACGGAAACAACAGCAAATGGATTGATTTGCCGTTGCCCTAAAGACGCCAATAGGCGTGATGGGAAACAATGGCAAAGAAAACATATCTGCTGTTGCCCTAAGACGCCACTAGGCGTAACGGCCACCGACTGCTTTGACGGTCGGTGGCTAAGGACGGAAGAAGAGAAGAAGAAATAAAGAAGTGAAGACAAAAACTCGAAGAGATAAAAGACATTTCATCAATGAACTGGCCGTAGAAGCTGAAAATGCTGCAAGAACTGGTAATAGTAGGTGCCTTTATCAAATTACAAAACAACTATGTCACCAGCCTACTGCTATGGAAACACCTGTTAAAGGTAAATTAGGGAATTCAATACCAACAGAAAAAGAACAAATGAAGAGATGGGCTGAGCACTTCATGGAGGTGCTAAACAGACCACCACCAACAGTAACACCTGATTTTAATAATGAAACACCCACAACCACCTTGCCAATAACTTGCGATGAATTCACGCTGGACGAGATCAAACAACCCGTTAAAAGATTAAAAAATTTTAAAGCTGCTGGAGTTGACGAAATTTCAGGGGAAATGATTAAAGCAGTTAATGACAACAACCTCTTGAGAATTTTAGATATTATAAATGAAGTATGGAGAGAAGAACAACCACCACAACAATGGAAAGACAGTATTATTGTAAAGTTACCGAAGAAAGGTGATCTATAAGACTGTAATAACTGGCGTGGTATATCTCTATTATCAGTACCTGGAAAATTATTATGTTGCATGATGTTAGAAAGACTTAAATTGCATGCTGACGAAAAGATCAGAGAAGAACAAGCGGGTTTCAGGCCGAAACGATCATGTATTGATCAAATATTCACACTAAGAACAATTATAGAAGAATCAGTGGAAAGGCAATCGCCACTTATTATCACCTTCGTCGATTTTCAAAAAGCCTTTGATAGTCTACACCGCCCATTATTGTGGAAGATACTTACAATCTATGGTTTTCCAACAAAATATGTGAATATAATCAAAGCGCTATATGACAATGCAAGATGTTGTGTTAGAACAAATAAAGGGAATACAGAATGGTTTACAGTAGAAACAGGGGTGAAACAAGGCTGTATTATGTCACCACAACTTTTTGGAATAGCTATTGATTGGGTTATGAGAAACTATACCCACAATGAACAATTAGGTATAAATGGACAAATGGAAAATTCCTGGGGGACCTGGATTTCGCAGATGATGTAGCATTCTTAAGTTCAACACCAAGACAATCCCAAGAAGCAATAAATAATTTGTGTCATCTCTCGGTTAAAATAGGTCTCCAAATAAATGCCTCTAAAACTAAAGCTATGAACTTTTCTAACGAGTCCTTTGATATCATCTTGAACGGGGAAAAACTACAGAAAGTTGAAAGTTTCAATTATTTAGGCAGTAAAATGACTCAGGATGGTGACACAACAAGAGAAATCCATACTAGAATTGCTTTGGCAGCTAGCGCCTTCAATCGATTATCTAACATTTGGAAATTACGATCATTGAATATACATACCAAGCTTCGTCTGTTTAATTCAAATGTTATCTCAGTGTTAACATACGGCTGTGAGAGTTGGAAAATAACAAAATCATTGGAGAACAAGCTGAATACATTCGAGAACAAATGTCTTAGAAAACTCATGAACATCAGTTGGAAAGAATTCAAGACTAATCGACAAATAAGAGAAGACTCTAAGCAGAAATATGTCTCCGACTATATAAGGAAAAGACGATGGTCATATATCGGTCATGTCCTACGAATGCAAAACAACAGAATACCACTACAGGCGCTCACTTGGGTTCCTGAGGGTAAGAGGAAAAAAGGAAGACCAAAAGAAACACTCAGAAGAACAATAATAAGAGAAAGAAGAACGTTGGGCCTAAATAATGTGCAAGAGCTAAGAGGAGTGGCGTCACAACGAACAACCTGGAGAGCACTGGTTTCTGCCTTATGCGCCGTGTTTGGTGCTTAAAGAATTTATTATTATTAGCACACTAACATATATATTCTGGGAGAAGTATCGACCATCATAGTATACTGAGAGAAAACTCCTCTCTTCCCCAGAATCAATCACAATGACCAAAAACTTCGGACTCTCATATGTCCGACAGCCTTCAAGATCCGTCCATCATCACGGAAGCGCCCACGACGACTAATCGTCTCATTGGGCATGCGCTAATGTTAACCTTTCAACTATATTCAAGTGGGGCGACTATATATTTACTTTCACTCGAAGCAAAAAATGAGTATTTGCCCTTTGACTAGAGTTCTAATCTCAGACTCAAAATATTATTACCAAATATTTCCAAACATAACAAGTATACAAACAAATAAATATCTTCCTATATATATACATCTCTATCTTCATTGTCCCCAGTAATCTGTTGGTAACAATATACACTGTACTATTATTAATAAAAATAATAATAATAAAAACACGTGGTATTTACTTAATGTGTTCTTAAAAGGTAAGAAAATAAATAAATAATCTATGTAGCAACTACAATAGCCTTTTTCGTCTAAGCTACATTATTGTAAAGTTATCTATTACTTTGGGGAGCCGCGCTGGTGTAATGGTTAAGACGTTGCGCTAGCGACCAGGTTTTCAAGGTTCAAGCCCGGGCGCCGGCATTTGTAGGAGTGTCATCGAACCGGGAATTTGACTGAATAACCTCAACGGCTCCTGCAGATAACCCCCATGTGGATGGGAAGGAGCGAAGCTCCTGACCGGGTTGGAAGGAAAGTCCACTGTCTCGCCAGCCTCGCAATGACGTGTCATTGGGCCAAAAGGGCTGGAAAGCTCGAGTGCCGCTGGTTAGAAAAAAAGAAAAAAATCTATTACTTTATTATAATCTACTTCAGTGGCTAACTGTCTTTTAGTGGAGAACACAGCTAACCCCAACTGCCCCGGCCACAAGAACACAGATAACCCAGACAATCTGTCTTCAGTCAATGTAGAAAGCAAGAGTACTTTTATAAGTCTGTGTCGGTTAAATTTTGTGATTCCGCGAAAAGGCGCCACTTTATTCAAATCTAGAGGAGAGTAGAAAGCAATCCGCACACTAAGTAGTAATCAAACGTATTGTACTATTTTAAATTATCTTATGTTCACTATTTGTTAGCACTGCATGAAACAATTCTTATGAGTACGCACGATTTTGTGGGTGCCTGTGTAGGAAGGTGAATGTTTGAAGAAGTGCGTACACCTAGTTGCCCTACTGATAACACGCCGTAGAAGATAAGAAACAGACCAGGAAGAACAGGTGGGAAGTGGGGGAGGAGGAGAAGGAATTCATCGTTTTATAGACATACCTGGACAAATCATATGTGTAGCCTACGTGTAGCCTAAGTGTAGCCTAAGTATGTAAAAACCGACAAATATGCAAGCAGTCAAACGGCACCGATTGACTGTAATAATAACGCAGAATGCCATGGCCTTGAACGATGGCTCATGCAAGATTTTAAAAAGACCATTTTGCAAGACCTACTCGTCAGAGGTCGCTAAAGATTTCGTTGGTGGTCTGGAGAAGAAGGGACACTGCATTTACACATTATGGTAACTGGAAGAAAAAAAAACATATGACTCGTGTATTTAAAAACAAAATACAATTTTGCCTCGCTATGGTTCAACCTAGTCGGTTATATTAGGGCGCATGTGCAAATATAAAAGACCCTTAAATCGTGTAAGTTGTATTATGTAATGACTCGTGAAGCTCCAGTGAGTTTCTCAGACGGCATAGAAAGAAAAGGCCTACAGCTATCTCAAACATGTCATCAGAAGCGACAAATTCAAGTTTGTGAATGAGGCTGGCAACCTCATAATGGTAAACAAATTGCTACAGAAACCACCTTGTGACGTATAATGGAAATATAGCCTACAGTATCTGACGGGATTTCTCCCATTAGCGTTTTGTGATTTGCTATTAAAAGTCAAGCATTTTTCTGCCTGCGTTTACTCATTTTAATCCACGCCTCTTTTCCTCGAGACGTAAACAAACGGAACGTTTACAAACTTCCGCGACCTGCCAGTCATAACAGGGAGCGTACCTGGTTTGTTTACCTGAGTTTCTCACGCGAGCTGATCTGTCAATCATCGGATATCAGATAGACGCACGTGGGATAACACCGGACTTTTTGAAGTGAGACGCTCCGGCAGAGAAATTTTCCAGAAGGACCCTTTGATTTTCGTACATACAGAGGGAGACAAATCTTTGATCTTCAGAAACGGGGAATATCTCGGAAGGAAACCCGTCATACGGTTCCAAGTCTCTGTTGTCGATTAGAACGCCGACTGAGAGACCGTGAAAACCTTTTATCTGGGAACACGTAGTCTCCTGATTTTCTGCTATGCGCTATAGTGTGAAAAGTAACGTCATCTATAGATCAGAGAGACAATAATGTATATAAAATGTGGCTCCCCGAACCAGTTATCAGTTGTTGCTCAGAATTTTGGATAGTCTAAACACGGAGTCTAGAACCATTGTAGTAGATGTGTTAATAGCATTTCGTGGGGATTTTCATTTCTGATTTGTGACCTGATCAAAGGGCGACCAGCGGTCTATTTTGGTCCTTTTTCTTCATCTACGGATTGATTAATGTTGTCCTCTTCTTGGCTCACGCGTCTCCGAGTTCAGTTGTGAACAGGATTGGTCAAAGAGATAAATTAACATTTTAAATAGTAAAGTTAACTGGACTTATCAATACCCAGACATTTGTTCAATTTTATCAGCTCACTGTGGCGTAACACAAATAACATTACTATCTGACTTTTGACAGTCGTATCAGCGGATTTATCCAGCAAGTTACGCTGTTTCAAAATCGGCACTCACCACAGAGCCAGCCGATAGGATTTACCATCATCACCATAATTAACAGTTTTTAGCAACCAGATGTTTCCCTATATACTGGAAGTACTGTCTACTGTTTACTGTGAACACCAGATGCGGCACCCTTATAAATTTAATTATTAAAGGAGGGACTGGGCCAATTTGGAAGATAAAAACACTGAAATATATATATATATATATATATATATATATATATATATATATATATATATATATATATATATATATATATATATATATATATATATATATATATATATATATATATATATATATATATATATATATATATATATATATATATATATATATATATATATATATATATATATATATATATATATATCTATATATATATATATATTCAGGCATTGTAGGTCCAAGAGATTTCTTCACCAAGAATAGGGTAAGCGTGATTGAGTGGCCACGTATGTCAGAGAGAGTGAATATTTTCTTTGTTACAGGAAAATTGTATTATCTGGATTCTGCTTAAATATTGGTTACTTTACTGGATAGCTTTAGTAGGAACTTTGTTCTTTTCTTTACTGTTGTCGTGAAACATTCTAAATCCACATATATAAATTAAAAGGTAAATGTAAAGCCTAACACATAAATTCAATAAAAGGAAAGAGAAATGGTTAAAGACGCGTGCTTTCCAATAGCGTACGCCTGTGTTAATAGAACGTCATGCTAATTGAACAATAAAAAACCCTTTTTTATGCTTCGTCTGCATATTCTCACGCTTTCACGTTGATAGTAAAGCCTACTGCATCAATACACGCGTTCTACAATAAAACGTGTACTGTATTTCTAAGAAAACCTTCAGCTAGGCACACTGCGTAATGACCTAAATTAATACTTCCATTAATTTCATTTTATACACTACGTTAACATAAACGGAAGGACAGATGGAATTAGGATAGAGAGAGTGAGGGCTGAAAGCAGGAACGCATGCAACACTAACACGCGTCTCGCGATAATTAATGCCACCCCAAGCGTAAGGCCAGAAGCACTAACTTTTTTCAAATAGACAGTGATAAAAAACACTACAACTACGAGAGTTAGGTTTAAAAACCTGTAAAATGCTTATTGGGAAACATGACATTCTACTGTTTTATGTCTGAAATCCTGACATTAGTATGACAGAACAGTCGAAAAGGCAGGACAGGTGGCGGTTCTAAATCGATAAAAATAAAAACACACGACTATCCTAGAAGAAAATGCTTATTTTGAACGCAGCCCCTTAGCCCCATTAAATTTATATATTTGGGTTCCTTAGGACTTGCTGACAAAGAATATGTTAAGTGTTACGCAAATAGTCTAGGAATTAACAAATTATAGCCAAAAGAAAATAGTGAGGGTGTCAGACAACACCAAATAATAATCGCACAGTGGCATGTTTTGAAACCACTATTTTACGGGAAATGGGCCACCATGTAAAATCCTATTTGATTGGATAGAAGTAAATGTAAGGCTAAACACGATTAGTCGGACTACAACTACTAATTTTGGTTGTTAGGGGAAACGTGAGAAGGGTACATTTTTTTGAAAAGCTGTGTAATCATGGCCCGATTGGTTAGACCCGCCAATATAGTCAATTAGGAGCGTCAGTTCAGTGCCACATTTTAAAATAAACTTACTAAGAAACAGTGCGTTGAGATCCAGATCATATTTTTCTAAATAAAAGTCTGGGACAGAGGCAGATCGGAATTGCGCCATATTCAACGCCAGTCAACGTATTTGTGTATTATTTCCATGAATTGTGGTAAGCTTGACATATTTGATATCTTTTTAATGAAAATTGAATGAAAATTGATAATTTATGTCTGTATATGTGTGTGGTTCAGTAGAAAACATGAGGCAAAGCCTAGATACGGCTTCAACCTGAACAGAACGTGTCGGAGAAAAGAAAACTGCATGGAATTGCCAAATAGTACACTGACACCTATCTTATTGACTAGAAAGAACTAATGCTGGAATTGCAGAGGCGTAGTAACCATTAGGGAGGAGTATACTGGTGTAAATTGTTTCAGATGAAGCTAGCAGTTGGCCTACCGCTCTGAACTCAGTGTTTGTTATGTATTGTGTTCAGTGTGGAAATAGATTATAAATTAGTTATGAAGTAGGAGGTACAACCTTCTTGTTTCAGGGACCGTGGTCCTAAGTTATTGAAGCAGCACCTGGTCTGAGTTTTGCTGAATCCAGAGGCTGACAGCATACTCCTTGGTCCAGATAGCGACCAGTGAGGTGTCTCCAGAACACAGGAAGCAATCGAGCAGAGGAGTCTTTTCCTGTCGCCATCACGAAAGATAAGCTTCTGTGGCCAGAGTAGCTCAACATTATGTGCCCCCCCCCCCCTCAAAAATTGACAGTATATTTAACACAGAGGGACAATAAACTGGTTCAAATGACAGGAACTGTGAACTTTTCCCAATACTATTTCCAAGATAATCAAACACTTGAAGTCATGATGACAAACAACAACCTAGCTTGAAAAACAAAACCAGTATTACCTCATATTACTACTTCACAACTTACACACATAGGATAAGAATAATAAAATATGTCAATACAAAGATTATATTTATAAACTGTGTACATACTACTTGTAATTACATTTGATTGTGATTCCTGGTTCACTGTGTAGTTGAATCAGGATATCCATTATTGAAAAGAATTATTACATATATATTTGAAACTTTACACTTGACTCATTTAAGATAGTCTTATAGAGTGTTATATGTGTGTGAGTGTCACAGTGTTGTAAAGTGTTGTGGAATAAATTAAATTGTTTATCTGTCTGTTGTTGTTGTGACTTACACTTCATCATTTTCATAACCCTAGACATTTAACGTAGTCATCACAATATTCCAGAATAATTCTGACTGAGGTATAAATGTGGTAGCAAGTAAGGTCATCTGTAATACACCACACTTATTAGATACAGATACCTTCACAGCTGATCTCAGTCAGTACACTAAGTCCCCTATAAATATTTATAACATCCCATTTTACCACATATATTGGGGTCCTGTCCGGGATTTTGAATCTTTCCCTATTATAAATATTGGGGGTAATTCACTTCAGGGAATAATAAAAATTTAAAAGGTATCCTTGGGTGGAATTAAATAAGGTTGAGCTCTCAGTGCCTGTGGTTGTCCTTGGATAATTAATTACAGATTGAATTGTTTAGTTAGACATTATATAAATTTACCTGTTTGAAAATGGCGGACCTGGCCAAATTTCGATCTGCTGCTGTGCAGACTGCTAAAGAGTTAGGAATGGACGGGCAAGTTATGATTGCCTATGTCACTACTGAATGTGACAAATATATTGAACGGGAAGAAAGAAGATTAGAAAAAGAGGCAGAAAGAAAATTAGAATCTGAAAGATTAGAAAAAGAGGCTGAAAGAAAGATAGAGGCTGAAAAAGAAATTAAGAGGTTGCAGATTGAGGCTGAGGCTAAGAGGTTGCAGATTGAGGCTGAGGCTAAGAAATTGGAGGCAGAAAGAGAAGAAGAAAAGGCAGAAAGGGAAGCCGAGGAAAGAAGACAGGCTGCAGAAAGGGAAGACAAGCGATTAGCTGCAGAGAGGGAAGCAGAAAAGGAGGAGAAGAGATTACAAAGGGAACATGAGTTACGACTAAGGGAGTTTGAGTTTCAAGGCCATGCTCCTGAAAATGGTGCCAGTCCCTTTACCTCCGATGCTATTGCTAGTCAGGGAGCCTCAACCTCAGCTATGAATTTTGATTTAGATCGTTTTGTTGAGAAAGACGATGATATTGAGAGCTATCTAAATAGATATGAACTATTAGCTACCACGTATGGGTTAGAGAGAGAAAGGTGGAGCTTAAAGTTATCTCAAGGGCTTCGTGGGGCAGCTTATGAAGTTTTTGCCAAAATGAGCAGAGGTGTTCAAGAAAATTATGACATGCTAAAGCAGGCTCTTTTGTTAAGATATGAAAAGAACGCAGAATTTTATAGGAGAAAATTTAGGAATGCTAAACTACTGTCAGGTGAAACCTATCACCAGTTCTCTGCACGGTTAGAGACATACTTGGAGAAATGGACTTCTCTGGGGAAAACCCAAGATCTTAAGGAAATGGTCATTATAGAACAATTAAGAGAGTCCATGGCTCCAGACCTGAGAAAGTTTCTCATGGAACAAGGTGCAGAGAGGCTGGGTGAGTTGCTAAATGTTGCTGAAAGGTATCAAGCAGCTCAGGCAGAGGTATCAGGTAATAAAAAGAAACAGGTGGATAATTTTAGGGCACCACAGAACTTTAATAAATTTGATCCTAGAGATCAAAACAAAGGTAAGCACCAGTTTGATAGGCCACGGAATGACAATAAAAATAAAACCCCACAATTCGATGAAAGGAAATATGATGAAAGAAAATCTTTCAACCAAGGAAGGAGGTGGTGTAAAAATTGTAAGATGAACAATCATGACACTGACCATTGTAGAAGGAACCCTATAGTTATGGCCACCCTTCAGGTCAGGTCGACCTCAAGACAGGAGGAGGATATTATGTTAGATACCACTCCAGAAGAGATGAGGAAGGCACAGGCTGGGGATAAGACCCTCAAGCCTTGTTTCAGGAAATTGTCAACTTGTCATACAACTCCAGGCAAGGGAGATTTTTACATGAAAAACAAGTTGATTTACAGGAAGGCCGGAACTAGATCCAATGGTCACGGACAGTTGGTTCTTCCAAAGGCATATAGGGCAGACTTAATAAGGAGTCTACATGTGAAAAAAGATGGGGACCATGAGAAAATTGGTACCATCATTAAAAAGGTGGCTCACAATTATTATTGGCCCAAGGCAAGGTGGGACATTGAGAATTTTGTAGAAAGGTGTAGCATAGCACATGAGGAAACACCCACAAGTGGGAACATTGATCAGGACCTGGACACGCCACGGGCAAACTTAGGCCTGACAATACAAAGAAAAATAAATTTGATAAAGTGGACCAAATGGAATGGGAAGCCACTTTTCACGGACAAGCTTCAATTAACTGTTTTACAATGGCCACTATGCAGCGAGTGCAA
The DNA here is from genome assembly GCA_024509875.1 of Oreohelix idahoensis. Taxonomy (NCBI): domain Eukaryota; kingdom Metazoa; phylum Mollusca; class Gastropoda; order Stylommatophora; family Oreohelicidae; genus Oreohelix; species Oreohelix idahoensis. The sequence continues at coordinate 427,001 of JAMPIV010017018.1, forward strand.
AAAGATGTCTTACCCCAGGATAAGCCGAAAATCCCTCAATCGGACGTAAACAAACTGGAGGAAGAGGATGTAGAGAGGAAATCTCTCATCAAGAATTCTAAGTGGGGAGAAAGCCCCAAGAGAAGAATTGGTAGCGGTCGTTTTGTGCATGATAATTCTGGGAAGAAAAATCATCACTATAGAGCTTCGAGTGGAAGAGACCATACCGGTGCATGGACAAATAGGTCCACAAAATTAAAGGTCCATATGTAACGCTGTTAAGAACGTGGACTGATGAAAAGGCAGAGGAAAATATTACATCCTCATACCAATATGCGAATGAGCTGACCACTCGTTTAAAAACTGGCTGGAAACTTGCCAATGAAAATTTGAGACAAGCCAGGAAGAAACATGCTGCCTATTTCAACAGGAAGGCTAAAGACAGAGATTTGGCTGTGGGAGAGAAGGTACTGCTTCTTCTACTCGGTAGTCAAAATAAGTTACAAATTGGATGGCAAGGTCCATGTACAGTTCTAGAGAAGGTGTCTAGTAAGATAGATCAGAAGGGGAAAGAAAAAATCTATCATGTGAATCTCCTGAAGAAATATTTGGAAAGAGAAAATCAGGAAGAGACACACTTGTTGACCTTGTCCATTGCAATGGAGATGAAAAAGGAACCACTTTCATCATTTGAATATCCATTACACCCCTGTGAGACAGCGGCACAGGTGAAAATCAGTACACATTTAACGAAAAATCAGAAAGAGAGAGTGCAACAGGTTCTAGATAATCATACAGAGGTGTTAACAGACCGACCGGGGCATACAAACTTATTGGAATATGATATGAAACTGATAGACCCCACACTTGTCTGTATGAAACCCTATTCGATTCCTTTTGCTAAGGAGAAAGCTTTGAAGGAAGAGATAGACTATTTGTAGAAGGAAGGAATTATTTCACACAGTGAATCTTCGTATAGTTCCAGTGTGGTGCTCTTAAGGAAACCCTCTGGAGAACATAGACTCTGTATAGATTACAGGAGACTGAATGCTATTACAGAAGGACAGGTGGATCCATTGCCGGATACAAATCAGTTGTTTGCCAGGCTAAATAAAGCTAAATATTTCTCAAAAGTGGATCTGAGTAAAGGATACTATCAGATTCCAGTAAAGCCTGAGGTTAGACCATACCTAGCTTTTAGTACCTCAGAAGGACACTATGAGTTTAACAGATTGCCATTTGGATTGAAGAATGCGCCTAGTGTCTTCTCTAGAATGATGAAAAAATTGTTAGATCCCCTAAATAATCCATGCATTACAAATTTCATGGATGATATCCTTATAGCAACAGAAACATTTGAGGAACACATTGACTCTCTGAACATGCTGTTTAATCGACTTAGAGAAGCGAATTTAACAGCCCGACCAACTAAATGTTGCGTTGGATGTAAAGAATTAGAATTCTTGGGACACACAGTTCATCGGGGAAACATGACCCCTGATCCCAAGAATTTAGAGAAACTAAAGAAAGCCCCGAGACCACAAACCAAGAAAGACGTGAGATCCTTTGTCTCATTATGTGGTTTCTACCAAAAGTATATCAAAAACTTTAATTCCATATGTGCACCGTTAACTGATTTGACACGTAAAGGAAATCCAGATCGAATTACATGGACACCACAATGTCAATTGGCTTACCAGGAATTGAAGGAAAAGCTCACAAGTAAACCTATTTTGAAATTACCTGACTTAAGTCAAGAATTCATTGTAAGAACGGATGCCAGTAATATCGGGCTAGGTGCGACACTGCTACAGAAATCAGATGCATTGGATGGGGAATTAAGCCCAGTGGCATATGCTAGCAGAAAGTTGAATAAAGCTGAAACCAACTACTCAACTAGCGAAAAAGAATGTCTTGCAGTAATATGGGCGATAAAGAAATTCAATATTTATCTGTATGGGAAGGCATTTAAGTTGCAGACGGATCACAAACCCTTGTCGTTTCTAGCGCAGGCTAGGCATGACAATTCTAGGTTACTCAGATGGTCCTTACTTATGCAGCTATTTGAGTTTAGCATAGAGTATATATCTGGAAAAACAAATCTGGGAGCGGATTTTTTAAGCCGACATCCGTGTGATGAGAATCACCGTAAGCCCCAGAAATAATAATAAATTTCTCTATGTGTATATAGAATTATAGACTGACATATAACGTCTGTTTTAAGAGGGGAGAATTTGTCGTGAAAAGTTCTAAATCCACATATATAAATTAAAAGGTAAATGTAAAGCCTAACACATAAATTCAATAAAAGGAAAGAGAAATGGTTAAAGACCCGTGCTTTCCAATAGCGTACGCCTGTGTTAATAGAACGTCATGCTAGTTGAACAATAAAAAACCCTTTTTTATGCTTCGTCTGCATATTCTCACGCTTTCACGTTGATAGTAAAGCCTACTGCATCAATACACGCGTTCTACAACAAAACGTGTACTGTATTTCTAAGAAAACCTTGAGCTAGGCACACTGCGTAATGACCTAAATTAATACTTCCATTAATTTCATTTTATACACTACGTTAACATAAACGGAAGGACAGATGGAATTAGGATAGAGAGAGTGAGGGCTGAAAGCAGGAACGCATGCAACACTAACACGCGTCTCGCGATAATTAATGCCACCCCAAGCGTAAGGCCAGAAGCACTAACTTTTTTCAAATAGACAGTGATAAAAAACACTACAACTACGAGAGTTAGGTTTAAAAACCTGTAAAATGCTTATTGGGAAACATGACATTCTACTGTTTTATGTCTGAAATCCTGACATTAGTATGACAGAACAGTCGAAAAGGCAGGACAGGTGGCGGTTCTAAATCGATAAAAATAAAAATACACGACTATCCTAGAAGAAAATGCATATTTCGAACGCAGCCCCTTAGCCCCATTAAATTTATATATTTGGGTTCCTTAGGACTTGCTGACAAAGAATATGTTAGGTGTTACGCAAATAGTCTAGAAATTAACAAATTATAGCCAAAAGAAAATAGTGAGGGTGCCAGACAACACCAAATAATAATCGCACAGTGGCATGTTTTGAAACCACTATTTTACGCGAAATGGGCCACCATGTAAAATCCTTTTTGATTGGATAGAAGTAAATGTAAGGCTAAACACGATTAGTCGGACCACAACTACTAATTTTGGTTGTTAGGGGAAACGTGAGAAGGGTAAAATTTTTTGAAAAGCTGTGTAAACATGGCCCGATTGGTTAGACCTGCCAATATAGTCAATTAGGAGCGTCAGTTCAGTGCCACATTTTAAAATAAACTTACTAAGAAACAGTGCGTTGAGATCCAGATCATATTTTTCTAAATAAAAGTCTGGGACAGAGGCAGATCGGAATTTGTGCCATATTCATCGTCAGTCAACGTATTTGTGTATTATTTCCATGAATTGTGGTAAGCTTGACATATTTGATATCTTTTTAATGAAAATTGAATGTAAATTGATAATTTATGTCTGTATATGTGTGTGGTTTAGTAGAAAACATGAGGCAAAGCCTAGATACGGCTCCAACCTGAACAGAACGTGTCGGAGAAAAGAAAACTGCATGGAATTGCCAAATAGTACACTGACCCCTATCTTATTGACTAGAAAGAACTAATGCTGGAATTGCCGAGGCGTAGTAACCATTAGGGAGGAGTATACTGGTGTAAATTGTTTCAGATGAAGCTAGCAGTTGGCCTACCGCTCTGAACTCAGTGTTTGTTATGTATTGTGTTCAGTGTGGAAATAGATTATAAATTAGTTATGAAGTAGGAGGCACAACCTTCTTGTTTCAGGGACCGTGGTCCTAAGTTATTGAAGCAGCACCTGGTCTGAGTTTTGCTGAATCCAGAGGCTGACAGCATACTCCTTGGTCCAGATAGCGACCAGTGAGGTGTCTCCAGAACACAGGAAGCAATCGTGCAGAGGAGTCTTTTCCTGTCGCCATCACGAAAGATAAGCTTCTGTGGCCAGAGTAGCTCAACATTATGTGCCCCCCCCCCCTCAAAAATTGACAGTATATTTAACACAGAGGGACAATAAACTGGTTCAAATGACAGGAACTGTGAACTTTTCCCAATACTATTTCCAAGATAATCAAACACTTGAAGTCATGATGACAAACAACAACCTAGCTTGAAAAACAAAACCAGTATTACCTCATATTACTACTTCACTCTGACTGAGGTATAAATGTGGTAGCAAGTAAGGTCATCTGTAATACACCACACTTATTAGATACAGATACCTTCACAGCTGATCTCAGTCAGTACACTAAGTCCCCTATAAATATTTATAACATCCCACTTTACCACAACTGTCTATTCTGTAACATAGTGCTAACCTTTGACCTTTCGGGTTATTAACTTGTTGGGTTCTTTTTCTCAATAAGTGGGTGGGCACATGTATTCTGTTATTTTTCTATGCATTTAATTCTGATTTTATTTGATCTTTCTTGAGATATTTGGTGTTGTCAAGTTTAATGATAATAAACAACAAAAGAACTAACCTTTGTGTGTTGGTCAGTCCCATACCCAATTTACCATAGTTTTTTCACGTTTGTGTGTCTCGTTATCACATAGCATGGTTGTGTATGTGTAGTTAAACTTATATTTACATATATAGGGAGGTGCAAGATTGTCTTGTACTAAAAGATAGTCGTATAGATAGGTTGGACTAGAGAAACTACTCATTCCAGAGACAGATCTTCTCCTTAAACTATTCTCTCGTGAAATATATTCTCACACCTTTACTTCTCACGTACTGATCACCATCCACTCTACTCAAGCGAGACCATAAATAACTTTCAAACCTATATAAATTTACGACACACCTCTCTAAGAGCACTTAAATGCGTTGATGTAGACTTCCTGCAAGAGAACCGGCTGTACAGGTGGCTCTATTCTCCATAATGAGCAAAAAAAGAACTGATAGTGTGATTCGCTTTCGTATCCTAGGCGCGGTGCCGTTCGAAAGATCCTGGGTTCGATTCTCCGGTAAGCCACTCACTTCTGTTGTTTTTCTGTTGTCTAGTTTTCTACTTCTTTATTTCCCACTAGTGCCTGAAACATACCTTTATGTGTGTAATATTTATTTAATAAGAAAATGAAGTGTGCTCAATTTTTTTTTTTTTTTTTTTACTTATTCGTCAAACACATTTGTACACTAAGTAACATTGATTGTTTGGCTCTCAATACAAGTGGTTCGCGCTTTCACGCAATTAAATCCCGTGTCTACCCTTCAGCAGGGAAATTATGTTCTCACCAAATTTAGACGTTAGATTTCCTCAACCATCTGGTATGTTCGCTGTAATTTCCCAATCATTTCTGAGATAATGATTGCATCATTAGCATAGATGCGTTTTAGGAATTCACTGAACCCACATTTTATTCGGACAATCACATGTTTTAGCATGATATAAATGTATAAAAAATTTCCCTTTTTACAAATATCTGCTCCATTATTCAATAATCATCACAAAATTGGGTTTCAAATATTCTCAACCCGAAGATATGGCTTCAAATTATTTTCTTTAATGAATGAAAAGCAAATTCCACACATCTTAAGGTTTACAGTAGATCAACTGTATATTACCAATCTATTATACGAATAGTGAGTTCGCAATCACCATTGTTCGGGACTGATCTGGTGTGCGGTAACCAAAGTTAATCTTTTTTCAAATTGGTTTGGTTACCACAGAGCGCTCCCAATGGACCAATGTTGTTATATGACGTCACTTAGTATGAATGATGACGTAAGCCTGGTTGCAACGGTCATTTGGTGTCAGCTCTTCGGAGTGACCGGACATGTCTACCTCAAGTGTCTAGGTCTTTCTTGTGAGTTCTTCGAGGTGTCCAGACGTGTCCTACGCATGTGTTTTAGATCTACCCGCGAGCGTATCGTGCGCCTGCTTTTTACGAGTCCAGAACTGAAAAAAAAAATTTAGAAAATAAGTGGCCAAAGCTTGTTTAAATCATGTAAACACTCTCTGTGGACGATGTGTTTTGAACTAGTGACGAAAGAAGGATTCTGGTGCTTAACGTTTTGCATATTTTTATCAATTAATGACGTCATTAGGTATTTTGTTTACAAGTACCGTAGTCACATACATAATAGTCATAAACCTCAAGAAATTCATGCCAATGCTCCTGTCCCCTACCATGCGTCTTTCCTACATTTCTCCATTTAACATAAGCACTTATCCATGAATTTCTGGAACTTCTTAGTTTGTAGGTTTTCCTTTTCTACATGTTTCAGAACTGTACAGTAGGATTGTGCACATTTGAGTTGGAAATTCTGGTTATTGTGTTGAGTGTGATTCCTCGTGTAAAAGAGAGAATCACTTTGAAAATTGATAGTGCGCTATGGAGTCCCCCTAAAGATCATTAACGTAATAAGGAAACAATTTAAAGACATCTAAATACAAAGTTCTTCTTCCCATAGCATACATCCATATGCTATAGGAGCTGGAATACTGCAGGAATGCCTCTTGTCATCATTTCTCGTCCTTTTAGACTACGGATTGGTTTATTAGGGAATGACATCGATCAGTGGAGGTGAAAGTAAGTGGCCTGCTTGACGATCTGGACTTTGCCTTTGGCCTGGCTCTTGTGTATCATGACCGTAACCAGAGGCCGAACTGGATGAAAGTACGTAAATTGGAGGTCGCAGATGTTTGGTCTGTGATTGTACAGGGAGGGAACACAGACTGTGAGAGTAGATGCAACAAGAGGTCTGAAGAATGCACGTAGAGAGAAGCACTTGTGATCTATGGACTCGTGCATACGCACTGGCAGCAATGTAAACAGAGCTGGAAAAGCGGGCAGTGATATCAAGGTGGAAATGCAGTGGGTTTGAGGGTCGCTTCCTGCCTTGACAGGTAGATGGAGATCGGGTGAACAGTAAATCGACAAACATACAAATGTAGTATACCTAACAATATCATTACTTGTTTTCATCTGTCGACTGCTACGTAAAGCGAGCATGTGAGGGGGGTGGGGGGAATGGGGCTGGTTATTCGTTTTAGTTAATGTATTATGGCCTATTGGTCATGCTGTTTAATCACAGGTTAATCCATCTTCTGAGAAGATTGTTGTCATTTTCTCACAGCATTCTTTCTGACTTGTTAAAGTTTCCGAGGCTTAATGTTTCTACAACCCTCCTTAGTAGCCTTTTACGACATCTTAGAAAGTAACGTTAAGATTCTTTACTTCTGTGCTGGGCCTCCTTAATGTACTGGTGACACATCTCTTAAATGAAAAGGAGATGCCGTCTATGGATAGGATGTGTACTGTTTAAACCTTATGATAGTATTACGAGGCAGTTCTTAATGTGGAATACCCAGAGTAAGATAGTTAAAGGGGGACAAAAATTACACGGAGAAGAGAACCGGAAACAGACGTAACAGGGACGAAGAAGATCCGGAAATACCTTGAGGGGAGGTCACTGGACATTAGGACCCGGCATAAGTTTGTTGAAGACCTTTTGCGCATGCCCTGCTGGCTAATTAGTATTCATTCAAAATTATAGTCGTCTACAATATTTAATTTCAGAGGTGTCCCAGATACAATCATTATCATCATTCTCCATTAGCGCCCCCTACCACCACTAGTGGATCTGTTTCTCAAACTACAAATTGTTATGGATTTGTTTATGTCAACAGTTTTAAGTAAGGAAAAACAGTATTTTTTTAAAAATCGGTGATATAGAACACAGTGGCAGCGGACACACAACAAATCGCCATCCGACATATCAAAGTACCAAATAAATATTTATAAATTCGATATGTTTTTTTTTTATACTTAAAAATATAAGCACAAGAGTGATTTTGTTTCACATCAAACACGTGCGTTAATTTTCATTTAAAAATATAAAAACAGGTTTACAGTGTGACATCTGATAATATTATATATTAATCCCAACTAACATAATTACCGATGTATGTTACGTCGGTCGGTCTCACTCAAAAAAGATGCAGCAATAGTGAATGCAGTCAGCGACTCATAGCTTGACTGCCTGCGTCAGGACCAGCGAACCAGAGCTGGTCAAGACCGCGCTCCACCTCCACGTGGTGGTCCTGGAAACAGTCTGCAGCAGTGCAGGCTGGCTGAGCGAGCACGGATCGAAATGGGAAGGCAAACCCGGTCCTTAAAAAATGCCGTGCAGAAGTCGGATGTGTCGACCGAAAGGTGCAGATATCACAGCTTAGGCGTAAACAGACACAACGCAACCAACGTCCTTTTCAGGGCGAACGAGGAAGAAGAAGAAGAAGAAGTAACTCGCGCAGGAAAAAAGTGTGGAACACACGGTGTGCAACTTGCGCGGCGTGGGTGTTATATAAAACAAATACTTTGGTTTTATTTTTTTTTATTCTTTCACGAAATTAGTAGCGCTCGACAAAGAAAAAGTTCGTAAAAATTGGTGTGCATGAGCCCTCACCCGATGTACAAATCATGAAACCTTGAAAGTTTTTGTTAAAACCACTTATTATCAGAGAACACTCTTTGAAAACAATCCACGCACTTTCACACGAAATGTTGTCATCAAAGAACTTTTAAATTGAATCTCAAATAACATAATTCTCGCCGTGTTGGTCACAGCTGAGGAATGCAGCCGTGTTGAAAAAATTGTATTGTTTCCATTATGTATACTCTCCCGAAAATAGTTACAATCAACAAAGAAAAGTGTTCATGAACAGTTTGATTACACTGTGTAATGGAAAGAAACCAAAAACACTCTAAGAATGTACTTCTGTCTGCTCATCCGGGAACGGAAACAGCACACTATAATTAAAAGCCCGTCAAGTTTGACGGGTTATTGCAAGTAATTATAATAATTATAAAAATATTAATAAAACCACGTGGTATCCACTTATTGTATTTTTCAAAGATAAGATTAAACAAATAAAAATAATATGTGAAGCAACTACAATAGCCTCTTTCATCTAACGTACATTTTTACAGGAAGCCTGGACTGAGTAATCACATTCTCTGGCAGAGGTGGTGTCTATGACAATTGTTGCCAGTCTCATGTACTACCTCAAGCAATTCGCCTTGTACGACGATGCCTGAGAATGTAGTCCTACGCTTTCTTTTTCTCTTCAGAGACCCCTCCCCGGGCTTTCACGGGGCTGTCTCAGATATACGTAACATTACTCGCAATGCACCATCTCTGGCAAAACCTAGTTATGTTAAACACAAGTTATGTTAAACACAAGTTATGTTAAACACAAGTTATGTTAATAGCATACACTTGTCTTTCTTACTTTTATGATTTATTCATTGTATTCCACGCGTCCGACCGACACTCGTCAGTTCTCAGACAGGTAATTGATTGAGCAGGTACCTGACTCCGCCACCTCCAGTTAACAGAATGTATTGGACTTAAGAATGTCAAGTGCAAAGATTTCAAAATAATAATGACAGATCGCACATATAAGGAGAAACTACAGGGTTAATAAGAAAATAAGAATGTAGCTATAAGTATATCAGTCAATAAGAGTTTCTTCAGTGCAAAGAAGCAGAAAAAAAATCTGGATCCTTAAAAATATGCCGTTAGCGCGTAACAACTTAGGTCACGTAAATGTGTCTCGCAATAAAGATAAGATTGTATCTAAATTCTCATTACATAATATTAGAACCATCTCTGTAAGCATAATTTACTCATCAGCGCATACATCCATCCACATGTTCAACAAACACAGCATAGTGCGACATTACCGAGTTAAATTTACGCGACAAGTTAAGTAGATCTATAATGAAGACAGAAAATGACGTACTGCCGCCATACGCATCATCGTCTACTAGAAACACATTAAGACAGTAAATCTCTCACAGGTCGCTTAATGCGCAGATAAACGGATAAATTGACCGTATGCCTCCCGCGGCCCCAACAGAGGAGCAAAGAATAGTACCACTGTACCCAGAGCCAGTTTCAAAGGGGAAAGGGGCGCCGATGTTTTTTTAAAATTGCGGAAATTATAAAGTGATCTAACTCAATAGCATGAAATTGAAACTCATAAGAGAACACTACTGTACGGCATGAAAAAGGTGGGAGGGGGGGGGGGGAATAAAGTGAGGTTGTCATAACGAGATCTCGCACCACCTTGAAAAATTCCCAGGGCCTGCTCTGACTGTAATTTACCACGCATGTCGTAAAAAGCAAACATCCAAAAATTTTTCATTTAAAAAATTGTATGCAAGATCACTGATGTAGAACTAATGACAAGAAGCAGCCAAATGCCTGTGTAATAGATGTAAGAGAAGGGTGCGGCGTTGGATATCCCACCCACACTGGAAATCTGTTGACAACATTTCAAGGCAGTCCTTGTTCTGGAATAAGATAAGAGTGAGAGAAAATATCGGGAGTGGACCAACACATATTGACCGTCAGGGTGCATGGACACAGATGTCAATGGGATAAAGAAGACATTGACCGTCAGGTGCATGGACACAGATATCAATAGGATAAAGAAGACATTGACCGTCAGGGTGCATGGACACAGATATCAATGGGATAAAGAAGACATTGACCGTCAGGTGCATGGACACAGATGTCAATGGGATAAAGAAGAGGCTGGGGAACCTGAGGACTTTCCTTCCAACCCGTCAGGGTGCATCCCACACAGTTTATCAATAGGTTCAAAAGAAGACATTTCGGCACGTTTTTCTTCAAAACCGTCAGGGTTTGCATGGACACACCTGATGCCAGTCAACGGGATAAAGAAGACCATTACACCCGTCGGTGCAAATGGACACAGATGTCAATGGGATAAAGAAGACATTGACCGTCAGGTGCATGGACACAGATATCAATGGGATAAAGAAGACATTGAACGACCTTGAACTGATGGCACGCGACAGGAAATCTTGACGAGTTTATTTAAAGCCTATGGTACTTGAGGCGCTGAAGGATAGTGAGGGTGATGATAATGATGAAGGTGATGATGATTATGATGATGATGATGATGATGATGGTGATGATGGTGATGAAGATGATGATTACAATGATGAAGGTGATGATGGGGGTAATGATGGTGATGATAATGATGATGGTGATAATGATGATGGTGATGATTGTCGTAGATTTTGATAGGTATTTAAGATATATTTTGGTCCCGTCTGAATAGAACTAGAACAAGTGGTAACTCAGTGAGAGACAAGGTAAGGGAAAAGATTTCACGAGTGAAAAATGGTGAAAAAGGTAGAGTCTGTCCCTGGATTTGAGAAGATCCTCTATAGTCCAGCCTATCTCTACAACAGAACTATGTTTGTCAGACAGTGTACCTCTATTTATATATTAATATATATATATCAACCACTCACATACACACACACAGATAAGTGACGAAAATTAGACGCACAAATGTGAAAAACTACGTATATTACTGGAATAGGGATATTTGGGACGAGCTGACCAACACATTTAAATTAGGTTTTACGTAAATTTGATTTACCATAAAGAAACTTTACAACAGCTATTATTGAATATCAAACAAAAATATAGAAAAAGCATAGGTATTAGAATTAGTAAAGGAATAGACTCATAGGTGTAATACCCCTCCCTCTGTTGAGACAAGATCCCGTTAGAAGAAAGTTATTAACCCCCCAAAAAAGACAAAAAGAGTTGCGCCGTGGTCTAGAATTTGCCTATACTGTAAAAAATAGAGTTTATAAGTTAATCTATTCTGAGATGGACAGCATTAGCAAAACCTAATAAGAAATAAACAATGTGAGTACATGGATTATACAATAAAGAATTATTTCATTCATTCCGTCCTCTCTTCTCAGTCGAACGTAGCCACGTGCATTCTTTCTTACCGAATTGTAGATCTAACGAACGGTCTTTTGATCTCGACTCATCTGAAGCTTAATTACCTACACGAACGAATGGACCGGGGCAGGTATTTGTAAATTATCTCCCCTTTTTTTCCCAGATTCTCCCCCCCCCCAACCCACTTCTACTCAGATTAATTCCTCCTGATCAATGTCTACCGAATATGCGTTTCAACTTATCGCCCTCTTGGTTTTTCTTCATTTAGCTTCTCTCCCCCTTCTCTCTCGCTACGTGCATCATAGTAAACATTCCTAGTGGAGAGAAAAGAAAGAATTAGGCGTGGCTAAATTAAGAAAGAGCCAGATATCTAAGTGTAGGAGAGTTCTGCGTTAAAAAAAACCGTGCATAACTAATAAGGAAGCAAGGTGAAGCCAGATGGAAGAAAAATGTAGATAATAAAATCAATATTTCATAATTCTGTGTCACAATGATAATGATGTTGATGATGATAATGGTGGTGATGATGATGGTGATGAAGATGGTGATGATAATGATGAGATGATGATGGTGGTGATGATGGTGGTAATGATGATGGTGATGATGATGATGGTGATGATGACGGCGATGATGGTGGTGGTGATGATGATGATGAGATGATGATGGTGATGGTAACGATGATGGTGATGCTGATGATAATGATGGTGATGATGATGATGCTGTTGATGATGGTAGTGATGTTGATGGTGCTGATGACGACGATGATGATGAAAGAGATACATAAATAAGCAAAGCAAGAAATAACGGAATTGAAGTGTTTCCTCTGTATATGTAATCTGTTATTTATACCAATAACAAAAGCAAAGCTCAGCTCCGGCAAAGTCGGGATGAAATAAGAAGCTAATCGTTATTTTGTATCTTCTAAGGAAGGTGGTGGAAGTAACAAGAAGGGACATGGTCCACAACCAGACGATACGTCATGGCCTCGAAATTCAGCATTTGCAGACCCGAATGAAACAGTCCCAGTGACGATGGTTCGGCCGTGTCACCAGTGACGATGGTTCGGCCGTGTCACCAGTGACGATGGTTCGGCCGTGTCACCAGTGACGATGGTTCGGCCGTGTCACCCGTGACGATGGTTCGGCCGTGTCACCAGTGACGATGGTTCGGCCGTGTCACCAGTGACGATGGTTCGGCCGTGTCACCAGTGACGATGGTTCGGCCGTGTCACCAGTGACGATGGTTCGGCCGTGTCACCAGTGACGATGGTTCGGCCGTGTCACCAGTGACGATGGTTCGGCCGTGTCACCAGTGACGATGGTTCGGCCGTGTCACCAGAATGGGAGAAGATCGGCCACCACGACAGATATGGAATACCAAAAGTCAGGGATCCAGATGTCCAGGACGACCGAGAGTTGGCCTGAAGGACAACATCAGACCTGTCTCTGAAGATCAATATCAGACCTGTCTCCGAAGGTCAACATCAGACCTGTCTCTGAAAGACAACATCAGACCTGTCTCTGAAGGTCAATATCAGACCTGTCTCTGAAAGACCTAGGACTGGACTGGAACCAAGCCAAAAGGAAGCGATGATAGGATATCATGGCGCTCTCTCTGCCAAACATCATCTACACCCCAAGGTAGAAGAGGACCAACTAAGTAAGTACGTGAGTTTAAAAAAGGTAAAAGGTAGTCCCATAGAGGATACTGCCGTAGGGTAGTTAAGTGTTACAACTTCACTATACTAGGTCAGGCATCGATTGGTTTGGTGAACAGTTCCCTTCCTCGCTGCCTTTTCCTTCCCTATGCAAGACCTTAGTCAGGTACCCATTTTCAGCTGGGTAGACTGGAGCGTGTCGATACCGCGAGAGACCAGCACTCTAAGAAGTACGTAAGCAGGTAAGTTTTAAAAGGTAAAACATTAAGTCTGTAGCCTTTTAAAGTTGAAAAAAAAGTCTACTTTTTTCATTGATAACCTTTCAGCGACCTGCGGATCTGTGGTAGCGTCAGTTAATAAAGACTGGGTACGGGCTCATGTAACACGTTATGTGGCAGTGTTAATAGTTTAAGACTAATTGGTTTGGGTTAATAGTGATGTTTTGTCTGTGTATTCCAAGTTAGTAGTTGACTGGCTTAAAGTCCGTCAGAGTTATTAATTTCTTGGTTTCAATCTATTTTGACCCAGGTTGGTTCGTTACTCTTATGTTGTTATGTGAGATAGTAGTGGTGATGATGATTGATACAATACAACACTTGGTACAGATTCACAATTAAGGATCTAGCTCAACTGTAAATAATCTTTAGTAACTTCATCGATAACATATCAAGTTTTATTGAACCATGGAAGTTTGTTCACATAACAGCAACATTTATACAAATCAGAAGTTACAATGGTTCTCAGATACAGAATCCGTTTCCTGTATGATAAATCTGTTATCCTTGAATTCAATTCAACATGGATTATAAAATTCCTTAACATCTGTATTTTCCTCAACTTTCTTTATTGAAGGTATACTCTTATATGGCGCATTGGGTGGAGGAGCCTCTATTTCTTGAATATTTATCGATATTGGCTTCATTCATTTCCTTACTTGATTATATTATTTCTTGGACTTATGGTGAAAATGAAATGTTTTGTGCGAACGTTACTTACTTGAATACATCAAAGTAAGAAATCTGTCTCTTACAGATTTTTCTTGAAATGAAGAAAATAATCTCTTGTGTCTAAAAATTCTTGATAGAGTAAGGAATACACTGAAGTTCTCGTTGAATATCTCAGCGGAGGAGCCAGGACTTATGTGACAGATCGGGGGTGGCGCCAAATACCTTCTCCGCACAGTTAAAATCACGTCCTATGTGCAAGGCTCTGATTTCACAACTGACTATCAGAAAATTATTTCTGGGCGTCCTTTGGTAGTGCGCGATTCTAACTACCGTTTTATTGGATAAACTATTATTTTATTAATTTATTTACTGGTCATTCTTTCAAATGATCTTACAGGGAGTAAGGCTGATCCCATTTAAGTCACTATTTGCTATGGCAACTCCCGCCGAAAGTAGCGTTAGTATGCCAAGCTTGACATAGTTTCAGGTTCGTTTTATGTCATCCTATACTCATGTATCTCGTGTTTTGACTAAGAAATGTCGTAACTGCACTGTTTACTTTCTATAGTAGTTAACAGTAATTTCTTTTGTTTTATAATAATTAGTTACTAGCACGAATAAATGCTATGGTAGTAGGTCATGCGGCCACAGATCATCTCTTTAAAAATATCACACCACACCTTCTGTCTCTCCTGTGTTATTCGCTCAAATTATTTCCAATTCATCTTTATCCCTTTTCATGTTTTTCTCGCATTCCCTTCTCGGCGTGTTTTGTTTTTTCGGTTCCGTTCTTTTTCTTTTACCGGAGGTATTCCATAACAAGCTTTGTAATGCTATTAATAGATTTCCTCATTGTACAAATTACAGTACACCTTTTTAAGGATTTGTCTTAACCTAGTTCTGTGGTTTTGAGAGACTGAGATTAGTCTTGAAAATAAAACACATTTTGAAACGATAGAAAAATCATGCCATATTCGTGTCTGGACTTCAATAATGTTTAAAAAGAAACGCATTACAGGTTTTCAACACGAGACAAAGAATTCGGTTACGACATAACACATAATTCTCTGTCTATCTCTCTCCCTCTGTCTCTCTACCACTCTTCCTCTCTCCTCCACACTTTACCTCTCTTTCTTCCTCTCAGTTCCACCCGACATTCCTTTTATGACAGTTAATGAAGTGTATAACTATCTTATTGGCCTTAAGGATAATAGCTCATCAGGGCTTGACGGAATTAGTAATCGAATACTGCGTTACGCCGCACCAGCTATTAGTGATTCACTAACTTTTATATATAATCAATGTATTGCTAAAAGTTATTTTCCTTCAGCCTTTAAGATTGCCAAAGTATATCCTCTCTTCAAACCTGGCTCGTCAGATAACAGTAATCTTGGTAACTATAGACCTATTTCTCTTTTATCATCGCTTTCTAAACCACTAGAAAAACACATACATAAAGCAACACTACATTACCTAGTTAGCAATGACTTGCTAATTGACAGTCAGTCAGGGTTTCGACAAAAGCATTCATGCCACACAGCTCTAACTAAGATGATAGACAACTTGCACCTAAACATAAATAACGATAACATATGTGGAGCAATCTTTGTAGACTTTAGGAAAGCATTTGATATGTTAGATCACGCTGTTTTAATAAGAAAATTAGAAACAATGAAAGTTAACTTTAAACTAGTGACATTACTTAAATCATTCCTGTCCGACAGACAGCAAGTAGTGTGGTACAATAACTCCTTGTCAAGCCCAACTATTATTGACACTGGTGTTCCTCAGGGTTCTATTCTCGGCCCTCTACTTTTTTTCCATTTACATAAATGACCTTCCACTACACATCGAGCACTCATCCTGCGACCTATTTGCCGATGACTGTACCATTTATACTAGTGATAAAAGTTGCAACACGCTAGAAATATTATTACAAAGCGACACAGACAATCTTATTAAGTGGAGCAATGAAAACTGCATGCAAATAAATATCACTAAAACAAATGTATGATAATATCAACTAGACAAAAATTACAAAACTCGCCGAAAACAACACTTCAGCTCTACATTGGAACCTCTTTAATTGAAAATGTAAATGAATATAAAACACTAGGACTCATAATTGACCAACATTTAAGTTGGAATTCGCATGTACAAGCACTGACCAAACAAACGGCACAAAAAGTTTACCAGTTAGCTAAAATCAAACATTTCCTAGATGAGGAGACACAGAAAATGTTCTATACATCCCAGATACAAACACATCTAGACTATTGTTCCACAATTTGGGATGGCTGCACCATGTCCAACACTAAAAGACTCTTTTCATTACAAAAACGTGCAGTGCGCCTAATTTCAGACAAAAACCTCACACAGTGTGTAGACGCATATACATATCTTAACATATTACCACTAAGAAAGCGCCTTCTCTTCAACAAAGCCAAATTTATTCACAAAATCTTGTCACAGAATGCTCCAACGTATCTGTGGCCTATTTTCAAATACAGCGGAAGACGCAGTCAACGCTTAAATAAATTACACATGCCCAAGCCTAGGCTCGACTTATTCAAGAAAAGTTTAGCTTTTTCTGCTGCTCATCTGTGGAATACTCTTCCACACGACTTAAAAAATACTCTTAGTCCATATTCATTCAATCACAGACTTTTCAAATACATCATGAGTGCAGATTATATGCCACCCTAATTTCGTTATGTTCTTAAATAATTACGCTGTCACCTCAGGGGCGCATTCCCATAGTCAGTTATGACTGAAGGGGCTATTATTATTATTATTATTATTATTACATAACATCATATGTAGGTTTTAAAGTTAATTTTGTCCTGTTTAGTATAAATTATGATACGCATCTGTAATTTTGTGTAACTGTTATTGTACTGTTACAATGTTGGGATTTTATTTTATTGTACTTTCTTGTTATTTTATTATTTAAGTAACATTTAGGATACGTGTGAGAATAAATAGATTAACTATGGAAGAAGAGAGAAAGGAAGGGCAGAATGTTAGACGGGCCTGCGTGACCAATTCTAAACCCTTTGAAAATAAAGTTCGTTCGTTCGTTCTATCTATCTATCTATCTATCTATCTATCTATCTATCTATCTATCTATCTATCTATCTATCTATCTATCTATCTATCTATCTATCTATCTATCTATCTATCTATCTATCTATCTATCTATCTATCTATCTATCTATCTATCTATCTATCTATCTCTGATAATGTTTGTACTTTTCAACATATGTTATGTCATGCTTATAAGTAATTAATGTTAATATGAGTGTGCTATATTATTATTTTACTTTACAACGTTGAATTCCTTGAATTTGATATGTAAAATGCATATGAGAATAAATGAATTCAGTATGAAAGGTGAGAGAAAGGAAGGGCAGAATGTCAGACGGGCCTGCGTGCCCAATTCTCAACCCTTTGAAAATAAAGTTCGTTCGTTCGTTCGTTCGTTCGTTCGTTCGTTCGTTCGTTCTCCCTCTCCCCCTCTCTATCTCTCTCCTCTGCCACTTATTACATGTGAGAATGAATGTATACAGTATAAAGAATAAGAGAAAGAACGGGCAGACTTTAAAATTAAAGTTCGGTCTTTCGTTCTCTCTCTTTCTGTCGATCTAGCTCTCTCTCTCTCTTTTTCTCTCTCTCTCTCTCTCTCTCTCTCTCTCTCTCTCTCTCTCTCTCTCTAGCTCTGTATCTCGACGTCTAAGATGGTGGGACGATACAAAATTACTATACATATTAGTGATCGATGAAGGCAGGAAATGAAAAAGAGATTTATGCAGAGATACGACAACTGCGCAAAAAGAGATGTTGAAAATACCACAAAAAGCGTTAAAGTTGTCCTGTACCTTTGATGAAACTTCGTAAGCTATCTTCATAGTCATTAATTAATTGGGTGTATACAGCGATTGACATAGATTCACAATCAGTTTGTGCAGATGAACAAATTCGTAAAAAAGCTCCAAGCTTATTCATTAAATTGATAGATAACGTATGTTATATAGCTACAGCGCCGTTGTGCGGGGTGATAATAATTTCTTAAACTAGCCTCAAAGTTATTAATTGATTGGTAACACTATTACGCAATGAAGTAATAACTTTGGAGCTAGTTTACAAAGTTTCTTACACCGCACTGCCATGGTTCTAACTCTACGAACAACACTTTTTGTATCCACTCAATAATCTTTGGAGCTTGTTTACGAGGTGTCTCCCACTTTATAACTCACGTACTCTTTGTACTACGCCATTTCTACCTAATTGATAAGGGTGGATTTAGGCTAAATGATAATGGTGCGCCACAATGCCAGGTACGTTAGCTCCGTATAAGATTGACGACCACTTGCCACCCCTATCGACACCTGGTAATAAAGTGCAAGATGTAGGTGTCTTCTCTGATTTTAGGATGTTGCTGTGTATGCGGTAGTAGAACAGTTCACAAGGTATAACACAGGCAACATGATGTGTAGAGTCATAGAAATGGTAACTTCGTTGTATAATTTTTTTCCATTTATTGCACGCCACAAAACAGTCAGGATATTTATATCATCAACATAGTTCAACGAGTTCAGCATTCAAAATCATAGAGTTCTAGTTCGTGAAGCTGTATAAATAATATATATATAAATTCTGCAACAGTGTCAGCTGCAGATCATCACTGTTCATAGACAATAATAAATATTCCCTTTCTGATGCTAGCAGATCAGATGTATACAATCAGTCCGTTTACTGTCTGCACGTGAATAGCATACATGGATTACAGGTCAGCTCGACCTTTATAACCTTCCTAAGTCTAACCATCTGACTTGGACGTGATCTCTGATATAACGAATCCTGGAACACAGACAATAGTCTTGTTGGTCTAGAGCGACCCATATATATATATAACTAGTTCAGGTATAAAGATACCGGTGACTTAATCCTAGTCAAAGTACCTCTCCATTTTGAATCACACAGGCGAGCAAAAAAGGCGACAAAATGACGAACCTCTAGATGATAGCATAAAGTTCGATACAAGAGGAATTACCTTATTTCGGAAAATCAACCATGAACATATGCCTCCAGGCAGGCTTGAATAATACTGGGAAATAGTCTAGTTAGCTAACTAACTCACAAAGACAATGTATTTCCCTCAGAAAATCACAAGACGCAGGTCGCGTCTGCTCGCGACTTAGACCATTTCTAAACTCCCCGAGCTGGCCGGAACAACAAACGAAAACCAAGTCGAGACATGCGCAGAACGACAATCTCTGAGTCGCCGTTCACAATAAGACGATTCTAAGAACATTCGAGATAAAAGTCTTACACAGTCGCGCCTTTTATGGTCATGAAAAGAAGCGTTAAGAAAGGTTTCAGGCATCTACAACAGTTGACTGATACTACCAAATAAGGAGATATGGTCACGCTTCGTTCAAGAAATTATAGACCGAACGTGTCTCTATACAAGAGAAGGCAAACTCCTAAAAAATTGTAGTCTCGATAACTCGGATTATGTCCCTTTGACTGTAAAAAACATAATACACACTTCAGTCAAAAAATGATCATACATACGAAAAATGATCATACAAAGGCTTTGAAAAAAGTAATTATTTGTGCGTAACATTACCGCACCCTCCCGGGAAAAAAAAAATGAAACTTTTTTTTTTTTAAATCCTGGAGCCGGAAAAAAAATCTAGGCTCCTAACGCACGTATGATGCGCGGATATATACCTAACAAATTAGCTCAACGCATGGAGCGACACTGAGATCATATCTCAGCTCCTTAGAGAAAAAATTTATCTAAGTATACGCTTATATATTCCAGGAAGGTGCCACCAACACACGCCACAATGATGGCAACATCATAATGAAAATCAAATTATTCTCATACCAATATATGAAATTAAATATATTATTATGATATCATATAATGTGTTGTGCAAACAGCGGTGTAACATATTAATATACCGCACTATTTTATTACATTATATAAAGCAACAGTAATTAATAAGTAATACATGTGTTGATCTTCGTTGACATAAAACATTCAATAGAAGAAGATGTGGACATCATCCGCTCCCAATCTAGGACAGGACTTGATATACTCAAAGTTCCACAATGGACACAATCTCGCATCTTCAATGATGTGCTGCGAAAATATCAATAACACAAATCTTAAAGACAACTGGTAAATCTCTCAATACAATTATGCAAATATATTGTTTAAATGTGGCCGAGTGATCTTTTGGCCCGTATATCACTAACTAAGCCTTCTTAGATAATTACATGGTACAATGTTATAAATTCCTCAAAAAAGTGGAGGAAAAAAAATCTACTAACATGTCATTACAACATTGGACTGTATATCAGAAAACATATATATATATGACAGAAGAATCATGCGGAATCGTGTGGGCATCTGGACAGAATGTCTGCCATCACATTATCCGAACCACGGATAGCTCGAACCGAGAAATGAAATGGTTGAAGAGCTATGGCATAACGAGTGGACCTCGAGCTCTTCAAGTTTTTGCTCTGAATAGCAGTAAGCGCTTTCTGGTCGGTTTCCACAATGAAATGTGCGCCTAGAAGAAATCTTTGTAACTTCAGAATAGACCATACCATAGCCAATAACTCACGGTCTAAAACCGAGTAATTCTTTTCTGCAGCATTTAATTTCCTAGAGATATACATCACCGGATGCAGAGTATCAGAATACTCCTGCATTAGTGCTGCCCCAATCCCAGTTGACGAGGCGTCACTTCGAAGAACAAAAGTCTTCTCAATAGTAGGTAACCTAAGAATAGGTGGAGATGAAAATAGGGCTTTAACCTGGTCCAATGAGGATTGACATTCTTTAGACCAGCGGATCAGATTAGGCGACCCTTTCTTCAATAAAGTAGAAAGCGGTGCCATAATGGAGGACAGATTCGGAATGAATCGTCCGTAGAATTGGATCAAACCTAATAGACTCCTTACTTGTTTCTTCGTCTTAGGGACCGAAATGTTAAGTATTTTTGAAACATTGTGGTCCTCTGTCTTTAAAAGACCATGACCAACACGATGACCTAGGAAAGAAATCTCACTAAATCCTATAAAGGCTTTAGAGGGTTTTGCAGTCAAGTTATACTCGCGAAGAGTGGACAGTAATTCGTATAAACCCAAATAGTGATCTTCCCAGGAATCACTGAATAGACAGATATCATCTAGGTATGCTATGACATCTGTACGATATGCGAGAATTCGCCGCATCATGCGTACGAATGTAGCAGGGGCGTTCATAAGACCAAAAGGCATGAAATTCCATTGGAATAAACCCCTAGGTGTAGAAAAAAGCTGTAAAAGGTTTGGCACGTTCGGTTAGAGGAACTTGCCAATAACCTTTAGACAAATCTAGTTTGGTAAAGAATCTAGAATTAGAAAGTTTATTGAGTAGTTCTTCTAATGAAGGCATAGGTTCAGCGTCGAACTTCGTAACTTGGTTCAATTTGCGATAATCTACGCAAATGCGAATGTTATTATCCTTCTTTCGAACAATAACCATAGACGAAGAGTATGCTGAAGTGGATGGTTCAATGATTTCCAAACGTATCATTTCATCCAATTCTTTTTCTACTTGAGACTGGAAATGGATAGGTATTGGATAAGGTCTGACTCTGATAGGATTATGATCAGTTAGCACAATGTCATGTTCAATGACATGTGTGTGTCCCGGGATGTCTGTAAGAACATCCTGAAATGTTTGCAACATCGAAGAAACTTGTCGATGTTCCTCAGCGGAAAGATTTGGAGAAACGGTCACGTTTTTCCAAGATTCCGTAGAATAAAGTGGGACCATAGAAAGAGGAAGATTGACATCAGAAAAAGTAGTTTCCTCATCCTGTATAACTGACAGAGATGAGTACTGACCATGAGGTACTTGAGAATTGTCCGTTGCCTGGAAAATAGGCTGCAAATAGTCTGGTCTTTCATGAAATTCCGTGAGCATATTTATGTGGAAAGTTTTATGCTTTCCATCAATATCGACAACATAGTCGACATCAGAAATTTTGGAGACTATTGCATATGGACCTTTCCATGCAATTAGAAGTCTGTTCTCCCTTGAAGGAAGTAGAACGAGAGCTTTGTCACCTGGACAAAGTTGTCGTAGACATCTATTCTTATTTGCAAACTGCCTTGCCTTTTCTTTAGCAAATTCGGAAGACGAAGTTGCTAGTTTGCATGCCTCGATGATCTTTTGCCTAAGAGCAATGACGTACTCATAAGAAGATTGAGTTTCATCGCTAATATTATCGGCAGTGATTAGATCGTGAAGTAAAGACATAGGGCCGCGCGGTTGCGCGCCAAAGACAAGTTCAAAAGGGGAAAACCCCGTATGTTCATTGGGGACCTCTCTATACGCAAAGAGAGCCGCGGGTAAGACCCTGTCCCAATCCTGAGGATGATCCTCAGTTATTTTACCAAGTAAAGTTTTCAGAGTCCTATTTAAACGTTCGACTAACCCATTAGACATTGGGTGATAGATACTGCTGAGAGACCTTTTAATGTGTAGCATAGACATTACCTGTGACATAGTGTCTGATATAAGTTGAGTGCCATGGTCTGACAATATTTCTCCGGGAAAACCCAAGCGAGAAAATATCAGCCAAAGAGCGTCTGCGATGTCAGCAGTTGAGATGCTCTTGAGAGGTATTGCCTCTGGCCAACGTGTGCACATATCGACACATGTAAGGATAAATTGATGTCCTCTAGCCGACTTAATTCTAAAAGGACCGATAATATCTATTGCCATTTTTTGAAAAGGGCGAATAGGAATGTCAGCAGCCTGGATAGGCGCAGCATGTCGTGGTCCTTTAGATTTGACCTCCTGACATACTTTGCAAGAGCGACAGTACATTCGTATGTCCTTGCTCACAAATGGCCAAAAGAAAGCCGCAAGAACTCTCGACTTTGTACGGGAAAAAACCCATATGTCCAGCACATTGCGAGTCATGAGCATGTTGCAATATTTGCAATCTCATGCTCTTAGGCACAAGAATTTGTGAATGAGTGGACGTAGTCGAGTCTTGTACCATACGTACAAGTACGCCGTTCTTCATAGAAATCCAAGATTTTCTATTAGTATTTTGATTAGGATCACCTTTTTTTGCTAGAATGAAGAATTTTTGTAAAGAAGGATCTTCTTCTTGCAATTTGATAAATGAGTCACGTGTAATAGTCAAGTGACTATCTTGGTCATTTACTTCATCATTATTAGTTAATGAAGTTTGAGGTGGATCCAGAGCATGTGCTCTTGTGACCACCGCATTGGTAGCTTCAATGTTTTGCTCTTCCCAAACAGCAATCTGCTGTGGGGTACATTCCCTAACTCCGTGAATACGACCAATAATAAGGTCCGCAATAGGGTTTGGAAGTAGACACGCGTGGACCTCTCCCGTGAAGAAAGGAGTAGCAATGTGTATTATAGCAGTAGGATACTTTTCCAACGTGCCACCAAATGTGACACATTTGATGACCTTTCCTGTAGCACAGGATGGATCTACAAGAGATTGCCTAACCCCGACAGTAGTACATCCAGAGTCAAACAACACTGAGACTGGATTACTATTTACAAGCCCCTTATGTAATATAAGAGAACCTCTCCCATCATGAGCAACATTAGCAGGAAGAGCGGGCAAAGGATGACCACAGCTTAAAGTAGTAACGGTCTTCGGGTCAAATAAAGTACTGCATTGGATACATTTATTTGCCCTACCAAAATCAAAAGATGAGCATCCGATGGCATTATGGTCTTTATTATCATTAACCTGTTTATCTACTCCCTGAGATTCTTGTTGAACAGAGTTTGTCTGTTGATATTTTTTTCTCTTATGTTGCGATCTACCGCGACCATTATTGCCTCTGCAATTATCATTAAAGTCCCTACTGTAATTTTTATCCTGGTTTGAGTTCCAGTTTCCATAACTGTCATTACCATCTCTATACTGTTGAGAACCTCTATTATCCTGGTATTGAGGTCTCTGAGAAAAATATTTTCCTCTATACCGATTACCTTTGTGAAAATTTCTAAAGTTAACCGGAGTAGAATAACGTGTAGTATTAGGATGTCTCCAGTTCTGGGAAGAAGAATCACCCTGGAATTGATTACTATGATTCTGGGCATAATTACGGTTACTCTTTTTATTGAAATTTTGCTGGCTACCCTGAAATTTACGCATAAAATTTGGGCCATAAGGTGCTGCCGAAGCAACTGGCAGACCTTCTTTTACTTTAGAGTTGCTAATGGTTATGTGAGGATGCGCAGTAACATACTGGCTACAGTATTCTTCCATTTCTTTTATGTTTTTAGGCTTACGCTCATGAAGAAAAGAAAGAAAAGCTTCATTAACAGAAGACATAACCTTGTCTCTAAGTAGTAAGTCCATAAGAGCTTCAAATGTACTCTCTGTTTTAGACAACTCAACCCATCGTAAAAAAGTAAGACGGATGCCTGAGATGAATTCAGAGAATTCAACTCCAGTTTCTGGTAACATGTTTTTAAATTTAAGACGATATCCGTCCTCGTTAAGTTGGTACTTCTTTAACAATGCCGCCCTGACAACCTCATAGTTGTTTTTGTCAGGCACATCTACCATACCCAATAAAGTCAAAGCATCACCTCTAAGTATCTTGGACAGATGATAAACATATAATGTTTTATCTATATTATGCACCTTACATGCACTTTCAAATCTATCTAGATAAAATGTTATATCATCAATTGAAGCATTGAATGCTGGTAAATTAAGCTTGAAATCAACAGCATTAGACTTATTAGCAGATGATACCTTATTAGCATCATTAGCATTACTAGATAACTTCAACTTTTCTAACTCCAAAGCTAAGAGTTTTTCTTCATGCTCCATTTTTGCTTTTCTCTCATCAGCTTCTCTTTGTAACCTTCTTTCTTCAGCCTCAGCCTGTAACTTTCTTTCTTCAGCCTCAGCCTGTTTTTCTAATCTTTTATATTTTCAGCCTCTATTTCAAGTCTCTTAATTTCAGCTTCTTTTTCAAGTCTCTTATTTTCAGCTTCTTTTTCAAGTCTCTTATTTTCAGCTTCTTTTTCAAGTCTCTTATTTTCAGCTTCTTTTTCAAGTCTCTTATTTTCAACCTCAGCCTGAAGTCTCTTCTCCTGTGATTCTGCTTCTCTTTTTTGTTTTTCCATTTCCATTTGTAATCTCTTTTCATCTACCTGCATCTGCAGTTTTAAATTTTCAGCATCTATTCTCTTTTGTTCAGTTAGTTCTTTCATTTTCTTTTCCTCCGACTTCAATGCCTTGGCATATTGAACAGTCGCAAATTCTTCTAATTTATCACCTGTCTTCCCAAGGGCTTTACCCTGCTCAATAAAGTACTCAAATGTAGACATGATGTCTAAAATGTGAGTACAGAACCTGAAATAATTAATTATCTTATTTCAATCTTAATAGCAACAAGACTTAATAAAGTGCTTGTGTAATCAATATGTTTACTCCAATCTCTGTGGGCAACAAGACTTGACACCAACTTGTATTATCAAATGTATAATAATATCACAAGTCACCTCTTAATTATCAGTGCACTACACAAATCAGTGCATAACCATCAGTTATTTATCATAACTGCACTACAATAGTGCATAAGCAAAAAACCACCAGTTAGTTATGATAAGTGCACTATAGATCAATAGTGCATGAGCATATATGTAACAATAGTGAAAGCTAACTATGCAAGAACTATGCAAACAATAACAAGACAATGTAAACAATAACAAAGGTCACCAACAATGTAAACAATAACAAAGATCAAAGTCAAATGTAAACAACAACAAAGATCAAAGTCAATGTAAACAACAACAAAGATCAGAGTCAATGTAAACAATAACAAAGATCAAACAATATGAAAAACATTCGCATAAGTCAAATAAATAAACAGCGAAACTAAAAAGAAATGTGATGACAAAATGCGAAGATATGACAAACAAATGACGCTACAGTGTATACACAAAAATATACTTAAAGAACTGAATAATAGATAGGGGAGACCTACAAATACAAACAATCGAAATCGAAACTAAAAAACACAAAGAAAGAGAGAAAAGAAAAAGAAAAAAAAAAAAAATATACAAGAAACAAAAATAAAGCACAACTCGTCACAACTAAACAGATATAGCAACGATTGTCGCTAGCAAATTTCACAGTAGGAAATTCGCACAGTCCCTAACGAAAACGCTAACAGTAGAACCTCTGTGACGTGGTATCTTCTACTGAAAGACACCGCCCAACCGAGAAAACCCGCTGAATATAAACATATAAATATACAAATACAAATAACATATAACATATAACAAACAGCAAAAAGTGTGAAAGAATTTAGAAGGCTCAGCTAGAACATAAGGGCACAGTTCACAAACAAAACAGGCCACTTAACTTCTATATGTCCCAAACGTCAGCACGGTGCAGAACAGGATGTCGTCAGCATTCTGAGGATAAAGATCCAACGTTGATTAACATCTGCTCCCATAGACAGCCATGACGAGGGAAATGAGCTTCTGACAGGAAACAGCTTCTGAACTTGACCTTCTGAATTCTACAAATTGACTTCTGAGACCGGAACAGTTGTTACGGCACTTGTCCTTCTTCTTAACAGATCAGGAAATCCATTCGCTCGGTACTTGTCCTTCTAGTTGCAGACAAACTTCAATACTGCCGAGCAGCGCCGGGTAGTTTCAAAATATCAACAACTGTCAGTAATGCCGCGTCTTTCAACAAAATTTCATCGAAGGTGATGAATAGAAACTGCAACGTTGTCTTGTAGTCTGCTGATGATGTCTGGGTTTGTTGACCCCCTTGATAGCTGGTATCAGAGTAAACCAACATATGGCCACCAAAAATGATAAGGGTGGATTTAGGGCTAAATGATAATGGTGCGCCACAATGCCAGGTACGTTAGCTCCGTATAAGATTGACGACCACTTGCCACCCCTATCGACACCTGGTATTAAAGTGCAAGATGTAGGTGTCTTCTCTGATTTTAGGATGTTGCTGTGTATGTGGTAGTAGAACAGTTCACAGGGTATAACACAGGCAACATGATGTGTAGAGTCATAGAAATGGTAACTTCGTTGTATAATTTTTTTCCATTTATTGCACGCCACAAAACAGTCAGGATATTTATATCATCAACATAGTTCAACGAGTTCAGCATTCAAAATCATAGAGTTCTAGTTCGTGAAGCTGTATAAATAATATATATATAAATTCTGCAACAGTGTCAGCTGCAGATCATCACTGTTCATAGACAATAATAAATATTCCCTTTCTGATGCTAGCAGATCAGATGTATACAATCAGTCCGTTTACTGTCTGCACGTGAATAGCATACATGGATTACAGGTCAGCTCGACCTTTATAACCTTCCTAAGTCTAACCATCTGACTTGGACGTGATCTCTGATATAACGAATCCTGGAACACAGACAATAGTCTTGTTGGTCTAGAGCGACCCATATATATATAACTAGTTCAGGTATAAAGATACCGGTGACTTAATCCTAGTCAAAGTACCTCTCCATTTTGAATCACACAGGCGAGCAAAAAGGCGACAAAATGACGAACCTCTAGATGATAGCATAAAGTTCGATACAAGAGGAATTACCTTATTTCGGAAAATCAACCATGAACATATGCCTCCAGGCAGGCTTGAATAATACTGGGAAATAGTCTAGTTAGCTAACTAACTCACAAAGACAATGTATTTCCCTCAGAAAATCACAAGACGCAGGTCGCGTCTGCTCGCGACTTAGACCATTTCTAAACTCCCCGAGCTGGCCGGAACAACAAACGAAAACCAAGTCGAGACATGCGCAGAACGACAATCTCTGAGTCGCCGTTCACAATAAGACGATTCTAAGAACATTCGAGATAAAAGTCTTACACAGTCGCGCCTTTTATGGTCATGAAAAGAAGCGTTAATAAAGGTTTCAGGACAGTTGACATCAAATAAGGAGATAACGCTTCGTTCAAGTTAGACCGAACTGTCTCTATACTACCAAATAAGGATAACTCGGATATGACTGTAAAAAACATAACACACTTCAGTCAAAAAATGCTTCGAAAAATGTTCAAGGCTTTGAAAAAAAGTTATTAGACTAATCTATTAGAACTAATGTAGAATGATGACGTGCAACTGCTATACAAGTCGTATAGGGCACCCATTGAGAAAAACTCCTATCAAAAATTGGTAGTCTCGATAACATGAAATGACGTGAGATGATGGCACGTGACAGTATGACCGCATGGCCTTCTACGCTAGCATTATCCCTACTACTTCCAAGCTAAGCATTTATACGTGCTATAATATGCTACATATAGGAATGACAGACCTCAAAAGCAAATAAGACGTTTTTACACAAAACGCAGTTTCATTCAAAGTTCAGTTGGCAGTCACTGCTCAGACAGGGCAAACGTAGGTCAGTCCCAGATAAAATAATGAATGGGTTTTATGCGCTGAAAGTGGGAAATGAATGTTTGTGTGATCTGGTTTTTTTTTCTAATCCAATTGTTAAGTTGGGAAAGATCACACATGTGAAAAAGTCGAAATAACAGAAAGTCGTGTGCAAAAAGTCGAAAACAGAGAGTCGTGTGCAGAAATTGTACCGTGTGGAAAAAAGAACGGGACGTGTGGAAAAAGGCGGGAAAAAAGAAGAAATAGTATAAATAGAAGAGATGTGGGCGATAGGCAGGGATTTCAGGATTTATGATTCCAATGATACCATGATTTTAGACTAGAGGATTTTTACAGATAGCGTTAGGTGAACTTCGTCTTTGAGGATATCAAGACAAGTTTTTTTTTAGTAGACAAGTGTGTATATTATTCAGTTGGATTATATATTTTTTACATTTTGGATAAACAACCATCATTTTGTTAAATTTACAGTGTTTGTCTAATGACATCAATAAACTTTAATATAATTTTCTACTGAATTGATGTTTGTGGAAATTTACAGTAATTTCTTTTGGATATACGTTGTTGTGCTGAAACTGTTTTGCTTATCACCAAACTCAAAGGGAAGAACCTACCTGGGAAGAAGAAGAAAAATGAGTAAAGGTTAAGTATTACCATCTCTGGCGGAAGGCCAGTTAGCACTTGAACCACAACAACATATAAAAGATTAACTCTGACTAAATAAAAATCAATATTACTACTAGTGCCGTATAACCTACACGGCCACATATCTTCAAATTGATGCCGTGACTCGCGCATACAACTGACGCGGGCACATATCTTCAAATTGATGCCGTGACCTGCGCACAAGTAACTGACGCGGGCACGTGACAGGAAGACTCGGCATCAGTTTGTTGAAGGCCTATGCTCCCTGTGGAGCTGACGAGTAGTGATAATGATATTTAACATGATGTGGCTGAAAACCGCATGCAGAACCTCATATGAGTCGTCTCCTACGACATGCCTGAGAGAAAACAGTAGTTCTATACGTTGTGCCATCAGAGACTCCGAGAACCACACGAGCTGTAGTGGTCGCTGATGAAGCACGTTCTGTAGACACAGGATGTCCTAAACTAACCAGCAGTAGGAAATACAGTCGCATCACCTTTTTTTATAGAAACGATCTTTGCTCTCTTATAAAACGGAAGCTTCTGTTAAAAGGTTTTAGAATAAATCAATAAGCATGTAATAGAGTATATTATGATATATAATAATAGCGCCCTCAGTCATAACTGACTATGAGGTTACAGCCCTAAGCTGCTTATTTTCCTGTTGTTCCTTTCGACGTTTTCTCCTCTTTTCTGTTTGCCGTGAGAGCTTCTTTTCACCCAATCTGAGTAATTTCAGAGTATAATTATAACTTAAAAGAATAAAGAAAATTAATCGGATAAAAGATAGGAAACTCTCAACAGTGTTACAACAGCAGGGATTCTGATATTCAGAAGTTATCTACCCCTTTCCCCTCTCCGTCGGACAAGTGTTTCAGCCCTTTTATTTCCTTTACACTCTAAGGGTCCACTTAAGTCATCATCACCATCATCAGTTGCCATCTCCACAACGAAGGTTGGCTGTAATGGATCTCCAACGTCTTCTGTCTCTTGTCTTGATGGTGCACTCTGATAGACTCTTTCCTGTCCATCTCTTGATGTTGTCTTCCCACTTATAGCGCTGTCTTCCCCTTGCACGTTTGCCTTCAACTCTCCCTTCTGTTATGGTCTTCTGTAAGGTGTTATGCCTTTTTATGTGGCCAAAGTATTTTAGCTGCCGAACTTTGACCTCCCTCATTAGTTCTCTTTTCATACCTAGATTTTCTAGGACCTCCTTATTTGTTTTCATCTCTTTCCATGAGATACGCCCCATTCTTCTATATATCCACATTTCAAGAGCCTCAATTCTTTCTTCCAACTGCTTATTCATCGTTCATGTTTCTGCACCATACAGAAATGCAGAATATATATAACACTTTATGATTCTCAGTTTTAATTTGTGAGATAACTGTTTGGATGTCAGTATATGTTTCATGTTGTTGAATGTAGCTGTGGCCATTCCTATTCTCTTCTTGATTTCTGTTTCACATCTGCCATCTTCTGTTATTATATGACCGAGATATACGTAGCTCTTGACTTGTTCCAGGATTTCCCCATTTACGCTTATCTTTAATGTGGGTTTATCGTCTGTTTTGCTAATTATCATAGTTTTTGTTTTCTCAATATTAATGTCGAGTCCATATTCATGACTTATGCAGTTCACTTGCTTCACTAGTTCTTGTAACTCCTGTTCGCTTTCAGCTAACAACACGGTATCATCTGCATATCTAAGGTTGTTTATTGACCTTCCACTGATGTTCAGTCCTGGTATTTCCTGTATCTGTTTGAAAATTTTTTCGGTGTATAAATTAAATAGGCAGGGGGACAGCACACAACCTTGTCTGACACCTCTTTTTATGTCTATGTATGGTGAATAATTCCTTCCAGATCTTACTGTGGCAGTTTGCTCCCAATAAAGGTTACTGAGTATTCTTATATCTTTTCCATCAATACCTATGTCTTCGAGGCATTCAATTATTTTCTCATGATGGACTCTGTCAAAAGCCTTCTTATAGTCAATGAAGCACACATACATACTTTTTTGGACCTCTGTATATTTTTCTGCTAATATTCTTAGGCAAAATATTGCCTCTCTTGTTCCTCTGTTCCGTCTAAAACCAAACTGTTCTTCTTGGATTTCGCTGTCTATCTTACATTTTATTCTTTCCTGTATGATTTTGAGCAGTATATTAATTGCATGACTCATCAGGCTGATTGTTCTGAAGTCTGAACATTCTGTTGCATTTGGTTTTTTGGGCAATGTTATAAAAACTGATGTCTTCATGTCGTGTGGTATATATCCTGTATTGTATACATCGTTGCATATTTCTGTGATTGTATCTATACCAAAGCTCTCCAGAGCTTCTATCATTTCAATTT
This sequence comes from Oreohelix idahoensis, assembly GCA_024509875.1. Classification (NCBI taxonomy): domain Eukaryota; kingdom Metazoa; phylum Mollusca; class Gastropoda; order Stylommatophora; family Oreohelicidae; genus Oreohelix; species Oreohelix idahoensis. The sequence continues at coordinate 458,889 of JAMPIV010017018.1, forward strand.
TTATGTTATCCATGCCTGCTGATTTTCCTTTTTGTATCATATGAATGGCATTCTCTACTTCTGATCTGAGAATGTTTGGGCCTTCATTAGAATCTGGTGATGGTTTTTTACCTCTGTTGTCCTCGAATAATTCTTTTACGTATTCTGCCCATCTGTTTGATATGTCTTTCTCATCAGTAATATTACACCATTTTTGTTCTTGATACAGCTTCCTCCTTGTGCAAACCGTGACCGATTTGATAATTTCTTTATTTCTTCATGCATATCTCTTGTCCAGTGCTTTGCTTCCAAGTCTTCTATTTCCTTGCATTTTGTTTCTATCCACCGTTCTTTTGCTTCTCTACACATAGTACGTATGTCATTGTCTATTGTTTTATATTCTGGAGTGTTTTTTGCTTTCTTTCTTTCGGCCATTTTATTCAAGATGTCATCTGTCATCCAAATTTGATTTTTCTTAGACTCCTTTTTAGGTAAATTTGCATTTGCTGATTGTATGCTTGTTTTTAAGCATTAACATTTTGCGGTTGCTTTTTCTTCTGGGTTTTCTCTTCTATACTGCTCCATGCTTTCTGTCAATAACTGTTGATATTTATTTTTGACGTCGATTAAATATTTCTGTTTTATATCTGGTTGTTTTATCGCTGATATTTCTATCTGGGGTTCCTCCTGTCTTCTGTTTCCTGCTCTTTTCAGCTTTATATTTATTTTGATGACGACTGGATTGTGATCTGAATTTATGTCGGCGCCAGGATGTGTCTTTGCACTTGTGATACTGTTCTTAAATCTATGTTTTATCATGATATAGTCGATTTGTTTTTGTGTTATATCTCCTGGGCTTTTCCACGTGTATAATTTCCTTGGGTGGTGTTCAAAAAAGGTGTTACATATGACCAGCTGGTTTTCTTCACAGAACTGGATAAGTCTGTCTCCTCTATAATTTCTTGTCCCTAATCCATACTGTCCTACTATTTTCTTGTATTTTCCTTTTCCTACTTTTGCATTCATATCACCCATTACTATCAACACATCTGTTGATTTGACTGGTTTAAGTGTGTGTTGTAGCTCTTCATAGTATTCTTCTATTTCTTCCTCGCTGTGATCTTTAGTTGGTGCATAAGTTTGTAAGATTGATATGTCGAATGGCTTTGCTCTCATTTTTAGTAACATCATTCTGTCATTGTGTGTCCAGTATCCACATACGTATTTTTCTAACTCCTTCTTTATCAACATTCCTACCCCTCTTTCATGTTTTTCTCCGCCTGAGTGTATAAGCGTGTACTGGTCTCTTTTTATGTAGCCTGTATCCAAAAGTCTTGCCTCTGCAACTCCCAGTATATCGAGTTTCATGTCTGTTGCTTCTAATATAAGATTGTCAAGCTTTCCTTCTCCGTTCAGAGTTCTAACATTCCATGTTCCTATTTTTAGGCTTCTCCTACTAGTTTTTAGGTGGTCTTTCTCAGAATGCTCCCTTTCAACAGAATTTAAGGAACACTCGTCATTATGTACTTCCTTACTCATTAGAGGAGTTGCCTCTTCCCTGTTAATTTGTACAGTAGATTCTTCCCCAGGGGACAGAGAGTTCTCTACAATATCGTTTCTTATCTTGTTGTTGTGATCCCATTACGTTCTGTAGGAAGTACGTGGTAAGGCCCCAATCTCTTCCACGGTGGCTAGCCATTGTCTTTTTCTATGTCCGACACGCCTCTAGTGCGCCACACACTTTGCTGTTTCGCTTTGCGAGCCGTTGATCTTCTCAGATTCCTCCGCCTCACTCACCGTCTCAGTCTTTGTGTACTAGGGATGGACATTCCCTTGAGTTAGATTGCTCCTACTCCACCCTTGTAGTTTAGCCAGTCAGCCAAGACTGTTGCCCGGGATGTGGCCACCGCCGTACACAAGCGGTATTCGAGGAGCCATACATGAGCTAGATAAAGAGAGGAGAACCAAATAGGATCCTGACTATCCTAAAAAGGACATGGCTGTCTCTCACCGTGAGGTACTATCCCTCTCTCTTTATCCTACATCCCCCACTTAAGTCATAACTCCCAAATGTCAGCCAGCTTCCTGTTGTTTCCGCCTGCCCTGGAAACTGAACCAACACCACCTTGACTGCGACTTCCAACTTCACCCCTGATTTTATCCATGCTGCCAACTAGAGGAAATTGTGAAAGTAACAGTTTTATTGTATATAAATTGCTGTCCTGAATTCCACAGACCTTATTGCCCCATAACCAGCAAGATTCTTTTTTTTCCGCAGTTTTTGCCGAACCTCTACATAGCAATTAAAAAGTGACTACTATGTCCTAAATTTATTTTATGATTACAGACAATATGAAATTCAATCATTATTATCAATTTCTTTGTCAGAGGAGGTTATCATCTCTTGAATTTCTTGTGATCGATAAAATGGTTTAGTGCTGTGCTGTTTGGGAGAAAAACCTGTCGTTTGTTGTGGTGAAAAATATGTCGTTTTTTGTGGTGACAAATATGTCGTTTGTTGTGGTGACAAATATGTCGTTTGTTGTGGTGACAAATATGTCGTTTGTTGTGGTGACAAATATGTCGTTTGTTGTGGTGACAAATATGTCGTTTGTTGTGGTGACAAATATGCCGTTTGTTGTGGTGACAAATGCGTCGGAAGTCGGATGTGTTGGGCCAAACAGCGCAAATATCGCAGCTTCGCTGTAAACGGCGACACAACGCAACCAACGTCCTTTTCAGGACGAACGAGGAAGAAGAAGAGGATTTGTATAATCTCTATTTCATATCTCAGCGCAGGTATTTTCAGACTTAGCTGTTTGACCTATGATTAAGTTTTACAACTTATTACTTTCATAGGATATTCGAGCCGCGTCAATGACAAAACCATTATGATCGAATATGAGTGTCAAAAGTCCACTGATTTCCATCTGTTAGATCATGTTATTTTCATAATCAATTCGGCAGCCAAAAGGAACAAAAATTCTGACAAGTGTCATCTTTGCAGAGCTCTATATCTCAAAAGGTTATGTAAGCTGTCTTCCAAAAGTAATTCTGTGTTTCGTGCCTTTGCGTTTCTCTGTTTATGTTAATGAACGTATGAGGAACTCTTTCCATACAATGCCTTATCAGCTTCCAAAGTGATTCTTTATCTAAACAGTCGTAGGCCTCGGTGACATCCAGTGTCAAGTGGTGGTTTCGCTTCCAAGCTGTACTCTTCTGTTGTATGTAGTTTGGCTGTCTGGTCTGTACAGGATCTGTTTTGCCCACAACCTGTTTGTCCTTTTCACATTTATCTGTCTATGGCCTCTGTTAATCTCTGAACGATGATTCAATTGTTTTTACCACTGAGAGTAACATTATTCCTCTGTAGTTTGTGGACTATTGCCAATCTGCGTTCTTTGAAAGTTTGGGCAGGTATCCTCTCTTCCAGTATACTAGCGCTTCTTCTCTCCCAGACTTTTCCAGGTAATTTGTCTATCTCTGTAGATGTAAATCACGTTCATACACATCAATAGTTCAACAAACGGGGAACATAATGCATTAAAAAAATGTAATCTGCATTCTTATCACTGATAAACACAATCACTTTAGAAGACCAGATCTAAGCAAACATTCAGAGCCGAAGAAAAACATCAGACGTTTTGTTCCTGACGTTTGTTCTTCCTGGCACGAACTAACAAAGCTACCCCTTTAACACGTAAACTGATCAAGTCGTTAATTATTGAAGTTAAACTGCTAATCAGAATTCTGCCCACGTCTATTCTATTGATATTGACGATTAATGGAATTCACTTTCAGAACAATAAGGTAAAACGACCTGGTCCTTTGTGGACAATCATCAGAGATTTTTGTAAGAAAGGGGAGAGTTTAAACGCAATGTCCAAAAAAAAAAACAAAAAAAAAACGCATGTGTACAGTTCAAACACGACTGGCATGAATACATAGATTTGTTTCTAGATGGATTTATTAGAAGTTCATATGTACATTAGAAGATAAAATTACCTGCTTGACTTGTCAGAATCTTGACTTGTCAGAATGTGTAGCGTGAGCCTATTAGGATTATTTTACGTTTGGAATTGATTTTGACATTTTGGACGTATGTGTGTGTTTGTGTCAGAGAAAGAAGGAATGTAAGCTCAGAAATAGACAGAAAAGGGAGAAAGAGAGAGAGAGAGAGAGAGAGAGAAGAGAGAGAGAAAGAGAGTATAATTGCATGGAGTTGGCCAAAGACAAGTTTAAACAACCATTGTCTCACCAAGCTTCCGTTATTGTTCCAAATCTTTTTCAAAATAATCGATTCTCAACGCAAAATAATGAATTTACGTAATCTCGAGATCGATCTCCTGCATTGTCGATACACGTAATGTCCTGCATTGTCGATACCGTATTTATTCAGAAGTAGTATCCAATCTACTCAATAACTTTGCTATAAAACACACTCTAACATACTTCGACAAAATTGCATACGGAATAGCTAGATTACGGTATTAATGCATATAATGGCAAGCACTATCAAAACCGTATTTACTTTAAAAAAAGCACCGTAGCTTTCTCATAATAACGTAGCCACACTGATAACGAAAGAATAATACGTGTCTTTTGTATGCTTGAGTTCTACATGACCCTGGTAGTTTGACAATAACACTCGCTAGGGTCGTGTTTTGTATCGACGAAGATGACAGGCTTTCCTACAGCGGTTATGGCTACGTGAATTAACCCGATTACCGTAGAGCTGTATGGAAACATTTATGAAATGATTTATATGCCCATTATAAATTAACTTTGGCTTATATTCACCTTCCTACGAGTGAGTGAGTGACAACTCAGGGAGGCGGCCATGTTATATTTCTGTCATCATATGTTTTGATCACTGCCAAGAGAACAGATTACATATCCTATTATCGGACAGTGGCAAGGAGATCTCAATCTTGATAGGAACCCCCTTTTCGTGGTTTCATAATATGCTACAAACTATGGACGTCAAGCAACTTCAGTTATTTACCGATCCGCCTTCACTGACGCGTTTAGTCAGATAGGGGATGCGGCCATAATGTATCATGACATTGAACTTTTGATGTACTACCCATTATTTACGAATGTGTCATGACTTTGGATCTGCAATGTATGCCTACAAATTGATGTGTCAACATACCCATGATGTACTCGTTATGTCCCAGTGTGTACGTCTGAATAAATTGTGTAAACAAAGATTCCAGCAGTCTGCATTGGTGCCTTGTAGACACAAGTGTATGAGTGATTAGATTTGTCAGCACACGAACAGTACACCATTCGCGTTAATCACACTCTACACTTCTACTCCATACATACACCATCCTGCGTCGGTTGAAGTGACCAAGTTTAGGGCCTGCTTCCCCTGGAGCCTTAGAGGGAAACTACTATTTACAGCTGCCTTTGCCTTCCCTAACTCAGGACTAGGGTGAGTTACCCATTTACAGCTGGGTAAACTGGAGCATGCCTGATCTCAACAACTCTGTACACTTCTTTACAGATTGACACCTTACAGAGCGTGGAATGAAAGAAACTTTACAGTGGTGGCCAGATTCCTGGGTCCAGCGTACGCAGTTTTGTGTTGAGAATCACAGTTTACAGTTGAAAGAACATTTGTTTGACCACATAAACACCAGTAGGACAGCTATACAGTCGATGTCAGCTTGACCTGTATTACCGATAGGATGCTGTATCTAGGTCAGCGCTTGTTGACAGTTTTTTCGCTGTACAGACGGTATTACACAGGACAGTTGTGTCAAGTGTAGAAAATATCTGGAGCAGTATTGTTGACATTTCTCAACGTACAGAAGAATCACAGTGTTGTTGAACATAAAGTGCATATTTCATCGTTGGATCTTCATATGCTCAACAAAAAAATTGAACTGTGTAATAGTTTAAAACTAAATCTATTACTGAATAAAGTGGCAAGTTATTAGTATTAAAATAAACTGTGCCTGCTTTGCAACACTATACCTGCAACACATTCCATTCATGATATAAATTATATTGTATGCTATATGCTATTTATGTTTATATGTTATTTGTTTATATGTGTAGGTGTTTATATGTTGCGGGCCTGGATGGGAGGTGACTAGAACAGGAAATACCGAGTGATATTGGTCCTGTTCTGGCGTTCTATAGGGAGCAATTTCTTAATTGAAATTTGCATGCAACATAGTTTGCAAATATTTGGTTAGTTGTGACGACTGTTTCATATTTGTATTTGTAACATTTTTTTCTGTTCTTTATTTTTGTTTGATTTGTTTGTATAATTGTAGGTCTCATCTTTCCTTTCATTTCAGTTCTTTACACCCTTATGTTTATACACTGTGGCGTTATTTGTCTTGTTATCTTATTGCAGTTATCATCACGGTTTCTGTGATCATTTTTTTCATTTCTCCTATTCAATTTAATTTGATCTCTGCAAATGTGTTCATATTGTCTTTTCTTGTTTGTCCTTTGTAATGTCTTTAGTTGACATATGACATAGGAGTTATAGTGGTATACACTGATAGTATAGTACAGATCAGTACTTTATGATTATTTTCCACAGGTACCCAAGTGATCTTTGATTACATTGAGGTATACAAGACCTTTGTAAGGCTTGTCTCCCACAGTATTTGAGATACAGTTATTGTTGTCCACAGGTACTCAAGTTATCATTGGTTATTATAAACCATACAAGTTTGCACTAAGACTAAGTCTATGGTATAGACTTGTCTCCCATTAAAGTGAAATAAGGTAATTTATTTACTTTTTCAGGTTTCTGATTTAAGAAGACAAAATGTCTACATTAGATTACTTTATTGCACAAGGAAAATCCCTTGATAAAACTGGGAAAGACTTAGAACAATGGGCTGTTGCTCAATATGACAAAGCATTAGCTGCAGAAGAGAGAAAAGCTGCTGCTGAAGAGAAAAAAGCTGCTGCAGAAGAGAGAAAAACGCTGGCTGAAGAGAAAAGATTAGAAAGAGAAGCTGCTGCTGAAGAGAGAAAAGCTCTGGCTGAAGAAAAAAGATTAGAAAAAGAAGCTGATACTGCTGCTGAACTAAAGAAATTGCAGATGCAAGTGGAGGAAAGGAGATTTGATGCAGAACAGAAGAAATTGGAAGCTGCTGCAGAACAGAAAAAATTAGAAGTTGCTGCTGCTGCAGAACAGAAAAAATTAGAAGTTGCTGCTGCTGCAGAACAGAAAAAATTAGAAGCTGCTGCTGCTGCAGAACAGAAAAAATTAGAAGTTGCTGCTGCTGCAGAACAGAAAAAATTAGAAGCTGCTGCGGCTGCAGAACAGAAAAGATTAGATAGAGAGGCAGAAGAGAGAAAAGCAATAAGAGAACATGAGTTTGAATTAGAGAAATTAAAATTGACATGTATGAGTAATGTTAATCAGGCATCTGGTGGTAATGGTAAACCCTTTGTGTACAAGGTCAAGGTACCAGCGTTCAACTCTGCCAGTGATGATATAGCATTTTGGCTTGATAGATTTGAACGTGCTTGTCGAGCTCATAATGTTGACAAATCACAGTATGTGAATCAGTTGTCTGAAAATCTAAAAGGGGACTCTCTGAGTAAGTTATATTTTGTTGAAGAGGCCGACAAGGATAATTATGATGCTGTTAGGGCAGCTTTGATAAAGAGATATCAGCTGTCTGAGGAAGGTTATCGTCTCTTGTTTAAAACAATGAGACCTGAGGTAGGTGTAGAATTCTCAGAATTCATCTCAAAAGCACGAATTACACTTTCACGATGGATTGAATTATCCAAAACAGAGAAAACATTTGATGGTCTTACAGATTTATTGCTAAGAGACAAGGTCATGTCTTCTGTAAATAAATCATTCCTAGAGTTCTTACATGAGCGTAAACCTAGTACATTAAAGCAAATGGAAGAATATTGTGACCAGTATGCCACGGCACACCCTGACATGATTCTTAGTAACTCTAACATTAAAGAGAGTATGCCAGTTGCTTCGGCAACAGAATATAATCAGAATTACTCACACAAATTCCAAGGAGCTAAAAATAAATTTGATAAAAAGGTTAATTGGAATAAATATCAAAACCAAGATAACCACTCAAATCAGGGTTCTTCTTCGAAGAACTGGAATCGGGCTGATAGTCCTCGACACGCGAGGGGTACCCATAATTTTAGACATTCTCGAAAGGGGAGTAGCTATAGGAACTACCCAAGTGCTTCATGGAGAGAAAAGAACCAATATTACAGGGATACTCAGTATAATGAGCGTGATGATTATGATCATGAATATTATGATTCAAACCCAAATAGTGGTTATAAAAGGAGAAATAATAATTATAGAGACAATTATAACCGAGGTAGATCACAACACAAAAGACACGGTAAATCGTATTACCAGTCTAACTCTGCACAACAGGAGTTCCACGACACCGGTAATCAGAATAATGATAAAAAAGACTCCAATAGTGTAGCAAATTCCGCTTTCGATTTTGCTAGAGCATCTCAGTGTTCGCAATGCAAAACATTATTCGATCCAACCACAGTTTCTTCTTTAAGCTGCGGTCACCCGCTTCCCGCGCTCCATGCGTCAATCGCGCATAATGGAAGGGGTGCTCTTGTCTTTAATAGGGGCCTAATAGATGGTACTCCGGTATCAATTCTTTTCGATTCGGGGTGCACTACCATCGGAGTGAGGCAATCACTCATAAATCCTTCTCGAGCTACAGCAATATAGTCAAATGTGTAACATTTGGTGGCACATTGGAGAAGTACTCCACTGCCATTATCAATATTGCTACGCCTTTCATTACAGGAGAGGTGCAAGCATGTCTCTTGCCGAATCCGATCGCTGATCTTATCATCGGTCGCATTCATGGAGTGAAAGAATGCACTCCACAGCAAATTTCTAATTGGGAAAATGTTAATATGCAATCTGCTAATGCAGTAATCACTAGGGCTCAAGCTCTTAATATGCCACAATCTTCACATTCTGAAGATAATGATGCGCAGATCCAAGATGATCCCTTGGAGATTTCCCATGATTCCTTTATCAAACAGCAGGAAGATGATCCTACTCTAAAGAAATTCTTTACTCTGGCAACAAAAGGTGATCCGAATAAGGATACAAATCGTAAATCTTGGATTACGATGAAGAATGGGTACTTGTACGTATGGTACAAGACTCCGCTAAGTCCATTCATTCTCAAATCCTTGTGCCTAAAAATATGAGAGTTAAAATCTTACAGCACGCTCATGATTCGCAGTGTGCTGGACATATGGGTTTTTCCCGTACTAAAGCTAGAGTTCTTCAATCTTTCTTTTGGCCTGCTGTGAATAAGGACATACGAATCTATTGTCGATCTTGTAAAGTATGTCAAGAGATTAAATCCAGAGGTCCACGCCATGATGCACCTATTCAGGCTGCAGACATTCCCATTCGGCCATTTCAAAAAATGGCGATAGACATCATTGGTCCATTTAAGATAAAGTCTGCTAGAGGACACCAATTTATTTTGACGTGTGTTGATATGTGCACACGTTGGCCGGAAGCTGTTCCTCTAAAGAGCATAACTACTGCTGATGTCGCAGATGCTCTTTGGTTAATATTTTCTCGTCTGGGGTTTCCAGCAGAAATATTATCCGACCATGGTACCCAACTCATATCGGATACCATGTCTCAAGTAATGTCGACTCTTAAGATAGAGAGATCGCTGAGTAGTATTTATCATCCTATGTCCAATGGGATGGTGGAACGTTTGAATAGAACTCTGAAAAACCTACTAGGTAAGATAACAGAAGATCATCCTCAGGATTGGGATAGGGTTTTACCCGCGGCTCTCTTTGCATATAGAGAGGTCGCCAACGAACATACAGGATTTTCTCCCTTTGAACTTGTCTTTGGCGCGAAACCGCGAGGTCCTATGTCCTTACTTCATGATCTTATAACTGCTGATAATATTGTCGATGACACAAAATCCTCTTATGAATATGTCATCGCACTTAGACACAAGATTATTGAAGCATGCAAATTGGCAACTGCTTCTTCTGAATTTGCGAAACAGAAGGCAAGGGATTTTGCCAATAAAAAGAGATGCTTGCGACAACTTTGTCCGGGTGACAAAGCATTTGTCTTGCTACCTTGTAGGGAAAATAGACTTCTTATTTCTTGGAAAGGTCCGTACGATATAATATCAAAAGTTTCCGATGTTGACTATATCGTCGATATTGACGGGAAGCGTAAAACCTTCCACATCAACATGCTCACGGAATTCCATGAACGTCCTGATTATTTACAACCTGTTTTCCAGGCAACGGACGGTTTTCCAGTCCAACATGGACAGTACTCATCTCTGTCAGTAATACAGGATGAGGAAACGAGTTTCTCGGATGTAAATTTACCTTTTCCACTGATTCCTCTTCACTCTAATGAATCATGGAAAGATGTTGCAATTTCTCCAGAATTATCTCCAGGAGAGCAGAAACAAGTTTCTACTATGTTAGAACAATTTAAGGATGTCCTTACTGACATTCCTGGTCAAACTGATGTCATTCAACATGACATTATTCTTACTGACCATAGTCCTATAAGAGTCATACCGTATCCTATCCCGATACATTTTCAAGCACAGGTAGAGAAAGAGTTAGATGAGATGATAGAGTTAAAAATTATTGAACCATCCACATCAGCATATTCTTCGCCGATGGTTATTGTACGAAAAAAAGACAATAACATACGTCTTTGCGTGGATTATCGCAAATTGAATCAAGTGACGAAATTTGATGCTGAACCTATGCCTTTACTAGAAGAGCTACTTACGAGACTATCGAATTCTCATTTCTTTACTAAACTCGATTTGTCCAAGGGATATTGGCAAGTTCCATTATCCGAACACGCCAAACCGTTTACTGCTTTTTCGACGCCTAGGGGTCATTTCCAATGGAATTTCATGCCTTTCGGTCTTATGAACGCCCCTGCAACATTCGTACGCATGATGCGTCGAATCCTATCTCATCGCTCAGATGTCATTGCGTATCTTGATGACATCTGTCTTTTCAGTGATACTTGGAACGATCACTATAATGGGATAAATGAACTATTGTCTATCTTACGCGAGCATAACCTGACAGCGAAACCATCGAAAGCATGTATTGGTTTTAGCGAAATATCTTTCTTAGGACACCGTGTTGGTCATGGGTTCCTAAAAACAGAAGACCATAATACAAGTAAGATACTTAACATTTCTATTCCTAAGACTAAAAAGCAAGTGCGAAGTCTCTTAGGTCTAATACAATTTTATGGACGATTCATTCCGAATCTGTCCTCCATTATGTCACCTCTTTCTTCCTTGCTAAAGAAAGGGTCTCCTAATGTAGTCCATTGGACTCAAGAATGTCAATCCTCTTTGGATAAGGTTAAAACTATGTTTTCTACTTCACCTATCCTAGTATTGCCTTCTAAGGATAAGACATTTATTCTTCGTAGTGACTCTTCATCGACCAGGATTGGAGCAGCACTAATGCAAGAGTACTCTGGAACTCTGCATCCTGTGATGTATATTTCTCGGAAATTAAATGCCGCAGAGAAGAATTACTCGGTCCTAGACCGTGAATTATTGGCTATGGTTTGGTCAATCCTTAAACTGCAAAGATTTCTTCTGGGCGCGCATTTCATTGTGGAAACTGACCAGAAAGCTCTTACAGCTATTCAGAGTAAAAATCTGAAGAGCGCGAGATCAACGCGATACGCGATTGCTCTACAGCCATTTCATTTTTCGGTGCGAGCTATCCGTGGGTCAGAAAATGTGATGGCAGATATTTTGTCTAGATGCCCACATGATTCATAACTGTTATACAACTTTGATACAGTTGTTTCTATGTTGAAATGTGTACACATATGTAATATATCATATATTGATTGTAACACTACTTAGCGGTTCATTGATATTTATTCACCGCTGATCTTTCAATGTTTTTCGTCTTTGATGATCATGATGTTAAGATATCTTAGATGAAATTTATGTATAAACTAATGTGGAAATTGTGTCATTGCTAATATTGTAGTATGCGTTGGTGACACCTCTCTGGAAATATGAATACTTAGAGAAGTACCTTCTCTAAGGTCATAAAACTTATGCTTATCATCTGCGCATTGTTATTGGTGCGTTGTGAGCCTATTGTATGTTGCTCCTAGATGTATTTCAAAAAAAAGTACCTTTTTTTTCCCGAGGGGTGTGGTAATCTGTTGCGTGCATATTTAGACGCACATATTACAAAAATCGATATGGCTATTTAATATGGAAAAGATATAGACATTCATTCATTTGTGTATGAAAATGCTGTCAATGGGGAAAGCGAGATAATCCATGTTTGATTCACACTTTTGATTATAGGAGTAATCGTTCTTGATATTGATCCGGCGCATGGATATTGCTCTTATATTTGTACTTATTTTTTAGGGCCAGAAAATAGATTAATTTGCTTATTATGTTTATGGCCTGAATTCATATGTATTACATATTATTAGTACAAGTAGAATCAGTCCTATATTGTATATTTTGGATGGGTAGGCGGGACTAGATTCTTGTTATTCCGCTCTAGCGGAAGTATGAGTTGTCTTGACAAGTCGTGATGAGTTCCGATGTACCGTGATAATGGCGGGTACGCATTTTTCAAAGGGCTGGTAGATTCTTAAGGAAAAATGATTTATGAAGTGGTTTTCTTCTAAAGGAGATGGTAGCTCTACTAGAGTTTGTGTTAGAGACTCTCCTAAGGTACGGTACAATGTATAATTCGGACTCCATGTATTGCCAGACCCTATTTTGATGATCTCATGTCGGTTAGACCTAGATGGAACATTGTGCTTCGTATCGCTAGGGTCGTGTTTTGTATCGACGAAGATGACAGGCTTTCCTACAGCGGTTATGGCTACGTGAATTAACCCGATTACCGTAGAGCTGTATGGAAACATTTATGAAATGATTTATATGCCCATTATAAATTAACTTTGGCTTATATTCACCTTCCTACGAGTGAGTGAGTGACAACTCAGGGAGGCGGCCATGTTATATTTCTGTCATCATATGTTTTGATCACTGCCAAGAGAACAGATTACATATCCTATTATCGGACAGTGGCAAGGAGATCTCAATCTTGATAGGAACCCCCTTTTCGTGGTTTCATAATATGCTACAAACTATGGACGTCAAGCAACTTCAGTTATTTACCGATCCGCCTTCACTGACGCGTTTAGTCAGATAGGGGATGCGGCCATAATGTATCATGACATTGAACTTTTGATGTACTACCCATTATTTACGAATGTGTCATGACTTTGGATCTGCTATGTATGCCTACAAATTGATGTGTCAACATACCCATGATGTACTCGTTATGTCCCAGTGTGTACGTCTGAATAAATTGTGTAAACAAAGATTCCAGCAGTCTGCATTGGTGCCTTGTAGACACAAGTGTATGAGTGATTAGATTGGTCAGCACACGAACAGTACACCATTCGCGTTAATCACACTCTACACTTCTACTCCATACATACACCATCCTGCGTCGGTTGAAGTGTCCAAGTTTAGGGCCTGCTTCCCCTGGAGCCTTAGAGGGAAACTACTATTTACAGCTGCCTTTGCCTTCCCTAACTCAGGACTAGGGTGAGTTACCCATTTACAGCTGGGTAAACTGGAGCATGCCTGATCTCAACAACTCTGTACACTTCTTTACAGATTGACACCTTACAGAGCGTGGAATGAAAGAAACTTTACACCCCAGCATATGATCCTTCAGAGCGGAAGAAAGAGGAAAATAAGACGGAATTATTCGCAAGTACCCATGGCTTTAGTTTATTTATCGCGGGGGTGGAGATCTTTTTGGAGACAAAGAACAATCAGAACTACTGTTGCCTCAGGGTTATAAACGTCAACTAATATGACGTTTTTCAACTAATTGTTTCGGCAACTACTGGTGACAGAGCATATGTGGAGATGATGCTTTGATGTAGGTTTCCTGCAGGAGGGGATCAGTTACAATGAACTGTATTTGCTCCATTAGAAGCAAACTCGAAATAATGATGATGATGATGATGATGATAGCTTCAATGAAAAGATAAAGGTTGGGCATATGAAGAGAACTGAAATAAACAGTTAGATAGAAAGAGAGAAGGAGATAAAGCGTAAAGAAATAATGTTAAAATGAGGTGAATATAACAGAGGGGCGGGGAAGGAAACATACAAGATGAATGAGAAGACAGAACTGTGAGAAGATTATAGTTTAATTATCTTACTTACTTACTTGGTCGTTCCCCTTCTACCGTGAGGTGTAGAGGTTTGGAAGACAGAGCGCCAGACTATCCTATCAGCTATAGTTAATTATCTTACTTACTTACTTGGTCGTTCCCCTTCTACCGTGAGGTGTAGAGGTTTGGAAGACAGAGCGCCAGACTATCCTATCAGATATAGTTAATTATCTTACTTACTTACTTGGTCGTTCCCCTTCTACCGTGAGGTGTAGAGGTTTGGAAGACAGAGCGCCAGACTATCCTATCAGCTATAGTTAATTATCTTACTTACTTACTTGGTCGTTCCCCTTCTACCGTGAGGTGTAGAGGTTTGGAAGACAGAGCGCCAGACTATCCTATCAGATATAGTTAATTATCTTACTTACTTACTTGGTCGTTCCCCTTCTACCGTGAGGTGTAGAGGTTTGGAAGACAGAGCGCCAGACTATCCTATCAGATATAGTTAATTATATTACTTACTTACTTGGTCGATCCCCTTCTACCGTGAGGTGTAGAGGTTTGGAAGACAGAGCGCCAGACTATCCTATCAGCTATAGTTTAATTATCTTACTTACTTACTTGGTCATTCCCCTTCTACCGTGAGGTGTAGAGGTTTGGAAGACAGAGCGCCAGACTATCCTATCAGATATAGTTAATTATCTTACTTACTTACTTGGTCGTTCCCATTCTACCGTGAGGTGTAGAGGTTTGGAAGACAGAGCGCCAGACTATCCTATCAGATATAGTTAATTATCTTACTTACTTACTTGGTCGTTCCCCTTCTACCGTGAGGTGTAGAGGTTTGGAAGACAGAGCGCCAGACTATCCTATCAGCTATAGTTAATTATCTTACTTACTTACTTGGTCGTTCCCCTTCTACCGTGAGGTGTAGAGGTTTGGAAGACAGAGCACCAGACTATCCTATCAGCTATAGTTAATTATCTTACTTACTTACTTGGTCGTTCCCCTTCTACCGTGAGGTGTAGAGGTTTGGAAGACAGAGCGCCAGACTATCCTATCAGATATAGTTAATTATCTTACTTACTTACTTGGTCGTTCCCCTTCTACCGTGAGGTGTAGAGGTTTGGAAGACAGAGCGCCAGACTATCCTATCAGCTATAGTTAATTATCTTACTTACTTACTTGGTCGTTCCCCTTCTACCGTGAGGTGTAGAGGTTTGGAAGACAGAGCGCCAGACTATCCTATCAGCTATAGTTAATTATCTTACTTACTTGGTCGTTCCCCTTCTACCGTGAGGTGTAGAGGTTTGGAAGACAGAGCGCCAGACTATCCTATCAGCTATAGTTAATTATCTTACTTACTTACTTGGTCGTTCCCCTTCTACCGTGAGGTGTAGAGGTTTGGAAGACAGAGCGCCAGACTATCCTATCAGCTATAGTTAATTATCTTACTTACTTACTTGGTCGTTCCCCTTCTACCGTGAGGTGTAGAGGTTTGGAAGACAGAGCGCCAGACTATCCTATCAGATATAGTTAATTATCTTACTTACTTACTTGGTCGTTCCCCTTCTACCGTGAGGTGTAGAGGTTTGGAAGACAGAGCGCCAGACTATCCTGTCAGCTATAGTTAATTATCTTACTTACTTACTTGGTCGTTCCCCTTCTACCGTGAGGTGTAGAGGTTTGGAAGACAGAGCGCCAGACTATCCTATCAGATATAGTTAATTATCTTACTTACTTACTTGGTCGTTCCCCTTCTACCGTGAGGTGTAGAGGTTTGGAAGACAGAGCGCCAGACTATCCTATCAGCTTTAGTTAATTATCTTACTTACTTACTTGGTCGTTCCCCTTCTACCGTGAGGTGTAGAGGTTTGGAAGACAGAGCGCCAGACTATCCTATCAGCTATAGTTAATTATCTTACTTACTTACTTGGTCGTTCCCATTCTACCGTGAGGTGTAGAGGTTTGGAAGACAGAGCGCCAGACTATCCTATCAGCTATAGTTAATTATCTTACTTACTTACTTGGTCGTTCCCCTTCTACCGTGAGGTGTAGAGGTTTGGAAGACAGAGCGCCAGACCATACTATCAGATATAGTTAATTATCTTACTTACTTACTTGGTCGTTCCCCTTCTACCGTGAGGTGTAGAGGTTTGGAAGACAGAGCGCCAGACCATCCTATCAGCTATAGTTAATTATCTTACTTACTTACTTAGTCGTTCCCCTTCTACCGTGAGGTGTAGAGGTTTGGAAGACAGAGCGCCAGACTATCCTATCAGCTATAGTTAATTATCTTACTTACTTACTTAGTCGTTCTCCTTCTACCGTGAGGTGTAGAGGTTTGGAAGACAGAGCGCCAGACTATCCTATCAGCTATAGTTAATTATCTTACTTACTTACTTGGTCGTTCCCCTTCTACCGTGAGGTGTAGAGGTTTGGAAGACAGAGCGCCAGACTATCCTATCAGCTATAGTTAATTATCTTACTTACTTACTTGGTCGTTCCCCTTCTACCGTGAGGTGTAGAGGTTTGGAAGACAGAGCGCCAGACTATCCTATCAGCTATAGTTAATTATCTTACTTACTTACTTGGTCGTTCCCCTTCTACCGTGAGGTGTAGAGGTTTGGAAGACAGAGCGCCTATCAGCTATAGTTAATTATCAAGAATTTAAATGTAAGATAAAATAGTTTGTGGCTTGGAATGTCCAGGCAGATAAATGGAAGGGACAATCATCATTATTTTCTTCCTGACAGAGAATGGAGTCAGCTCTATTGCTGGTCCATTTGTGAGAACACAGACGGATCACGCATTCACGTGATCCGTCAGCAGTTGTTTCATTGCATTGGGAAATATATCGAGATCAAGAGAAATCAAATCCAACATAAAAATAAGAACTTTCAACTCACATGTTAAGTCAGTCCTACTGTAAGGTTCTGAAACAATCAGAATAATAAAAACAACAAGCAAATAAGCTACAAATATTCATGAATAGGGGCTTGCGTAGAATAGAAGGATTGAATGGTGCGAGTAGGTCACCAATGTGGAACTGATGATGACACGTCACCAATGTGGAACTGATGATGACAAGTCACCAATGTGGAACTGATGACTACAACCAGACAAGTTGCAGTAGAACACGAGATGAGAAGTAAAACGCTAGCGTTGGTTAGGACACACATTAAGAAAACCTGTTGATAGCATTACATGGCAGTCCTTGTTCTAGAATTCTTACAGTAAAAGAGTTAAAGTGGAGTCCGCCATTGTTATTTGAATGGCCGAACGCCTATTTGAATGTCGGTACTGGAATGTCGAACTGTGAAGAAATAACACGTCATTGTCTCCGTTTGAAGGCACATAAGTATGACGTCAATAGACGTAATGGATCGTCAACCTTGCCGCCATGTTTGATTACCACCTTGCAGAAATTTGCTGTTTTTTTTATATTAGCTTTTACGAGTCAATGTTTTAAGTAATCATACCCTATATAACAACAGATTCTGATATACACACATATGTGCACGAACACAAAGATACACGTACAGACAGATAGATAGACAAACAGGTCGACAGACTGACAGACAGGCAGGCAGACAGGCAGGCAGAGTGACAGACATGCAAGTAGGTAGAAAGACAGACTGACAGACAGACAAACAGGCAGGCTAACAGACGGACATACTAACTGACTGACACATAGCTTAACAGACTGACAGACACCCGTCCATACGACGTACGTATATGCGTACACACATACGTATACTCTAACGAATACCGATCGTTTGAAATATATGATGGAAGGCAAAATGAGTTTCCCTGTGGCTGTAAGACTGATTAACGAAACAATAAATACAAGTACTGACTAGTTCTATGCGCTTCTGACTCCAAATAACAGAACTAGTTCACCCGAAGCCAGTGTCCAGACAAATAGAAAATGGCGGGTGACCACCATTAAGAGATTGGCGCCACATAATGAACTGTCCAGTAAGTTAAAATGTTTCGCAGGCAAAAGGGACAAAATAATGCTGGTCCTTGAATCCATCGGGAATTATGTATTTTCATTAAGTAGAGTTATCACGTGTACAGAGAAAGGAGAAATGTCGTAAGTACGAGTAATTTGTTCATTTAATCACTACATGAACGCTTTAAAATTTAATTAATTAATTTGACTGGTTTATTCATTCAATAGCCTTCAATAGGTCCACGCTAAATCCTCCTGTGGTGTGCCGTCCCTCAACCTCTTTCCATGTCTTCATTTTCCCTTTCATTTCTGCCCTCTTCACTGTGTTTTTTGTCTTCTTCGTCTCTCTCTCTTACCCTAGTCATGCCACAATAAGTACTACCTTGTAATGCTGTTAACAGGTCTCCTCAATATGTGTCCTATCTATCGTCAGTGTCATCTTCTCTCGTTTTCCTCTGGCACATGTCTTGTTCTTGTCATTCGTTCCACACTCGTAATCCTGTTGTACCTTCTAGAACCGTCTGTCTGATCTACGCGAGCACACATTTACAACAGTCTGTAACTTTTTGTTATTCTCCGTGTTTCAGAGCCCTGCAATAGGAATCACTTGACGTGTGAGCTGAAGATTCTTATCTGTGTGTTGGACTTGATTTATCTTGACTTCTACATATTTCCACATTGGAATGACAACTCCTCTTGCCGTTTGTACAATAACCAGTTAGATATTAGAAAATTAGAAGGAAATGTATAAGAATATGACCCTTTCATGCTGGCGTAATCCAAAAAAAAAAAGACAGGGAATTAATAATCTTTTTCCTAGCAATAAGAGGAAATGACTTCAAAATGTCGCACGCAGGGAGGCGTAGACTCGTGCCGGAAGGATGTTGATTTTGTACAACAAAGGTAGTCCCATAGCAGATACTGTCGTAGGGGAGATAAGTGTTACAGACTTCACCATACTAGAGAGGTGGGGGTGACCAGTTCGCTTCCTCGCTGCCGTCTCCTTTCTTAACTCAAAGAGCAGAGTCATGTACCCATTTACAGCTGGGTAGACTGGAGCGTGTCGGTACTGTGGTGAAATTACAGTGATGCAACGTTAAAATTCCTCCATTTATAAAGATAACAGGTAAAATAACATGTAGGGATAAAAATATAGGTAAGATACGCTGAT
Source organism: Oreohelix idahoensis (assembly GCA_024509875.1). Lineage (NCBI taxonomy): Eukaryota > Metazoa > Mollusca > Gastropoda > Stylommatophora > Oreohelicidae > Oreohelix > Oreohelix idahoensis. Next base: position 478,224 of record JAMPIV010017018.1, read on the forward strand.
ACATTCTCGCCCATGCCAGCGTTTTCTAGCGCCATTGAAAACTAACTAGTTAGAACATGCAGACAAACGGTTTATCCTTTTAGACGGGGGGGGGGGGGGGGGAAACGGAGATAAAAGAAAAAAATGTGACGGTCTGAACACGTGTTTGAATCTAAAGTCTAAAAGACGCAATTTGTAGTTTTAAAGAAAAAATTACGCCACTAGTTGACACAATGTAAGGAAATGGACAAAAAACGACCTTAGCTCTTGTCAGAAACAGACGTATCTTGGACGTTTTACGGTAATTAGTCGTTTTAGTTTGAATATAGCGGCAAACGCCGTGAACAAAGGTACAAAAACAAATTTCAAAACTAACCTTGAAAAAAGTAGGTTTTTTATTAATAATAAGTTTAGGAGAATAAAAAATAGCTAGTTTGATAGCCCATCTTTATCTGAGAAATAATATACTTTTAATTACACAGACGGACAGATGACACGGAAGATATTGACGAAAGACTGTATTGTTCAATACAGACTAGCAGACAGTTTTTGGTGCATATTTTCACTAAAGTTACATCTTGACGTCCTTGAGACTAAAAATGCAGAAAAACATTACATGTGGACTAGGGGCAGGATAAGAGGGTAGAAGCTAAAAATAACTTTGTCTCGAAATCGTATAAGTAAGTGAGGAAAAATTTGTGTAGTTTTTTCTTGTAGTTAGTCCAAAAAACAAGTGTAATTTTGGGAAAAACCAAGTTGGGACGGACAGACCGACAGAAAAATACAACACACTAGACTGAGACTGGACCGAATTTGGACTTTGTAGTTTAAATATTTGAACGGTAGAGGGGAAGTCCGCTGATTGGACAGAAGCTTTTATATTGTAGAAAAAACAGTAGAGGCAATTGCCATTTTGTAGAAGACTGTCCAGATGCACAGTTCGTTAATGCTAGAAGAGTGATTTCCAAGAGATATTATATATTATCAGTGGGACGCATAATCTAGCCAGCAGCTCAGCTGAGTTTTGCTAGTACAACGTAACTGTGATTTCAATGTTGAATTGTGGTAAGGAGAAAAATTCATTAACCCTTTTATTTAACATTTAATATTTTGAGTGATTGATACTGCCATATCATGAAAAATGATTACGACAAGTGAGAGCTTATTCTAGGTCCCCAGCGACAGTTCATGGCCTAGAGGAAAACCAATAATATAGGAAAACATATCTAAGACTATAGAAGACAGATCTATATTTGAGATCGGTGGAAACATATCACCCACCTTATTGGATGGAAGAGGAGACTATTGAACATATTTCGGATGCAATGCAGTCATGGGAAAGTGGTGCTATTTGATACCACCTGGGTGAGATGTGCTGAGTTGGTCAGAGAGATCTGACCCGATCTTTGTAAATTTTGCTTTGCTTTGTTGTGTGTAAAATTGGTGCAGTAAGCAGTGTGTTGACACATGGCACAAATTTTGGTTTCAGAGTTTCTGGTCTGGCACTACGCTAGTGCCAGATGCTTTGTAGAGGTCCAAGAGTGGATGCCTAAGAAGCCTATCATTTTACTCCAGCACTTGTGAGGAGTGGGCCACTGGAATTCTTTACTGCATCGTCACAGGCCAGATAAGTTGAATACCTGGCCTGCTGTGGATTCATCAAACTTGTCCACAATAAAATAAATAAACAAAATTCTGTTGTATAAAAACTATACCTCAATTCCATATTTTAAAGACAATGAACATTATAATACAGAGATTGGGCATGATGACACCACCCCGACTAGACATCCGGTACTAGTTTTCCAAAGACACTGTAGTTAGTGTTAATATTAACCAATGTAACAATATACCTATGTACGAAATTTTCATTTTGATTATTCAATATATATATATATGCACTTTTATTGATAAATACATATTGTTTCATACGTCCTGACCAGAAGAACATTTGGTTCAGGACTAAATAAATTCAAAAGATTGTCAAATTTAAATTCTAAAGCCAGTGTTAGTTGATTTGATCATAGAGCTTATTATTATTATTAGAATTAGTGTTTACATTTGTGTGTCTGTGTATTTAATTACCTACACATCACAATTCATTACCCTAGACATTAAACGTAGCTAACACACATAATAGTAGAATAAGTCTGTTTGAGGTCATAAGTGGTAGCAGAAAGGCATTCTGTAACTCACATAAACTGTTATCTTCAGGAGCCTTCACAGCTGACCTCATCCAGTACACTAGGTAACATAACAACCACGCAATAACATCAAAAACCACTACAGGTACCATGATTCGAACACGACACCTTTGGCACGAGAGATCAGCGCTGTAACCAATCTGTGTTTATAATGTAGTATGGGGAAAAAAATCTATATTCTGGGGTCCGTAGCAATTTGAATTAATAAAATGAAATAGTTGAAACCTTAGTTGTAATGAAGTCTCTGAACGCACAAACAAGTAGATGTTTGTAAACAAAAATAATTTTTGTAAAGCAGAGCGTGGTAATTTGTGCAACTCGTATCAACACAGGAATTTCAAATAATGCCAAGATATATTTTTTATTTTAAACTAATGGAGAATTAAAACGTTTTAGTGGCATCTGGGAAAACGAAATACTTGCTGTGGCTGCCCTCTTCATATTGTTGTTGACGTCATGATTGTTTGTGTTAGTTGGCCTTACGTTTGAGCTGAATGTAGCCTGCCTCATGCCCTGAAGGCGAGAAAAGCAGGCTGGCGTTAGACTGGACATGCATTGAGGAAACCAGTTGAAAACATTACAAGGTTATCATTGCTCTGGTACGCCTCGAGCAGGAGAAAAATGAGGATGTCATAATAATACACACGCAGAATGGATCTGGAGAAAGGCATGATAGAGATTTAAAACGACTTGAAAAACCTTGAACAAATGACATAGAGCAGAAAGCATTGACGTAAACTTGTTGAACACCTATACTCCACAGAGCTGGATGGTAATAAAGACGAGTTGTGATAAATCGGACAAGAAAAATAAAAACAGCGTACAAGGAAATAAAGAAAGCAATAGATTGACACAATTCGGGAACAAAAATCAGTTAATTATACACAATTCATTCTCTGCGCGAGCCAAAGAGAGGAAATTATACACGTGGATAAAAACCCATTAGATAAAAAGCGCCCCAGATTTATTTTTTTATCTTGATTAACATCACATTATAAATTATGTTTTAAAAAAATAAAGACACTAGCAGAGGTTAAGATCTAGGTCATCAGCCCAAAAAACGCTGACATTCACAATAACTGATGGCTATAGAAATATCTGAAGAAGACAGATGTAAAGATATTTACTTTGTACTAGAATTGAAACTTAATATCGAAGAAACAAAAAAAAAAAGAACTAGAAAATGTAGAAACAAGTGACCCGCCTAAATATGGCGAGAAATAATGATGTGTACGCTTTCTGCTAGAGGCCTTGAACAAAATGCTTCAGAATACGCCCGCCTAATAAGGCGAAATCTCAAAATAAGGACGCAACGGAGCAAGTGACCCGCCTAAATATGGCGAGAAATAATGATGTGTACGCTTTCTGCTAGAGGCCTTGATGATGGCTCAAATTCCTCAGGTCTCGTGGTCCAAATCCCGGTTTCAAATGCCGTTTCCGTTTGTGCTGCATCACCCCACCCGGTCGCCAGAGCGGTGTGGTAACCACTACGCTAGCGCGACTCCCAGCTTCAGAAGTAAAACAAGGACATGAAAACAGAGGCACAAAAGCATAGAAGCTTTATCTTTGATGAGCAATGAGGCTTCACTGGCTACCTATATAAATATATAAACGGTGAAACTTATTTATATTTACACTCGCTGATTGATATAAATAATGACAATCACTTCCAGAAATGTAGTCACTGAAAAGAAACAGAGATAGGTGTATTTGTGAAAAAAAAAAAAGAAAAAAAACATCCATCCGTATTGCACGAAGAATATTTGGAAGAAATGCGCCTTGTTTCAATAGGCGCGCAATTTAGTTCCTATATTGTAAGTAAATAAATTAAGGGGCTGCTGTAAAACTGGTAAGGAAATATATATATATATATAAACAAATAAAACGATATTGAATCAGTTTTACAAATAAACAGTGCACAGGACATAAGGAACGTTTCGGGTTTTACCCTTCGTCAGCCACAGTTACTAACAGGCAACAAGGACAAGAAATATAGATTATAGACTACAAATACGTAATATATATACACAATATAGTAATCATGAAACGAAAACATTAGTTCCTAGGCCGGTATGCGCCACGAAAAGATTGCAAGTTAGGTAGGTAAAAGATGTGACAGGATGTTACTACTTACATAATCTTTTAAAGGGGAATTATAAAAACACATTATTATCATCATAATGTGCAGTTCCACAATCATACACCTTTACAGTTTCTCTACGTAGTATTATTGTCAAAGTTCTATTGCTGATTCTATTAGTGAAGACTGTTAGACGGCCCTATATCCGCCAGTCTCACATCTATATTCTCTTTTTATTTCCTTATACTTTACATAAGCGTCACATTGATATTAAAGCGCTGGTCTCTCGCGGCAAAGGGGCTGGGTTCGATTCCCGGTGTCGACACGCTCCAGTCTACCCAGCTGTAAATGGGTATTTGACTGAGCTCTTGAGTTAGGGAACGAACGAACGAACTTTATTTTCAAAGTGTTAAAAATTGGGCGCACAGGAAAAAAAAATACAGCAAGGATGGGAACTGCTCACCCCACCTCTCGCTGCTGGACTGAGTATAGTGAAGTCTCTAACACTTCATTCCCCTACGGCAGTATCTGATATGGGACTACCTTTACCTTTTCTTGTTAACTTTACATGTTTAAACAAACTGTTTTTAACTTTACATGTTTATGCAAACGGTTTTTAACTTTACATGTTTAAACAAACTGTTTTTAACTTTACATGTTTATGCAAACTGTTTTTAACTTTACATGTTTATACAAACTGTTTTTAACTTTACATGTTTATACAAACTGTTTTTAACTTTACATGTTTATACAAACTGTTTTTAACTTTACATGTTTATACAAACTGTTTTTAACTTTACATGTTTATGCAAACGGTTTTTAACTTTACATGTTTAAACAAACTGTTTTTAACTTTACATGTTTATACAAACTGTTTTTAACTTTACATGTTTATGCAAACGGTTTTTAACTTTACATGTTTATGCAAACTGTTTTTAACTTTACATGTTTAAACAAACTGTTTTTAACTTTACATGTTTATACAAACTGTTTTTAACTGTCCACTTCTCAGATAAAAGTAAGCTGTCTCATTCTTACCTCACGCGCAGTAATTTAGCACGGCCTCTAGCCGGCTTTCATCTTGGAAGCTTTTCGTCTTGAGTTATTCTTATGAAAAATTACATTCTCTGAGTTCTTCATTGATCTTCTGATCTGACTGTTCATTAGCTATTGATTGAATTTACTGCGAAAGAAATAATTGATTGCTACACTAGAGAACTATATTCTTTCTTCGATGAATAAAGATTTGTTGTACAGATGGTTTTTTATTTGTTGTAAATTTTGCTTTTACTTAGGCTTTTTATGTTATGTATTTATAAATTTTACTTTCCATCTAATGTTAAATAGTGGAGGAAACCTGAGTCCCGTGAACAGTAATCTAATGTTATAGTTATGTTTTATATTTATATATAAATTTTACTTTCCATCTAGTGTTACAGATGTATCCTTGAGATCCTCTATGAACAATAGATCTTCAATAAACCCATGCCAAGTACTCCTGTTACGTACCAATAACGCAAGCTCTTTCCATTTTTCCCTCACTATTTTCATTTCTGCCACCAGTTTTTTTTTTCATGAGTTTTTCGGTCTTTCTCTACGTCTTTTACCCTGGGATTCATGCATGGAGGCATATCTGGAGTCATCCTTATATGACCACCAGCTATGCACAGTGCAACAATATATGTACGAGGAAGTGAACATATGTCTGTAAGGCTAATTACATCCTCATTGACTCTTGAAATCGCCCACACACTTCCATGGATTCCCCCTGTAGTGATTATTGTTGAGAACCCTGCATTGCACACTAAGCTTGCAGAAGTCACTTGAGCCCCAGGCGCAATTCTTAGCTTTGACTTGGTTGACTGTCGTGGAATATTCTAATCCACATATATAAATTATCAAGTAAATATAAAGCCTAATAAATACATATAATAAAGAAAGGAAGAAGAATGGTAAAGAACAGTGCTGTCACAATGACAGTACTCGAAATCCCCTTTGTTTTATGCTTCGTCTGCAAATTGTAACGCTTTCACGTTGATAGTAAAAGCCTACTATATTATTACCCGCTTTCTTCAATGAAACGTGTGCTGTATTTCTTGGAAAAACATTGAGATACCAAGCTGATCAATGACCTAATTTAAATATTTCATTCATTCCATTTTATACACGGCGTAACTAAAGACAGATGGACTAAAGGATAGAGAGAAGGGAGAGGCATAAAGCCGAACACGTGCAACACAAAACACGCGTCGCGCGATACACAATTACTACTATCACGCGTGTAAGGCCACATGCACTAACTTTTTCAGACGGACAGTGATAAATTCACTACCCTTCCCAGAGTTAGGTTTTAAAAAAACCTGGGAAACGCTTATTAGAAAAGATAACATTATATGGGTTTACGTTTGAAAACATTACAGTACCCAGACAGCACATCTTCGAAACAGGAGGTAGAAGAAATTGCATATTTTGAACGCAGCCACTTAGCTCTATTAAATATATATATTTGGGTTCCTTAGGGTTTGCTGACAAAGAATATGTACAACGTTATGCAAATAGTCTAGGAATTAACAAGTTATAGCCAAAATAAAATGATGGTGCTGTCAGACAACACCCAAAATCAGAATCGCTCAGTGGTAGATTTTTTTTACACCACCATTGTACGGGAAATGGGCCACAAGTTACATTTGAACTGATTGGCTGGAATGATATGTAAGGCTAAACACGATTAGTCGGGCTATAAATACTATCTTTGGTTGTTAGGGGAGACGTGGGAAGTTAAAATTTTTTCAAACACTTGTCGAAACGTGGCTCCATTGGCTAGACTCGCTGATATACTCACTTAGGAGCGTTAGTTCGAGACCACTAGTCAAATAAGCTTGATAAAGCAACAGTGCGTTGAAGCCAGCTCATATTTTTTGCTAAATAAAAGCCTGGAACATAAGCAGATGGGAATTTGTGCCAGTAGTTGTGCCAGAATTCATTGCTAATCAACGTATCTGTGTTTGTTTCCATGAATTGTGGTAAGCTTGAAACATTCAGTATCTTTTTAATGAAAATTGAATGTGAATTGTTAATTTATGCCTGTATATATGTGTAGTTCAGTAGCAAACATGATGTAAAGCCTATAATGCTCCAGCCTGAACAGAAGGTGTCGGAGGAAAGTAAAACGGCATGGAATGGCCAAACAGTACACTGACACCTAGATTATTGATTAGACAGAAATAATGCTGGAAGTGCAGAGGCGTAGTAACCATTAAGGAGGTAAATACTGGTATAAAGTATTTCAGATGAAGCTGACAGTTGGCCTAACGCTCTGAACTCAATGTTTGTGATGTATTGTGCTCAGTGTAAAAAGAGAGTATAAATTAGTTATGAAGTAGAAGGTACATCCTTCTTGTTTTCAGGGACCGTGGTCTTGATGGTATTGAGCAGAACCTGGTCAGAGCTTTGCTGAATCCAGAGTCGGACAGCATACTCCTTGGTCCATTTAGCTATCAGTGAGGTGTCTCCAGAGCCCAGGGGAGAAATCGAGCAGAGGAGTCTTTTCCTGCCGCCCTCACACAAGATAAGCTGATGTGGCCAGCTGAGCTCAAAATTATGTACCCCAGCTTAAAATGACCTTGTAAAAATAACATTAAGAGGGGAATTAAATTGTTTTAATATCAGGAACTGAGAACATCTCCAATACTAGTCCCCATAAAGACAAACTATTGAAGTCATGATGACAAATACCAACAGAGCTTGAACAAAACAAAACCAGTATTACCTCATATTACTACTACACAACTGACACACATAGGATACTTTTAATAATATATGTCATTACCATATTCATATTGATAAATTCTGTACATATAACTTGTAAGTAAAATTGATTGTGATTCCTGGTTCCCTTTGTATTTGAATCAGGACACATATTGATTCATAACAGCAATGAATACATATTGTTATTTGAAAAGTTATCAGTGACTCCTTTAAGATATCCTTTAGAGTGTTATATGTATGTGAGTGTCACAGTGTTGTCAAGTGTGGTGGAATAAATTAAATTGTTTATCTGTCTGTTGTTGTTATGACTTACACTTCATCATACACATACCCTAGACATACAACGTAGTCATCACACTATTCCAGAATAATTCTGACTGAGGTATACATATGTGGCAGCAAGCAAGGTTATATATAATACACTACTCTTATTAGATATATATATACCTTCACAGCTGATCTCAGTCAGTACACTAAGTCCCCTATAAATATTTATAACATCTCACTTCACCACATATATTGGGGTCTCGCTCTTGGGATTTTGAATCTTTCCCTATTAAAAATATTGGGGGTAATTCACTTCAGGGAATATAAGAATTAAAAGGTATCCTTGGGTGGAATTAAATAAGGTTGAGCTCACGGTGCCTGTGTTGTCCATTAGATATATATTTAGAGATTAAATTGTTGGTTAGACATTGTATAAACTTACCTGATAGACAATGGCGGACCTGGCCAAGTTTCGATCTGCTGCTGTTCGGACTGCAAAGGAGTTAGGATTAGATGGGCAAGTTATGGTTGCCTATGTCACTACGGAATGTGACAAATTTATTGAACGCGAAGAAAGAAGGTTTGAAGCCGAAAGAAAGTTAGAGGCTGAAAGGGAAATTAAGAAGTTACAATTTGAGGCTGAGGCTGAGACTAAGAGGTTGCAGATTGAGGCTGAGGCTAAGAAATTGGAGGCAGAAGAAAGAAAATTAGCTGCAGAAAGGGAAGCAGAAGAAAGAAGATTGACTGCAGAGAGGGAAGCAGAAAAGGAGGAGAAGAGATTACAAAGGGAACATGAGTTACGACTAAGGGAGTTTGAGTTTCAGGGCCATGCTCCTGAAAATGGTGCCAGTCCCTTTGCCTCTGATGCCACTGCTAGCCAAGGAGCCTCAACCTCAGCTATGAATTTTCATTTAGATCATTTTGTTGAGAAAGACGATGATATAGAGAGCTACCTAAATAGGTATGAACTATTAGCTACCACGTATGGGTTAGAGAGAGAAAGGTGGAGCTTAAAGTTATCTCAAGGACTTCGTGGGGCAGCTTATGAAGTTTTTGCAAAAATGAGCAGAGGTGATCAGGAAAATTATGACATGCTAAAGCAGGCTCTTTTGTTAAGATATGAAAAGAATGCAGAATTCTATAGGAAAAAATTTAGGAATGCTAAACTACTGTCAGGTGAAACCTATCACCAGTTTCTCTGCACGAATAGAGACATACTTGGAGAAATGGACTTCTCTGGGGAAAACCCAAGATCTTAAGGAAATGGTCCTTATAGAGCAATTAAGAGAGTCCATGGCTCCAGACCTGAGAAAGTTTCTCATGGAACAAGGTGCAGAGAGGCTGGGTGAGTTGCTAAATGTTGCTGAAAGGTATCAAGCAGCTCAAGCAGAGGTAACAGGAAATAAAAAGAAACAAGTGGATAACTTTAGGGCACCACAGAACTTTAATAAATTTGATCCTAAGGATCAAAATAAAGGTAAGCACCAATTTGATAGGCCACGGTATGAAAATAAAAATAAAAACCCACAATTCGATGAAAGGAAATTTGATGAAAGAAAATCTTTCAACCAAGGAAAAAGGTGGTGTAAAAATTGTAAGATGAACAATCATGACACTGACCATTGTAGAAGGAAACCTCCTCATTTTGCTGCTATGACATCGGGGAAAAAGGAAAAGAAGGGCAAACCTGAAGAATTACAGGAACCATACCACCCCCCAGTGTGTGAAGATGTCATCTGTAATGGTGTCACTATAAGATGTTTATATGATACCGGTTTAGATTACGATTCCGTTGTGAGTTCTCACCTGGTGCAGGCCGATCAATACACCACAGAAACAGTGGAGATTCAAACTGCAACCAAGGATGTAGCTACCATGACACTTCCCGTCGCCCGAATAAAAGTGAAAACGCGATATGTGGAAGGAATCATAAAAGCAGCAGTGATAAATGAGCCAATCTACCCTCTAATATTGGGGTGTAGATATGTCTTCTTGGGGAATCCCAAGAGACCTGTGATATTGGCAACAGTGCAGACCAGATCACAGTCAAAAAAGGAGGAGGATAATCCCATAAACTCTCACCCAGATGAGATGAGGAAGGCACAGGCTGAGGACAAAACACTCAAGCCATGTTTCAAGAAGTTGCCCAAATCTCATACACCTCCAGGCAAGGGAGAGTTTTATATGAAGAACAAACTAATATATAGGAAGGCTGGATCTGAATCCAATGGTCACGGACAGCTGGTCCTTCCCACTTCATATAGGACTAAAGTGTTGGAACTAGGGCATGCGATTCCCTTCAGTGGTCATATGGGAATCAGCGCAACAGGACAGCGAATAGCTTGTCACTATTTCTGGCCAGGAATAACTGAAGATATCAAACGATATGTAAAATCCTGTCCAGAGTGCCAACGAGTAGCACCTAAACATTGGACTGCACCAGCAACTCTGGGGGAAATGCCCATAGTGGGAACACCCTTTGAGAGAGTTGCCGTGGATCTTGTGGGACCTCTCACCCGAACCAAGAGAAGGAACAGCTACATTCTGACTCTGGTGGACACTTGTTCTATGTGGGGAGAGGCAGTAGCCCTGTCATCGATTGATTCTAAACATGTGGCAGAGGCATTGCTCACAATTTTTCACAAGGTTAGGCTTTCCCAATCAAATCTTGACTGATAATGGCTCTCAGTTCAAGGGGAAACTAACTGAAGAAGTTTTCAGGATCTTCCAGGCCAAAACACTTCCATTGTAGTGTGTATCATCCCCAAGGGAACGGCCAAGTGGAAAGATTTAACGGCACATTGATGTCGATCCTGAGAAAGTTGGCACACGAAAAACCAGATACATGGGACCAGTACCTGCACGCCGCCCTCTTTGCTTATCGGGAGGTACCCCATAGTTCAACCGGTATGGCCCCGGCAACATTATTGTTTGGAAGGCCAATAAAAGGTCCACTCGAAGCTTTGTTAAGAACGTGGACTGATGAAAAGGCAGAGGAAAACATTACATCTTCATACCAATATGTGAATGAGCTGACCACTCGTTTAAAAACTGGTTGGAAACTTGCCAATGAAAATTTGAAACAAGCCAGGAAGAAACATGCTGCCTATTATAACAGGAAGGCGAAAGACAGAAATTTGGCTGTGGGAGAGAAAGTACTGCTTCTTTTGCCCGGGAGTCAGAATAAGTTACAAATTGGATGGCAGGGTCCATATACAGTTTTAGAGAAGGTATCTAGAACAAATTATAAGATAGATAAGAAGGGGAAAGAAAAAATCTATCATGTGAATCTCCTGAAGAAATATTTGGAAAGAGAACATCAGGAAGAGACACACTTGTTGACCTTGTCCATCGCCATGGAGATGAAAAAGGAACCACTTTCATCATTTGAATATCCATTACACCCCTGTGAGACAGCAGCACAGGTGAAAATCAGTACACATTTAACGAAAACTCAGAAAGAGAGAGTGCAACAGGTTCTAAATAATCATGCAGAGGTGTTAACAGACCGACCAGGGCATACAAACCTATTGGAATATGATATGAAACTGATAGACCCCACACCTGTCTGTATGAAACCATATTCGATTCCGTTTGCTAAGGAGAAAGCTTTGAAGGAAGAGATAGACTATCTGTTGAAGGAAGGAATTATTTCGCACAGTGAATCTTCGTATAGTTCCGGTGTTGTACTCTTAAGGAAGCCCTCTGGAGAACATAGACTCTGTATAGATTACAGGAGACTGAATGCTATTACAGAAGGACAGGTGGATCCATTGCCGGATACAAATCAGCTGTTTGCCAAACTAAATAAAGCTAAATATTTCTCCAAAGTGGATCTGAGTAAAGGATATTATCAGATTCCAGTAAAGCCTGAGGTTAGACCATACCTAGCTTTTAGTACTTCAGAAGGACACTATGAGTTTAATAGATTGCCATTTGGATTGAAGAATGCGCCTAGTGTCTTCTCTAGAATGATGAGAAAATTATTGGACCCTCTGAATAATCCATGTATAACAAATTTCATGGATGATATCCTGATAGCAACAGAAACATTTGAGGAACACATTGACTCTCTGAACATGCTGTTTAATCGACTTAGGGAGGCAAATTTAACAGCCCGACCAACCAAATGTTGCGTTGGATGTAAAGAATTGGAATTTTTGGGACACACAGTTTATCAGGGAAACATGACCCCTGACCCAAAGAATTTAGAGAAACTACAGAAAGCCCCGAGACCACAAACCAAGAAGGACGTGAGATCCTTTGTCTCATTATGTGGGTTCTACCAGAAGTATATCAAAAACTTTAATTCCATATGTGCACCGTTAACTGATTTGACACGTAAAGGACATCCAGATCGCATTACATGGACACCACAATGTGAAATGACTTACCAAGAATTGAAGGAAAAGCTCACAAGTAAACCCATTTTGAAATTACCTGACTTAAGTCAAGAATTCATAGTAAGGACGGATGCAAGTAATATTGGGTTAGGTGCAACTCTACTACAGAAATCCGATGCATTGGATGGGGAATTAAGCCCAGTGGCATATGCTAGCAGAAAATTGAATAAAGCTGAAATCAATTACTCAACTAGCGAAAAAAGAATGTCTTGCAGTAATATGGGCAATAAAGAAATTCAATATTTATCTGTATGGGAAGGCCTTTAAGTTGCAAACAGACCACAAACCTTTATCGTTTCTAGCACAGGCTAGGCATGAGAACTCCAGGTTACTCCGATGGTCTTTACTTTTGGCTCCATATAATTTTAGCATTGAGTATATATCTGGAAAAACAAATTTGGGAGCGGATTTCTTAAGCCGCCATCCGTGTGATGAGAATCACCGTAAACCCCAGAACTAATAATAAATTTCTCTATGTGTATATAGAATAAAGGACTGACATATAATGTCTGTTTTAAGAGGGGAGATGTCGTGGAATATTCTAATCCACATATATAAATTATCAAGTAAATATAAAGCCTAATAAATACATATAATAAAGAAAGGAAGAAGAATGGTAAAGAACAGTGCTGTCACAATGACAGTACTCGAAATCCCCTTTGTTTTATGCTTCGTCTGCAAATTGTAACGCTTTCACGTTGATAGTAAAAGCCTACTATATTATTACCCGCTTTCTTCAATGAAACGTGTGCTGTATTTCTTGGAAAAACATTGAGATACCAAGCTGATCAATGACCTAATTTAAATATTTCATTCATTCCATTTTATACACGGCGTAACTAAAGACAGATGGACTAAAGGATAGAGAGAAGGGAGAGGCATAAAGCCGAACACGTGCAACACAAAACACGCGTCGCGCGATACACAATTACTACTATCACGCGTGTAAGGCCACATGCACTAACTTTTTCAGACGGACAGTGATAAATTCACTACCCTTCCCAGAGTTAGGTTTTAAAAAAACCTGGGAAACGCTTATTAGAAAAGATAACATTGTATGGGTTTACGTTTGAAAACATTACAGTACCCAGACAGCACATCTTCGAAACAGGAGGTAGAAGAAATTGCATATTTTGAACGCAGCCACTTAGCTCTATTAAATATATATATTTGGGTTCCTTAGGGTTTGCTGACAAAGAATATGTACAACGTTATGCAAATAGTCTAGGAATTAACAAGTTATAGCCAAAATAAAATGATGGTGCTGTCAGACAACACCCAAAATCAGAATCGCTCAGAGGTAGATTTTTTTACACCACCATTGTACGGGAAATGGGCCACAAGTTACATTTGAACTGATTGGCTGGAATGATATGTAAGGCTAAACACGATTAGTCGGGCTATAAATACTATCTTTGGTTGTTAGGGGAGACGTGGGAAGTTAAAATTTTTTCAAACACTTGTCGAAACGTGGCTCCATTGGCTAGACTCGCTGATATACTCACTTAGGAGCGTTAGTTCGAGACCACTAGTCAAATAAGCTTGATAAAGCAACAGTGCGTTGAAGCCAGCTCATATTTTTGCTAAATAAAAGCCTGGAACATAAGCAGATGGGAATTTGTGCCAGTAGTTGTGCCAGAATTCATTGCTAATCAAACGTATCTGTGTTTGTTTCCATGAATTGTGGTAAGCTTGAAACATTCAGTATCTTTTAATGAAAATTGAATGTGAATTGTTAATTTATGCCTGTATATATGTGTAGTTCAGTAGCAAACATGATGTAAAGCCTATAATGCTCCAGCCTGAACAGAAGGTGTCGGAGGAAAGTAAAACTGCATGGAATGGCCAAACAGTACACTGACACCTAGATTATTGATTAGACAGAAATAATGCTGGAAGTGCAGAGGCGTAGTAACCATTAAGGAGGTAAATACTGGTATAAAGTATTTCAGATGAAGCTGACAGTTGGCCTAACGCTCTGAACTCAATGTTTGTGATGTATTGTGCTCAGTGTAAAAAGAGAGTATAAATTAGTTATGAAGTAGAAGGTACATCCTTCTTGTTTTCAGGGACCGTGGTCTTGATGGTATTGAGCAGCACCTGGTCAGAGCTTTGCTGAATCCAGAGTCGGACAGCATACTCCTTGGTCCATTTAGCTATCAGTGAGGTGTCTCCAGAGCCCAGGGGAGAAATCGAGCAGAGGAGTCTTTTCCTGCCGCCCTCACACAAGATAAGCTGATGTGGCCAGCTGAGCTCAAAATTATGTACCCCAGCTTAAAATGACCTTGTAAAAATAACATTAAGAGGGGAATTAAATTGTTTTAATATCAGGAACTGAGAACATCTCCAATACTAGTCCCCATAAAGACAAACTATTGAAGTCATGATGACAAATACCAACAGAGCTTGAACAAAACAAAACCAGTATTACCTCATATTACTACTACACAACTGACACACATAGGATACTTTTAATAATATATGTCATTACCATATTCATATTGATAAATTCTGTACATATAACTTGTAAGTAAAATTGATTGTGATTCCTGGTTCCCTTTGTATTTGAATCAGGACACATATTGATTCATAACAGCAATGAATACATATTGTTATTTGAAAAGTTATCAGTGACTCCTTTAAGATATCCTTTAGAGTGTTATATGTATGTGAGTGTCACAGTGTTGTCAAGTGTGGTGGAATAAATTAAATTGTTTATCTGTCTGTTGTTGTTATGACTTACACTTCATCATACACATACCCTAGACATACAACGTAGTCATCACACTATTCCAGAATAATTCTGACTGAGGTATACATATGTGGCAGCAAGCAAGGTTATATATAATACACTACTCTTATTAGATATATATATACCTTCACAGCTGATCTCAGTCAGTACACTAAGTCCCCTATAAATATTTATAACATCTCACTTCACCACATTGACTGCATGCAGA
The DNA here is from genome assembly GCA_024509875.1 of Oreohelix idahoensis. Classification (NCBI taxonomy): domain Eukaryota; kingdom Metazoa; phylum Mollusca; class Gastropoda; order Stylommatophora; family Oreohelicidae; genus Oreohelix; species Oreohelix idahoensis. The sequence goes on from JAMPIV010017018.1 coordinate 493,885, forward strand.
AGGATCTCACTATGGACCCAGTGATAGGCGGGGGAAACTGAGAAGTGGCTCTGTGCAGGACGTGACAATTCTTTGGCAAGCCCAGAACTAGAGTACAGTATTTTAGCTCTGCATAGTTGGAGAACCCCATGGATGGCGGGGAATGAACTGTGTGATGAGCTTCTAAATACAATATCTAAATTAGATTATAACAGTATAGTGCATAAAGTAAAAGATAAGATAGTATTAAAAAGTGTCGGCGAGAATCGTAAGCTGTCGCCTACGCCTTCAGCTTATTATTTGCAAACGCATAAGCCGAACAAAACGGTACCCTATTTTTCAAATTCGTCCTTGACATAAACGAACCACTTTTCCTAGTTCTAAGAAATATTTGCCTAACGGCATTTGGGGAAAGGAGGGGCAAGGCTAGATAACACACGCAAAACACGTCTCAAATTAGTTCTAACTCTACAACCAACTCGCACGCTTTGCCCTAGGCGGGTTTCCCCAATACGATGAAAAAGTTAGAAATGTGGACACTACGGTCATGGAAAGACGCTTAGCTCTTATTGCGAATGACATAAGCTCTCGTAGGTAGTTTAAAAATAAACCACTAACATAGAAAAAAAAAAGATAGAATTTTGAACCAAGTCACATAGCCCCATAAAAATCGTATATTCGTGTACCTGAAGACCTGCTGACCAAGAATATGTTGTTAGTTATCTAAATAGTCCATTAAATAATCAAATATTGATAAAACAATACATAGAGATCAGAGATACTGTCAGGTCAAGTCATATCTGCTTAGATTGGATCGCATATTTTTTTGGGAAAACAATTAGGTGAAAGCTAGGCTAAGATGGTACGAGGAAGGGGATTGGGTGGAATTTGAAGTGAGACGAAATATTATTGGCCGACCTCGTACTAAACATACGAGGGGCGTTCAGAAAGTAATGCACCACATCGTTTTTCTCAGGAGCTGTTTATTCAAAAAGCATGAAATTTATATACAGTATACATGGATATGTCATGTAAACATCGGTATTATTCAACATAATCCCCATCAGCTTGTACGGCTTTATGCCAGCGCGAAACAAGTGCATGTATTCTTAGCCTGTACCAGGTTTTGTCTTGATCATGTAGCCATTCCTTCGCTGCATGAATCACTCCTTCATCATCTTCAAACGTTGTCCCACGAAGTGCATCTTTAAGTGGACCAAATAGATGAAAATCAGAGGGTGCTAAATCGGGACTATAGGGTGGATGGGGTAGTACAGTCCAACCCAATTTGGTGATTGCTTCCGTGTTGCCAGACTTGTGTGAGGTCGCGCATTGTCGTGAAGGAGAAGCAGGTCTGCTGGATTCTTGTGCGGCCGAACTCTGCGAAAACGTTGATTGAGTTTTTTCAATGTCTTAATGTAAGCTTGCGAATTGATTGTCTCTCCTCTTGGCATAACGTCCACAAGAATCACACCTTCAATGTCCCAAAAGACAGTGATCATGACCTTTCCAGCTGAAGGAATTGTCTTGAATTTCTTTCTTCGTGGTGATTGCGGATGATGCCACTCCATTGACTGTCTTTTTGTCTCAGGTTCAAAATGATGTGCCCAGGTTTCGTCACCTGTAACGATCTTAGCCAAAAAGTTCTCTCCATCAGCATTGAAACGCTCCAACAATTCAGAAGAAATTGCTTCCCTTTGCAATCGGTGGTCATTTGTGAGACTTCGAGGAACCCATCTTGCGCAAACCTTAGAAAATCCGAGAGTTTTTATAACTGCATTTGCACTATCAATGCTGACTGATAGCTGTAAGGCCAATTGTTGAGTAGTGATTCGCCTATCAGTAAGGATAATGCCCTCAGCGTATTTCAACATTTCTGTGTTGGTGGCTGTGGCAGGATGTCCACAGCGCGGCCGATCAATCAGCTCCGTATCTCCACTTCCTGATTCTTTGATTCTCTGAACCCAGCGACTGACTGTACTCCTGTCGACTGCAAAACTTCCATACACATCACATAGACGCTTGTGAATGTTCACAACAGTTTCCTTCTCTGCAACGAGAAATTCTATCACAATTCGCTGCTTATAACGCAAGTTGCTAACTCGCTCCATTTCAACGGTTTAGGGAAGCCGTATTATTTGGCCAGTTGCGGTGAAATTTAGTGCACACATTTGGCACATGTGATTTTTGAAGTGTGCAAAATTTAATGCTTCTATCTTCATTATTAGCTGAGAAAAACGATGTTGTGCATTACTTTCTGAACGCCCCTCGTATATCACCCGAGTAACGTAGTAAGAAGTTGAATTGTATTTTTGAAAAGACTTTGTTTACAAGGGAAATAAGGATAATCATTAACCAGATTAGTTGATATTGGGGAAAAAGCATTAGTTGGGGACGCCATTTCTAACAAAATTTTGACTAGTAGCGATGAGATCAGGCTTGTGCAGTGAAAACCATATTTCTCAAAAGCCTGGACAGAACGGCAGATCGAAAGTGTGCCAGTCATCGTTCACTGTGTATTTCATTGAATAAATGTGGTAAGATTGACTTTATTAACATGTATCTAAAATAAAAATTTAATGTGAAATAATAATATATGTTTGTAAGTGAGTGGGTCTATAGCAACCATTAGGCAAAGCCTAGAGATTGATCGACCATGTGATAGACTGTCAGAGAGGTGTAAAACTACAAGAAAATATGTATGATTGTCATCAAGGAGCATAACACCTATCCTATTATATGGGAAAGATGACAGCTGGAATTGCAGTGGCGTTGTAACTATTAGGGGAGAGGAATACTGGTGGTGTACATTGTCACATCAAAAGATAATGGTGGCATAGGTTGGTATAAAGCTATGACCCTTTTCGTTGGTTTGTAATGTACCTGTACTTAAATGTGGAATAGTATAGTATACTAGGTATAAAGAAGGAGGCATAACCTTCACATTTCAGGGTCCTGGGTACTGACGTTAATGTAGTACCAAACGCTTGAGAACTGCTCGATTCAGGACTCTATCTGTATACTTCGAGCCCATGCTAGTGGCCATTGCCCATCAAAAGGTGGAAAAGATTGTCAAGCGAGCAGAGGAAACGTTCTACCTGTATTCTCCTGCCAAGATAAGTTCTTGTTCGGCACCTGGCAGCTCAACTAAAAGAACTTAACAGACTAGAAAGTGACATTAAAGAAAACTGTGCCTAGTATTAATATTTCCACAAGTGACAAACGAAAACAGACTTAACTTAAAGGGAGTGATTATAACCAACAACCTATGGTTTAATACCAGTATTACCTCAAAGTAGAAGAATATAACCACACACTTATATTATAATAATATTGTATGTATGGACAGAAGATCCACTGTGTTATTGGAATGTTGTAAATGATTCTTTTGATTTCACTTTTGATTGTCAGTCCTGGTTCAAAATAAATTAGAATCAGGATAATAAATTGTACAACATTTATTTACACAAATTTCAACCACTGTCTTAAATAAGATAGCCTTTTAAAGTGTCGTTGGTATGTTATTGTTGTAGTACTGTTGGTGGTTGTGGATAATAAACTATTTGTTTGTATATTTGTTGGTTATTGCACATTACACTCCACATTCATAACCCTAGACACTACACGAAGTCATTTTATATAATAATATAGATTAATTTTGAATGAGATCAAATGGGTGGTAGCGAAAAGGTACTCTGGAAAGTTTAAAATACTATTTGTTAAATTCAGGGACCTTCATAGCTGATCTCATTTAATCCAATAATAATACATAACAACAATTCATAACATCAAAACCCACCACAAACAGTATGCTACGCACTTCGTAATCCTAGTTTGGGACCAGATGTGATAATCCTTTAAATGCAAGCCAAGCTGGAGAAACTAGAGCTCGTGACTTCAACTCGACAAGCTTCGGAATGGCAGAAAAGCCACAGAAAAAGCCTAGATCTACAGTGTAGATAATACCACGGAGTCTTCAACTTGGTATTGGCTGCTAAAGAGTGAGAAACTCAGCAGCCCTAGTTAAACAACAACAACAACAACAACCCTGAGGAGTCCAGGTCGAGGACTACCTAGTAATGCTATGAACAAGTTAATGGTATATACAATATGAAGTGAAAATCGTAGTCCTCGAAGACATCGATTTTTTTTATAACGTAACCCAAGAAACTTATGGCGGTAGTAAATTGTTTCCTGTACCCTTTAATTTAATTGCCCTAGTTTAAAACCATAAGCCCCACGCGTCAATGTGTTATGAGAGCCAAGTATGGACGTAAAATACATGATGTAAACCAAAAATTACAACCCGTGAATTGAGATGTAAGAGAAGAATAACAATTAATAAAGCAAGAGGAGGTAATATTACCATTACACACTAATGTATCATGTAGAATCTACAAGGGTTTCTCTACAGAGTTAGAAAAAAAAAAGGTTTTGGACCAAATTGTTGTAGCTGTGTCGTAACGGGCGTCCACTATAATAGTCTGGCAGCCTTGTAATATAATATACTTTGCTACAGGAACCACCGCTATAACGTATGTAAGCTTGGACGCAGATTTCTGGAGCAAGGACGGCAGCTGTAGCGGTGAATACATACATATGTGTACCTCCACAGAAAACATAACGCTAAAATGTAGTAACGTAAATTTATATTCTAACGGATTTTGTAAGTAAGGATTATTATAATCATGTTTCTTTTGGCTGTTTGTTGAGGCATGGAGCCACCACAGCAGCTGGTCATCCTTGTAGGAAGCCTGCACCAAGCATTGACATGCTCCCGCAGCTGTAGTTTCTGTATCTATCTATTTTATATGATGAGGTTGGAAGCCTCATGTACAAACTCAATGTATGTGATATGAGTAAGATAATAGTTGTCATATTCTTCCTTTGTCTCATAGGAGACACCCCCCCCCTCTCCCCGCCCAGGAACAACATAGAACGATGTAAATAATAAAATAGTGTAATTACTTTACAAGCAACGAACCTGCACCAACGACACAGCTGATAATTGTCTCATTTGGGTAATTTCTCCTGGGGAAAAAAATATTCCCCTAACACCAGCGCGCGATCTAGAAGTGCACCAGATTGAAAATATGAAAATTAAAAGGCATTGCATAAATTGTGCTTCGTGTTTTTGGCTGGCTTTAGGGCGTGTGGGGTTCAATTCTTCAAAGGATCCAGGCAGAGATGACCGAAAAAAAGCTTAAAAAAAACGCTCATTCCCACCTTTTTTTAATTTACTTTCCAAGACTACATATTTGATGCTGATTGTTTAAGTGGTGCAACTGCTTGGCCTGTAATTCAGAAAGCGACAATTTGGGTATTCAAACTAAATTGTTTTCTATTCTATGTATATTATGAGTATAAATGTGTTGCTGTTCTTCGTCATGTGACAGGTTACCCAAAAGCTCACTTGCATCCCTCGGCGCAGCAGTAACGTCAGTGGGTGACCCGAATAGGGGTCTGCAGTAAACGCTAATAAAAAAATTATTCTGAAATTGCTTAATTAAATCATGACTCAAAGGTACAATTTGTATTCCTGTAGAGACAAAGACAATAGCTACACAAATTATTTGTTTGGAAAAGACAAGAATAAGGCAAATTGGAGGTGCAATTTAATTTATTTGAAAACAAAAACGTGAGTTCACTCGAGATAAATTTAGGTGCTCAACCAACATCCATGATTATATTTCTCTGTCGCCGGGTAGGGAATTGGGGGTTGCTGTTTTATTGCAGAGAGTGTTAGATCTAGATTTACTAGCTTGACCGCTAGAGTTCACAATTTCTCCCTTACAGTCTTACGGGATTTTACCAGGTTCGGGGACTATCCTCTAAGGTGTTGTATTAGAGCAGATGTGTTTTATTTATATGATTTACCAGCAAGAGCAGTTATGGTTCATTTATATTTCCTTCCTTCCTCTCATGAATGTATGGCAAAGCAAATGAGTGACGACCTGCCTTTAGTATAAACGTGACTTTTATTTAATTATAACGTAATTACAAGTCGACATGGCAAAACTTCATAAGACACATATGACAATTATTCTTCAGAGCATATTTCTTTTCAAAATCCCGCTGTATGAGTTTCTAAACTTCATTATAACCATTCTGGTTCTATTCTTAGGAAATTCTTTCTTGTTCATAATGCTATATTTTCAAGTAAGTGCATACCAGTAGTGCAATAGGGATTACTCTGCTTCTTCAGGATATAAAATTGCCATATCTCCTCCTGATATGTTATTGCTTCATCAAAACAAATCAATCCTGCATGTACATTTGAAAAGAAAACTTTCAGCCATTATTTCCTTTCTAAATCTGCAACAATCATTCGATTTCGACATGTCAATAATTGTATAGTAATTAGTTCCTACTTACAGACTTCGAATATAGAGTTTAAATACACAAAAATGCACTTTGAAGAGAACATGCCATCATCCCTGGAATTTCTAATTCTTCAACTTGAATAAACTTTCATGCAGTAAACCAGTGCGTTATGAGCACAAACTTGCTTGTCTCACTAGCTAGACTCGTCCCTTCCAACTAACTAGGCTGCTGGGGAAAAAATCGCGTCCCTTCTAAATTTTTCTGAGCTCACGATTGGGTAAAAATCACGTGACTAATTTTGACATGTAACGCGACTCTATCCTAATTAAAATTTAATCTGTTTCTCGGAAAGTAGAAATTTATATGCTAATCTGGTTTTTATAGCCTGTTTCCAAAGGAACAACTATGTACACGGCTACATATAGATCCCGGGGCCTTGCAAATGTATCCCATAGGGAGACATTTGAGTACTATCAACTCTAAAAAATATCGCCAAAATTTCCTAAGTTCAAAAAAAATTTTCAGAAAAATTTAAAGTTCAAAAATGTTTCTAAGTCCAAAAATATTTCAGAAAATTTAACGAAATTCCTACATCTGAGCTCTTATGTCTATATGGGACTGTCGTCTATAAAGGGGCCTTATAGATGGACATCATCTCCAAAAAATTGCAAACTATCTTTCACATCAATACATATTTCAACCAAATTTACAAATTGGCAACACTGACCAACAAAATCCTAAAAACAATCATAAGGTCATAACCAAAAAGAATGTGACGAGTGGCAACACTGGGAAATGAACAATAAAATAACTTATTTGCAGAACTTGGCTGCATTGTCATAATCTATTACATTTCATTCAAAAATATAGTTGATTACATTCTCTTAGATATGGTGGGGGGGGGGGGGGGGTTATCTCTTTTCTGTTCCTGTTATTTGCTCCATATTAAAAGCCTGCAAGTACTTAAACAATTTTTTTTCTTCCTTGCGTACTTATTTATTCTATTTTCCAAGTACTCTGCAATATCCCAAGAAATGTCCAAAATCTCCAATTCCTATGGTAATGGCAATCCACTTTCATAGAATAGCCAATGTTTTCATGGGTACTCATCATTTCCTTTGAAAACATCTCTAGACATAATATGCATATTTTATCAGACGATAATATAACCAGCATCATTTTTATAAGTAATCATTTTTCACAATAAAAGCATTAAAACCTCATGGCTTATCCTTATTTATTTATTTGTATGTTTCCTTGTTATAGACATTTTCCAAATGGTAAGTGTATAAATTCGTTCTAAGTCCATCACTGTAAAGAATGTTCTATGTTACATTCCTTTTTTTTTTCTTCAAAATATGTGATGTTTGTCTCCAATATCCGTACGTCTGGTGGTGATCCTGTCCATTAGTCAGTTATTTCTAATCATTCCTTCTTTTCTGTCAACACAGTATTTTTTTCTGTGAACTCTTCCCTAGAAATATTATTTTATATATATATTTATTCTTCAAAGATCTTCTTTGACTTACCATGCATCAATTTTCAAACATCAAATTATTCAGCAACCAACAGACGAATATGTTACTATCATTTATGAAGTATAAGGGAAAAGGAAAATATAGTTTCAAATCATCATGAATTTTCTACATTGGGTTCCGTATTACTTTATTTTCTCTGTTAAGACAACTGCTTATACTCTTGACAATATGTATCCATGTTGTCACTCTCAAGGCATCCTTGTATACCGTTTATATTTGACTCCTTTTTTTTTTCATAACACCAATGTATCATTTATGGTGTTCCAATATCATTGTATCTATTCTTGTCCTCCTGTTATCTTGAGAATTCATCCTTAGTAACTCCCTATGTACCTTATCTAGCAATACATTTATCAAAAACACATCAAACAATTATTTATGGAACAATCAACTGAGATGTAAGAACTGTTTGACAATATGAGATAAAAAAAATTTTGGGGTCATCACTCAAAAAATGTGACATAGATAGGAAGAAAAAATATTCAATTGATCGTGAGGAATCTACAATATTCTTATAAGACAAAGTTCCTGGCACTCTGACTACTATTTATCCATATTATTTCTGGTTATCCTTGCATACAGTGTACCATTTCCATTTTCTTTATAAGTCCAATTCATCGCTCATGGTGCTCCAATATTTAAAATGTGGTGCCTGTAACATCCGCTGACTACAGCCAGATGGGTGACTTATGGTACTTATAATTCAAAAATCTCATCCGTCAGTTATATCTTAAGTGTGGGGCGGGGGTCTATTTCATGGTGTCCTTGACAAAGTTTGCTGCATTTCCAATCTAGGTATTCTTTTCTTATGTCATAATATCTCCATGATATATCTGTGACATGTCTGTCCTTGGGATAACATTATTATTTTTTTTTCTCAATATCCTCGGGGTGAGCAGATCTCAGTACGTCCAATTTCATCAATCATGTATTTTTCTCCTGTAATTCTGGGTATGTTATGAGTATAGTAAATTGTCAATTTATTTCAACTATCGTACAACATTCTGTAATTCGTGATAAGGAATAGTCATTTGTTATACAACTGTGTTCATATTACAAAGGCAATGAGCAAAAATCAAAGAGATATCTTCTCCAAAAATGCGGATGTATCTCTATTTCTCCTACCTCTGGGCGTAGTAATTATTCAGTCATTATTTTTTTCCTCCATTATTTAAATCTCCATTTTGTGTCCTTAGTACTTGTGGTTCCATGGGATTATCATAATCTATTTGTCTCCTGTCTACTGATAATCCTTCAATAATGACTTCAAATATGGTCCTCATATTTGCAGTAATCATCTGCTCTGATTTGTTCCATGTCCATGGTATTCATTGAATATTCTATTATATCCTTGTCTTATCTCGTAACCACGAAAGACTAAAATTATTGCTCCTCCAATGTTAATGTGGGGATCTTGTGCATAAACATTACAACAAAATCTCAGCTGTGACAACATAAGGTTTCACCATAATATAAAATTGCATCTTCATCATACATAAACAGTTGCTTCTTTCTCTCGTGTGCCATCAGTGGCTATCATCCGGTAATGGGTGTTCAATGTGGGTTCAGCATATACAAATGCTGTAGAGGGGTATTTCATTTGCTAAGTCAGCATGTGCAAATGCTATTTCTTTAACATGGGCAAAGGCATCATCAACAAATAGGTGTAATGTGTTCAATCTGGAGTTAGCATATACTAATGCTCTCAAAGGATTTTTCATTTGCAAAAAATCAGCATGCGCAAATGTCATTGGGGTACTTGTGATAGGCAGTATCAACAAAATACTGCTGGAGTATCAGAGATCATGCTGGTGGGGTATGACTGGTAATGGGCAGTAGGAGTAAAAACTAATTTCTCACTCTGAAATGGTGATTTATTTTCTCTTTTTCTTTTCTTTTATGTCGGCTGCTAACCTCAGGGCAGTCAATGTTTTACAATATTGGCTTATCATCATCAAAATGTGTGAGGGTGGCATATAAACATATATTACATCTTATAAAAAACATTCCAATTGTTTTTCTCTTCTCATTTTTCTGTTATGTTTTGTCTCTTTTCATTTTTTTCTTTTTCATTTCTTTTTTCCATTTCTCTTTTCCATTTCTTTTCTGTTTTCTTGTGATTTCTTTTCTTTTTTCTTTTCTGTTTTCTTGTGATTTCTTTTCTTTTCTGTTTTACATTTCATTTTCTTTTCTGTTTGTATCACAAGTACGAAAGAATGATAAAAATCAATTCACTAAACATTTTAGCTACTACCAATATTCCTAATAGTAAATCCTAACCAATAGGGCTGCAAGTAATAGTTTAGGTTAGAACAGAATGAATATTGTAGCAGTGTCTGTTGTCAATAAGTGGCGAGGAAAGGGTACATCAAGGATCTCCTGATTACAACATGATTGTAATTCCAAGGAATGAATATGATTGGGGTTGAAAAGATCACAAGTCTAGAATGTCGTCTCAATATAGTGGAAAGGAAAAATAGTAAGTTAAAGATGTTGTAACGGTGGAGTGAAGAAAATCTTACTATAGAGAGTCAATGTTGGGATATGGAATCTTGGAGAATGTTTTAAAATCTTGACAGTACTAATATACATCTGGGTCTAACATAATAATGTACATTGGAAAAATAAATAATCCTGTGGAGAAAGATAGCATAACATGCAATACTAGTTTTGGGTATGAATTATATGCCATTAACAGATGTCATAGTAGGAACCATCTCTTCTTGATTGTGCAAACGACGGGGAGATGGCGGTAGACCTACCTGGACGAGGGGCATATCCAGAGAGTATCAGAAAATCGCGGAGACGGCCGGATATAGTGCTTCATTCTTCTTCAACGCTTCAGGTCATACTGATTGAACTGACCGTGTCATTTGAATCCAGATTAGACGAGCAACATTCGTTCAAAGCGGCCAAATATAGTGATCTGGCCGCAGATCTGAGACACGAGGGGTTTACTACAAGGGTCATGGCTGTTGAAGTGGGCGCAAGAGGGCTTGTGGCTGCATCAATGTATGATCTATTGAAACTGTTGGGGCTGAAGGGACAGGCGAGAACAAGGGCACTGAAGAGGCTTAGTGAAACTGCCGAAAAGGCATCAGGCTGGCTGTGGAACAACCGCAATGGGCAATGGAAATCGTGACAATAAACGCTGCGGTACAGAAAACACCTGGAATTTTTCTAAGTCCACAAAACGCTGAGTTTTGTGGTGTACTAGTGAGCGGGCTGTGACTGAGGGGCAACAGGCGATGTATATTATAGGAGGTGTCAGTGTCAGAATTTCAGTGGCTAGGCTCGGCGGCTTCGCGATGGTGTCTCAGTGTGTGCGACGGAACGAACGGAATAATTTTCTTCTCTTTGTTACTTTCACAATTGCCTCCACGGCTGGCGGAGTTGTGGATTAAAGTTGCTACCATAAGTGAAATGGGTTCATTTTCGATACAAGACAACAGGAGGCTGAGACGCTTGGGAGTCATGACCCAAGTGGGCCCGCCCCCCTTAGAGTGTAAAGGAGTATACTGGGCCGAAACACTTGTCCGATGGGGGGACTTCTTCTGATGATCAGATTGCCTCCCGTTGTATCGCTCTGTAAAGAGTTTCCTATCATAGTCTCAGGTGATAGATATAAAGGAGTTCAGCATAATTGAGATCACAGAAATATTAGTATGAGGTAAGAAAAAAAAACTACTGGTGTAAAGTGTCTGCATGAAAATGCACTAAGATGCGAAAGTACAGGACTCTGGAACTGCAAGGACAAGAAGTCTGGTGAATGGAGCGTGAAATATGATCAGTTTCAAAAGTAGAGATCAATGTTACAACAGAATAGTGTGACACATGTGTTATAGGTAAGGTTGTATAACATTCTAAATATTAAGAAAATGTCTGTAACTAAATAATGTCTGTAAACTCGTAACACCGTGTGTTATCAATTGTTTTGTCATTTTTATTTCACAAAACTATACTATCTAATGAAAATCCTCCGTGTGCTGGTCTTGATTTGTTCTCTGGGCATCAGTATTCTAAGGCTGGAAAAAAATAACTTTCTCAGTGAGGCTTTGACATCTTAGTCAGGAAGCAAGTCATTTGAACTGTCAAAAACTGAAAATAGAGTACATGGGAAAGTTAGTACATTGTTAAAACGGTTTTTTCACATATGCGTTGACCGTGTTCGGAGTGGCGAACACATAAAACACCTGGGCGTGTTTTAGAATAGCTTCTCAGTACCAGGGAGTTATAACTGTATTTCTCATAGTCTCTGCCCGCTTGTTGATTTGTTTCTCCAATTCCCGCAGTGCCATAAGGAAGGCCGAATTGGGATCATTATTGACCGGTTGTACAGCGGGTACAGCACTGGAGATGGCATTGTTGACATTGAGAGGTTGATGGGCAACTGAAGCAAACGTCAATGGTTGTACTGTGGCTGGTGGTGACATGACATTGACTGATTGTTGGGGCGCAAAGGAAATCAGTGATGATGGCAATGTAGCCTGGGAATGTGTGGCTAGAGGTGACATGACTGGCGGTTGTGGCAGTTCTACAAATGTGGCCACAGGAGGCGATTCGTGAGGCTCAGGAAAAAACGATTCAACCGTTGTGTTGACTTCTGAAAGTGTGGCGCTGTCTACAAGTGGGGCGCTGAATATTGACTCGATACCACTATCTGAGTCTGATACACAGGACATTGTGTCGTCTTCATGTTCATTGGAGTTTTGGACCACTGTATGAGGATCGAAGTGTTGTTCTATTATTTTCAGTTCAGTTTCATCCTCATTCAGTATTTCGGTTTGAGTGGCTACTGTCGTTCGAGTGTGGTTAAAAGGTGACGTAGGAAGGTCTGTTTGTGTCGCGACAGAGGTCGTCTTTGGTTCATTCATAAATTCTTCTTGTTTGTGCATGATTCGGGTTAGTCTATTTGAAATGGGGGTACATAGCGTCGTATTTGTTTTCATAACACCGACTTGCTGACGTCTGTGAAGTGGTTTGATAAGTGCCCTGAAACCATCTTCTGTTGTGATCATACATGTGTTGTTAGATGCATGGAGATTCTTTATCTCGCAAATCTTTTGATGCCTGACATTGTTGATTACGTTTCTGACTGCAATACGGTAATTTCTTCTATTTAAACTCGTCCAGTGATTCTTAGCACGTCTGTTAAAATGATACAGCGTACTATCTGTGTCCTCGGTATGATGTGTTGGTAGACATGGGTATCGTAGGTTTCTTAATTTTTCAACAGAGTAACTTTCCGCGTCCGCGTGTGTTGTTACTGCATTCATCTTGGTGAAGGATTCTCGTTTGGGATAACCTCCCTTTAGCAAACGACTGTTCCACTTGTCAGAGTGAGAGGCGCGGCGTGGGTTGGAGAAACTTGGGGAGGGGAACTGATGGGCAAAGCTCTGACACAGTAATGGTTCATGCTGCATAGGGTAACTTCCCGTCAGCAAATATTTCTTAAACATGTCAATCGGTGGGCTGTAATGGTTGTGTATATACGGGTTGGTTTTCCTGCTGCTGTTGTTGTACTCTTGGTGTTGGTATTTTCTCTTGAGTTCCATGTTTCGTTAATACTTCTGCTCTTTTGTAGAGGACTGGTCACTAGGCAACATATAAAGATGTAAGTTCCTCATGAGTTTCTAACTTCATTATAACCATTCTGGTTCTATTCTTAGGAAATTCTTTTTTGTTCATAATGCCATATTTTCAAGTAAGTGCATATCAGTAGTGCAATAGGGATTACTCTGCTTCTTCAGGATATAAAATTGCCATATCTCCTCCTGATATGTTATTGCTTCATCAAAACAAATCAATCCTGCATGTACATTTGAAAAGAAAACTTTCAGCCATTATTTCCTTTCTAAATCTGCAACAATCATTCGATTTCGACATGTCAATAATTGTATAGTAATTAGTTCCTACTTACAGACTTCGAATATAGAGTTTAAATACACAAAAATGCACTTTGAAGAGAACATGCCATCATCCCTGGAATTTCTAATTCTTCAACTTGAATAAACTTTCATGCAGTAAACCACTGCGTTATGAGCACAAACTTGCTTGTCTCACTAGCTAGACGCGTCCCTTCCAACTAACTAGGCTGCTGGGGAAAATCGCGTCCCTTCTAAATTTTTCTGAGCTCACGATTGGGTAAAATTCACGTGACTAATTTTGACATGTAACGCGACTCTATCCTAATTAAAATTTAATCTGTTTCTCGGAAAGTAGAAATTTATATGCTAATCTGGTTTTTATAGCCTGTTTCCAAAGGAACAACTATGTACACGGCTACATCTCTGCTTCAGGGCGCGAGGCCAGACTTGCATGAATCAGTGGAGTCGGGTTAAAGCCGCGGCCGGCGCCGGACCCGATTCGAAGGAGTCGGTGGAATCTTCCTACAGCTGGCACTGCTCAACTTATTCGTAACTTAGTCATGGACGAGGAGGCTGAAATCTGTCTTTGTCTCATTAGACATAAAACGGAAGTGACGAATGGAGATAGATTGGCCAAAACTGCCTTCCTTCAACACTGTACAGCTATATTAACAAATAAAGAAACATTGAGTCCGCAAATGTTAAATACATTCCTTATTTCTCCACGGGCCCGAATATGGATATAGAAAGATGGATGGGGAAATATGGATATAGAAAGATGGATGGGGAAATATGGATATAGATGTGGTGAAGTGGGATGTTATAAATATTTATAGGGGACTTAGTGTACTGACTGAGATCAGCTGTGAAGGTATCTATATCTATTAAGAGTAGTGTATTATAGATAACCTTACTTGCTACCACATATCTCTATATCTCAGTCAGAATTATTCTGGAATAGTGTGATGCTACGTTATGTGTCTAGGGTATGAGTATGGTGAAGTGTAAGTCACAACAACAGACAGATAAACAATTTAATTTAATCCACTACTCTTGACAACACTGTGACACTCACATACATATAACACTCTATGAGAATATCTTACAGGAGACACTCGTAACTTTTCAAATAACAATATGTATTCATTTCTATCATAAAGGCATATGTGTGTCCTGATTCAAAGACAAAGGAACCAGGAATCACAATCAATGTTAATTACAAGTTATGTACAGAATGTATTAATATGAATCTGGTAGTGACATATATTATCAAAAATATCCTATGTGTGTCAGTTGTGTAATAGTAGTATGAGGTAATACTGGTTTTGTTTTGTTCAAGCTCTGTTGGTAGTTGTCATCATGACTTCAATAGTTTGTCTTAAGGAAATTAGTATTGGAGATGTTCTCAGTTCCTGATATGAAGACAATTAATTTCCCCTCTTAATATTATTTTTACAAAGTCATTTCAAGATGAGGGGACATAATGTTGAGCTCAGCTGGCCAAGTTAGCTTATCTGGCGTGATGGCGGCAGGAAAGGACTCCTCTGCTCGAATTCTCCTCTGGGCTCTGGAGACACCTCACTGATAGCTAAAAAGGACCAAGGAGTATGCTGTCCGACACTGGATTCAGCAAGCTCTGACCAGGTGCTGCTCAGTACCATCAAGACCACTGTCCCACAATTTCATGGAAATAAACACAGATACGTTGATTAGCAATGAATTCTGGCACAATTACTGGCACAAATTTCCATCTGCTTATGTTCCAGGCTTTTATTTTAGCAAAATTGTGAGCTGGCTTCAACGCACTGATGCTTTATCAAGCTTATTTAAACAAGTGGTTTCGAACTAACGCTCCCAAGTGTGTATATCAGTGAGACTGGCCAATGAGCCACGTTTCGACAAGTGTTTGAAAAAATGTTACCTTTTCCCGTTTCCCCTAACAACGAAAGATAGTATTTATAGTCCGACCAATCGTGGTTAGGCTTTCATTTGTTGCGCTCCAATCAATTGGGAGTTTACATGGTAGGCTATTTATGTAACGTAAGGTTTTTTCAAACACGTTATAAAAAAAATTTTATGAGCAGAAATGATTCCATGCTGTCAGGCATCCTCACTATTTTATTTTGGGTATAATTTATTAATTCCTGGACTATTTGCGTAACGTTTTACATATTATTTGTCAGCAAGCCCTAAGGAACCCAAATATATCAATTTGAAAGAGCTACGTGGCTGCGTTCAAAATATGTATTTTCTACCTCCTGTTTCGAAGATGTGCTGTCTGGGTACTGTTATGTTTTCAACCGTAAACCCATCTAATGTTGTCTTTCCTAATAAGAGTTTTTTATGATTTATAAACCTAACTCTGGGAAAGGGTAGTGTATTTTATCACTGTCCGTCTGAAAAAAAATTAGTGCATGTAGACTTACACGCGTGATGGCGGCATTTGTGTATCGCGCGACGCGTGTTGCATGCGTTCCTGATTTTCAGCCCTCCCCTCTCTCTTTATCCTTTTGACCATCTGTTCGTTCGTTTTGGTAACGCAGTGTAGAAAAAGACATGAATGGAATTTAAAATGTAGGTCAACTTGCATATTTCAAGGTTTTTCTTAGAAAGGCAGCACATTTTATTGTGTGTTTGGGAAACGCGTGTATGTTGCAGAAAGCCTTTAATATCGACGTGAAACGTTACAATTTGCTTACGCAGTAGAAAAACAAGGGGATTTCGAGTACAGTCATTGTGACAGCACTGTTCTTTACCATTCTTCTTCCTTTATTTATTATATGTATTTATTAGGCTTTATATTTACTTGATAATTTATATATGTGGATTAGAATATTCCACGACACCTCCCCTCTTAAAACAGACATTATATGTCAGTCCTTTATTCTATATACACATAGAGAAATTCATTATTATTTCTGGGGTTTACGGTGATTCTCATCACACGGATGGCGGCTTAAAAAATCCGCTCCCAAATTGGTTTTTCCAGATATATACTCAATGCTAAAATTATATGGAGCCAGAAGTAAAGACCATCGGAGTAACCTAGAGTTCTCATGCTTAGCCTGTGCTAGAAACGATAAAGGTTTGTGATCTGTTTGCAACTTAAATGCCTTCCCATATAGATAAATATTGAATTTCTTTATCGCCCATATTACTGCAAGACATTCTTTTTCGCTAGTTGAGTAGTTGATTTCAGCTTTATTCAACTTTCTGCTAGCATATGCCACTGGGCTTAATTCCCCATCCAATGCATCTGATTTCTGTAGTAGAGTTGCACCTAACCCAATATTACTTGCATCCGTCCTTACAATGAATTCTTGACTTAAGTCAGGTAATTTCAAAATGGGTTTACTTGTGAGCTTTTCCTTCAATTCTTGGTAAGTCATTTCACATTGTGGTGTCCATGTAATGCGATCTGGATGTCCTTTACGTGTCAATTCCGTTAAAGGTGCACATATGGAATTAAAGTTTTTGATATACTTCTGGTAGAAACCACATAATGAGACAAAGGATCTCACGTCCTTCTTGGTTTGTGGTCTCGGGGCTTTCTGTAGTTTCTCTAAATTCTTTGGGTCAGGGGTCATGTTTCCCTGATAAACTGTGTGTCCCAAAAATTCCAATTCTTTACATCCAACGCAACATTTGGTTGGTCGGGCTGTTAAATTTGCCTCCCTAAGTCGATCAAACAGCATGTTCAGAGAGTCAATGTGTTCCTCAAATGTTTCTGTTGCTATAAGGATATCATCCATAAAATTTGTTATACAGGGATTATTCAGAGGATCCAATAATTTTCTCATCATTCTAGAGAAGACACTAGGCGCATTCTTCAATCCAAATGGCAATCTATTAAACTCATAGTGTCCTTCTGAGGTACTAAAAGCTAGGTATGGTCTAACCTCAGGCTTTACTGGAATCTGATAGTATCCTTTACTCAGATCCACTTTTGAGAAATATTTAGCTTTATTTAGTCTGGCAAACAGCTGATTTGTATCCGGCAATGGATCCACCTGTCCTTCTGTAATAGCGTTCAGTCTCCTGTAATCTATACAGAGTCTATGTTCTCCAGAGGGCTTCCTTAAAGTACAACACCGGAACTATACGAAGACTCACTGTGCGAAATAATTCCTTCCTTCAACAGATAGTCTATCTCTTCCTTCAAAGCTTTCTCCTTAGCAAACGGAATCGAATATGGTTTCATACAGACAGGTGTGGGGTCTATTAGTTTCATATCATATTCCAATAGGTTTGTATGCCCTGGTCGGTCTGTTAACACCTCTGCATGATTATTTAGAACCTGTTGCACTCTCTCTTTCTGAGTTTTCGTTAAATGTGTACTGATTTTCACCTGTTCTGCTGTCTCACAGGGGTGTAATGGATATTCAAATGATGAAAGTGGTTCCTTTTTCATCTCCATGGCGATGGACAAGGTCAACAAGTGTGTCTCTTCCTGATGTTCTCTTTCCAAATATTTCTTCAGGAGATTCACATGATAGATTTTTTTCTTTCCCCTTCTTATCTATCTTATAATTTGTTCTAGACACCTTCTCTAGAACTGTATATGGACCCTGCCATCCAATTTGTAACTTATTCTGACTCCCGGGCAAAAGAAGCAGTACTTTCTCTCCCACAGCCAAATTTCTGTCTTTCGCCTTCCTGTTATAATAGGCAGCATGTTTCTTCCTGGCTTGTTTCAAATTTTCATTGGCAAGTTTCCAGCCAGTTTTCAACCGAGTGGTCAGCTCATTCACATATTGGTATGAAGATGTAATGTTTTCCTCTGCCTTTTCATCAGTCCACGTTCTTAACATAGCTACATATGGACCTTTAATTGTGTGGACCTATTTGTCCATGCACCGGTATGGTCTCTTCCACTCGAAGCTTTATAGTGATGATTTTTCCTCCCAGAATTATCATTCACAAAACGACCGCTACCAATTTTTCTTTTCCTGGGGTTTCCTCCCCACTTAAAATTCTTGATGAGAGATTTCCTCTCTACATCTTCTTCCTCCAGTTTGTTTAAGTCCGATTGAGGGATTTTCGGCTTATCCTGGGGTAAGACATCTTTTTGCACTCTCCGCATAGTGGCCATTGTAAAACAGTTAAGTGAAGCTTGTCCGTGAAAAGGGGCTTCCCATTCCATTTGGTCCACTTTATCAAATCTATTTTTCCTTTTATTGTCAGGCCTGATTTTGCCCCATGGCGTGTCCAGGTCCTGATCCATGTTCCCACTTGTGGGTGTTCCCTCATGTGCTATGCTACACCTTTCTACAAAATTTTCAATGTCCCATCTTGCTTTGGGCCAATAATAATTGTGAGCCACCTTTTGAATGATGGTACCTATCTTCTCATGGTCCCCATCTGGTTTCACATGTAGGCTCCTTATTAAGTCTGTCCTATATCTTTTAGGAAGTACCAGCTGTCCTTGACCTTTGGATCTAGTTCCAGTCTTCCTATACATCAACTTGTTTTTCATGTAAAAATCTCCCTTGCCTGGAGTTGTATGACAAGTTGACAATTTTCTGAAACAAGGCTTGAGTGTTTTATCCCCAGCCTGTGCCTTCCTCATCTCTTCTGGAGTGGTATCTAACATAATATCCTCCTCCTGTCTTGAGGTCGACCTGACCTGAAGGGTTGCCATATACACAGGTTTCCTTCTGCAACGGTCAGTGTCATGATTGTCCATCTGACAATTCTTACACCACCTTTTTCCTTGGTTGAAAGATTTTCTTTCATTATATTTCCTTTCATCGAATTGTGGGAATTTATTTTTATTTTCATACCGTGGCCTATCAAATTGGTGCTTACCTTTATTTTGATCCTTAGGATCAAATTTATTAAAGTTCTGTGGTGCCCTAAAGTTGTCCACCTGT
The DNA here is from genome assembly GCA_024509875.1 of Oreohelix idahoensis. NCBI lineage: Eukaryota > Metazoa > Mollusca > Gastropoda > Stylommatophora > Oreohelicidae > Oreohelix > Oreohelix idahoensis. Next base: position 513,466 of record JAMPIV010017018.1, read on the forward strand.
TTCTTTTTATTACCTGTTACCTCTGCTTGAGCTGCTTGATACCTTTCAGCAACATTTAGCAACTCACCCAGCCTCTCTGCACCTTGTTCCATGAGAAACTTTCTCAGGTCTGGAGCCATGGACTCTCTTAGTTGCTCTATAAGGACCATTTCCTTAAGATCTTGGGTTTTCCCCAGAGAAGTCCATTTCTCCAAGTATGTCTCTATTCGTGCAGAGAACTGGTGATATGTTTCACCTGACAGTAGTTTAGCATTCCTAAATTTTTTCCTATAAAATTCTGCATTCTTTTCATACCTTAACAAAAGAGCCTGCTTTAGCATGTCATAATTTTCCTGATCACCTCTGCTCATTTTTGCAAAAACTTCATAAGCTGCCCCACGAAGTCCCTGAGATAACTTTAAGCTCCACCTTTCTCTCTCTAACCCATACGTGGTAGCTAATAGTTCATACCTATTTAGGTAGCTCTCTATATCATCGTCTTTCTCAACAAAATGATCTAAATGAAAATTCATAGCTGAGGTTGAGGCTCCTTGAGTAACCGTAGCATCAGAGGCAAAGGGACTGGCACCATTTTCAGGAGCATGGCCTTGAAACTCAAACTCCCTTAGTCGTAACTCATGTTCCCTTTGTAATCTTTTATCTTCTGCTTCCCTTTCTGCAGCTAATCTCCTCTCTTCCCTTTCTGCAGCTAATTTCTTCTCTCCCTTTCTGCAGCTAATTTCTTCTCTTCCCTTTCTGCAGCTAATTTCTTCTCTTCCCTTTCTGCAGCTAATTTCTTCTCTTCCCTTTCTGCAGCCAATCGTTTGTCTTCTCTTTCTGCCTCCAATTTCTTAGCCTCAGCCTCAATCTGCAACCTCTTAGTCTCAGCCTCAGCTTCAAACTGTAACTTCTTAATTTCCTTGTCAGCCTCTAACTTTCTTTCGGCTTCAAACCTTCTTTCTTCACGTTCAATAAATTTGTCACATTCCGTCGTGACATAGGCAACCATAACTTGCCCATCTAATCCTAACTCTTTTGCAGTCTGAACCGCAGCAGATCGAAATTTGGCCAGGTCCGCCATTGTCTATTATGTAAATTTATACAATGTCTAACCAACAATTCAATCTCTAATGGACAACACAGGCACCGTGAGCTCAACCTTATTTAATTCCACCCAAGGATACCTTTTAATTCTTATATTCCCTGAAGTGAATTACCCCCAATATTTTTAATAGGGAAAGATTCAAAATCCCAAGAGCGAAACCCCAATATATGTGGTGAAGTGGGATGTTATAAATATTTATAGGGGACTTAGTGTACTGACTGAGATCAGCTGTGAAGGTATCTATATCTATTAAGAGTAGTGTATTATAGATAACCTTACTTGCTACCACATATCTCTATATCTCAGTCAGAATTATTCTGGAATAGTGTGATGCTACGTTATGTGTCTAGGGTATGAGTATGGTGAAGTGTAAGTCACAACAACAGACAGATAAACAATTTAATTTAATCCACTACTCTTGACAACACTGTGACACTCACATACATATAACACTCTATGAGAATATCTTACAGGAGACACTCGTAACTTTTCAAATAACAATATGTATTCATTTCTATCATAAAGGCATATGTGTGTCCTGATTCAAAGACAAAGGAACCAGGAATCACAATCAATGTTAATTACAAGTTATGTACAGAATGTATTAATATGAATCTGGTAGTGACATATATTATTAAAAATATCCTATGTGTGTCAGTTGTGTAATAGTAGTATGAGGTAATACTGGTTTTGTTTTGTTCAAGCTCTGTTGGTAGTTGTCATCATGACTTCAATAGTTTGTCTTAAGGAAATTAGTATTGGAGATGTTCTCAGTTCCTGATATTAAGACAATTAATTTCCCCTCTTAATATTATTTTTACAAAGTCATTTCAAGATGAGGGGACATAATGTTGAGCTCAGCTGGCCAAGTTAGCTTATCTGGCGTGATGGCGGCAGGAAAGGACTCCTCTGCTCGAATTCTCCTCTGGGCTCTGGAGACACCTCACTGATAGCTAAAAAGGACCAAGGAGTATGCTGTCCGACACTGGATTCAGCAAAGCTCTGACCAGGTGCTGCTCAGTACCATCAAGACCACTGTCCCACAATTTCATGGAAATAAACACAGATACGTTGATTAGCAATGAATTCTGGCACAATTACTGGCACAAATTTCCATCTGCTTATGTTCCAGGCTTTTATTTTAGCAAAATTGTGAGCTGGCTTCAACGCACTGATGCTTTATCAAGCTTATTTAAACAAGTGGTTTCGAACTAACGCTCCCAAGTGTGTATATCAGTGAGACTGGCCAATGAGCCACGTTTCGACAAGTGTTTGAAAAAAATGTTACCTTTTCCCGTTTCCCCTAACAACGAAAGATAGTATTTATAGTCCGACCAATCGTGGTTAGGCTTTCATTTGTTGCGCTCCAATCAATTGGGAGTTTACATGGTAGGCTATTTATGTAACGTAAGGTTTTTTCAAACACGTTATAAAAAAAATTTTATGAGCAGAAATGATTCCATGCTGTCAGGCATCCTCACTATTTTATTTTGGGTATAATTTATTAATTCCTGGACTATTTGCGTAACGTTTTACATATTATTTGTCAGCAAGCCCTAAGGAACCCAAATATACCAATTTGAAAGAGCTACGTGGCTGCGTTCAAAATATGTATTTTCTACCTCCTGTTTCGAAGATGTGCTGTCTGGGTACTGTTATGTTTTCAACCGTAAACCCATCTAATGTTGTCTTTCCTAATAAGAGTTTTTTATGATTTATAAACCTAACTCTGGGAAAGGGTAGTGTATTTTATCACTGATAGGGATAATTTATATATGGATATAGAAAGATGGATGGGGAAATATGGATATAGAAAGATGGATGGGGAAATATGGATATAGAAAGATGGATGGGGAAATATGGATATAGAAAGATGGATGGGGAAATATGGATATAGAAAGATGGATGGGGAAATATGGATATAGAAAGATGGATGGGGAAATATGGATATTGAAAGATGGATGGGGAAATATGGATATAGAAAGATGGATGGGGAAATATGGATATAGAAAGATGGATGGGGAAATATGGATATAGAAAGATGGATGAGGAAATATGGATATAGAAAGATGGATGGGGAAATATGGAAACTGACGAAAACAAATAAACCGTTGAAAAAACAAAATGAAAAGAACATTTAGTGATAGATATCAAAGTTAGATATCAATATAATATGTTGGACACATACAGGAACATAACACTTTTAAACAAACAAACATTAAAATAAACCACACACATAGTCGAAGAAATAATTTCAAGATGGTAACAATGCTTAGACGAAGAAAGATAAGATAAAGGGATGGTAACGAAACGGCCAATCACAGCGTACAATCAAAGCAACACGCAGAAAGCATTGGAGATAATTCAGTGTTGACCGTAGACGAGGATATGGCACCTAATCCATTATGATCTTTTTAACGTCTCCAAACGTGAAAACACAAAGAAAGCCGAAAAGTTAATTCAAACACGAACAAATTTGCTTTTGAAAGGTTGACAGGAAGTCCAATCGGGCTCAGGGAAGCAAAAACGTTAAATATGCCCGTTACACACATGAAATCAAAATGTAAAAATTTGTACATCGTCCTTTATTTCTCACTCCGGATCCGGTTGCTGTCCTTTCAATTTTTCCCCCGTAAATATTGACGGGTCTTCATGCGAGTTAAATCTGAATTTAACTCTACAATGATACTACATATTCTAAAGTCCGACCTTACAGCCGAAGAAAACCTCAGCTGCCTAAAAGTACAATTTTAACTCTTCAGTCACTTGCGGTTGAGTTGAAGGAGAGTGAGCCATCTGTTCGATACGGCCTTAAAAAAGAATTCAGAGACGCAGTTTAAAAAAAAAACAAACGGGGACCAGGGTTTAGGGTTAGGTTTAGATATCCCCAGCCTAACCCTAAATCCTAAGCTTAATCCTAACCCTAATAACGTTGGCAACTTACTAGGATGACATCAAAGAACACGGCTAACTCTTTGCCGATCACATTCCTATGCGATACTTAATATACATTGGCGAGCTAACACTGGAAAATGTCTGGAGTTGTAAATCCACGCGCTCAACAGACGCCCGTCAACCACACAACGTTACCCAAGCAAAATGCATTAATTAATGAAGAGTTAATGATGTGAGTTTTTTTTAATGAAGCATTTGAAGCCTCAGAGACTCCTTGGTCCTCTTTTAACTTTACAGATATTAGATTCCCTTCTTTCTTTCTTTCTTACTTTCTTTTTTCCTTTCTTTCGTTTGTTGGTTAGCTGGTTGGCTGGTTCTTTCTTTCGTTCTTCAGTTCTTTCTTTTGTTTCTTTGTTCTCTTTACTTTCTTTCGCTCTTTCTATCTTTCTGCCTTTCTTTCGTTCGTTGGTTTGTTGGTTCTTTCTTTCTCTATTTTGTAACCTTTCTTTCTTTCTTTCCTCCTTCCTTCTTTCCGTGCTTCCATCCTTTGTGCCCGTGTCAGTTAAATGCGCAAGTAGTTATATTGACGAGAGCTAATCCTTTATATGTTTCTGTTCAAGTGGCTACAGGCCTTCCGCCTGAGATGGAGATTCTTGACTGATGTTTATTTTCCGTTCCAGGTTCGTTCTTACCCTTTTAGGTTTAGTGATAAGCAATATATCGTATAATGGTTTTCAAATGAACCAACTGTAACGTTCCAAAAAAAAAAAAATACAGCAATGCAGAAAATTCAACCAGAGTTTACTGCACGTCATTCGACAAGCACTGGTATTTACACAATGATTTGATCGTTTACTTACGCTTAAACAAAATAGTGAGTATATCCAAAGGAAAATATATCCAACAGAAAGAAAACTGGTCTTGATAATCTCAAAGACGAAGTTCACCTAAACTCTATAACTGCCTAGTAAAAATTTCTATCTATCTAATCTCATCCTTCCCGCACATCTCTCCTTTTTATACCTCTCCTTCTTTTTCCCGCCATTTTATTCATGCGTCTCCTCTTTTTCCACATGTTACATTTATCTACATTTGCACACGTTTTGCTGTTTTTCTACTTTTTTTCACACGCCTCTCTCTACCTAAACAATGGAAAAAACCCAAGAATCACAGCATTCACTTCACACTTCCCACACATAACACCCATTCATTTTTATTTTCTGAGACTGCTCTACAATGCCTCTCACAGCCGTGACTGCTAACTGAACCTAAAATTATACTGCTGTGGCAGATTATGATAATTGATTTCATATATCTATTTTCTTTATCTTCATTTTTCTTTTACCTAGCTTCACCTACACCTGTTGGGTTAACATAAAACCTCCTATTACTCAGAAATCTGTCCCTCTTTTCTCATTTAACACGCATTGTATTGCGGTTCGCTAATTTCTTTGATGAGAGTCTACCAGAGACCTATTAGCTAACGTGAGCTGTATATTTTACACCAGCGATCGAAGATCGTTGTAATGGGATCAGACAACGATCAAGAATGAATTACTTTTTAGTACTAAGAGCAGATAATTTTGGAACCGAAGTGAGAAATCTTTATTACTTTTCCCTGAATCCGTTCGTTTGATAAGTAATTAAACACGGCGAATCGAAAGATCTAAAGACATTGCTCGCTTGAATACGAGCAGAGAGACGAAGGAAACTCACACTGATTAGCATATTGCCGATGTCTGATCTAAGCGAGAACGAAGATCCTGGGTTTTCGGCTTTGAATTAAGTATACGCCGAAAACTGAACGTATAATTCACCGTAGATGTGAACATCTGGTAGGGTCTGGTTTTCGGGGGATAATTAACTATCTCCTTTCATCTCTAATATATATATATACCTCATCTTTCTCACTCAGATTTATCCAGTACTGCCACAGCTTTAGAATACTTCTAGCGGCAATTCTAGAATCACTCGTTTGAGTAGAGTTTCTTAGTTTTTGTTGGAAAATAGTCTTAATAGTTCTGTTTGGAGGTAATATATTCACTAGTATTGTTGAGTGATTTAAGTGGTAAAATCGTCAATTATATTTCTCTAAGATTTTGTGCAGAGTGATTTACTAGATAGGTCCGTCAATATATATATATATATTTCTCTAAGTTACTGTGTTACAGTGGATAGCAGAATAAATAATAATTTCTAGCTAAACTCTCCCAGCTATAACATATATTTTATTAACTGCTAGTAACCAGTCTAAGAATATTTTAACCAACTAAGTAAATGCACTGATTCATCATGAGTATTGACGAAATATGTATTTATTCTTAATTCATGATGATTGATTCTTTTTAAATGACTATAATTTATTTCACGGGAGTTTTAAACGATAGACAAGCTCTAAGCTTGTAAGTTGATAATTTAAAGTTAAATAACCGAAGTGGATAATATATTCTATGTTACGCGGGGTAAGGATAGGATTGTGAATTATACTATATTATGTTAAGTATTTGTATTTTCTCCCTATACGGTATTTGGGTCAAACCCTAAACCTTACCAGCGGCTTCCATTCCATAGGAGACTGGAAATAAACTTTATCAAAGAACATTCTGATATAATATCGGGTTTTTCAAGGTGACTTGTCTGGTCTCGTGGTACACCCAGAAAGAGACAGAGTACCAACCCAAAGAATATTAAGAATAAATGATAACTGGACTTATAGAATATCCAGATTTCTTTTCCCAATTTCATAAACATTCAGCCTGTGGTGGCTACCAAATCAAACATTGACATTACCTGTATAACGACCACGTGTTGTGAAGAAGATTGATCCTGAACAGATTTGTTTACCTGACATTTGATGTAACGATTGAAGATTCCAAGCTAATGTACACTGTGACATTTAGATCTCATAATTATTTTACTACCTGGACCAAAATTGAAGTGACCTTTATCAGCATCCTACTTACAATAGTGAATCAAGCGTTTCCCAACATTTGATTAATTAGTCGTTGGAGAAACTGGGGCTTGATTTGCCAAACAACCAACCATGGAAGGGCTGTAGGTGTGGTGGGTTTTGATGTTATGAAATGATGTTGATATTTTTCCTTAATGTACTGAATGAGGCCAGCTGTGAAGGTCCCTGATTCTAACAAATTTAGGGTTGAGTATCAGGGTACTTTTCTGCTACCACCTTATGGCCTCAAGCAGACTTACTCTTGACTAGTATGAATGATAGCTACGTCTAATGTCTAGGGATATGCAAGTGTGGTGTGATGGTACTTTAACAATAATACACATCTATACAAACAAGTATTAAAGTCTATGACTAAAGGAAATAACACCTCAGATAAATTTGTACAATTAATAATTTTCTGTATGATTTATTTGGTCCTGAACCTAGTATTCTTCTGGTAAGGACTTTTAAAAATGAAAAGAATTCAAGATATATATATACAAAATGTAAATTTTAGACCCACAGGGACAAGTGTCCAAACAAATACTGTTAATTATACTTAATAGTGTTACTAAAATCTATCTATTACTGGTTTCTAACACTGGATGGCTGTTTGGGATTCTTTAATCACTCCCAGTCTCTTTAAAATACATGGTCTCTGTTAGTTTCACTAGGGAAATGTTTTATTTCTTGAATACAGGGGTATGCTGCTCTTATAGCTGATGTACTGTTAGGGTACCAGATATTTCACTTATCTGGCCCACTGGGACTGTCTGAATTCTTTCTGCCGAATGACCACTGCTCCAAAAGTAATAGGGGGAAACTGGCGACCCCTATCACTACTGGACTCCAAAACTCCTCAACAGCTTTCACATAGAACTCTGCCACCGGACTAGTGCCAGATAAGACCCTGTAATAATGAAGCAATGTCTCCCGGGTGATATCTTATTTAGATTGTGTTTTATATACAAAAGAGCATACATAAGAAATAAAGAGCTGGGTCATATCCAATGGACCAATCCAGCACATCCATTCCACAGTGTACCAGTGTTGTTCACATGTCTCTCCTACAAAGGCGGCACTGCATCTGCAATAATATTATTAATCTTTCTTTTCTACCATACAATGGGATAGGTGAGCTGTGTCCCTCTGGTCACCTAAGAAAACATTTTATTTCACAAAACATGTGCATTTACAAAACTGGCAATGTGTTTCATCTTAATTCCCCTTCAAGCCCTGCATAAATCAGTTTGGGACCTGATTACTTAGTCGTGATGGCAGCATCTCTCACTCACATTTTTAAACAAAATATATATGAATAATGTCAGTCTTACCAGAAATAAATGAAAAAAACACAGGTACGTTGAATAGCAGATTCCAGATGTACTGCTGGCTGGACTGTGATGTCTATACTTTCATATATATTTGCTTTATTAAGGCTAATCACTTTTCACAAAATTCACAACGTCCTGCTCTCGAGACTATCTTCTACAAATGGCGTCAAGCCGTTGAATTTTCTTAATAATATGAAAGGCTTTGGCCAATGACCGAACGACAATTTTGAAATTTGAAATTAAAAGCAAAAACAGACTTGATTTTTGGACACTACCAAGTTTTTTACTCTCTCCTTCTTAGATTTCTACTGCTAAATATATTTTGTGTTAAGCCATCCCATAATTTTTCTCCCCCTTTTTCTGCTCCTTTCTACAACAGACTGCATGTAACCTTTTCCTGCCTTTTTCAAGGACGCGTCAAAAAAGTCACCGTTAGTGCAAGTCCAAACGAGCATGTGTTGGTCTGTCTGTACGAACAAATACAGTCTTTTGTCCATAACTTTATTTCTATCTGTCGGATTTTTGATTCGAAAGCATATTATTTATCAGGACAAGACCAGCTCTTAGACTAGCCAACTTTTATGATCATAAACCTAGTAATAAAGAATTCAATATATTTTCCATTTTGGTGTTCGTTGTTTTCTAAGTTTCCACTACTTGAATGTTATAAAAATCGCCTCAGATCTTCCTTTTTCCCGATAGGAAGTAATTATGCGTGTGTGTATATATATATTTTTCCACAGTGTCTGTGGTTAGAAATGTATTGGACTAGCGGGGTATTTTTAAATTTTCAAACTTGCGACTTCGTTTTCGACACAAGCTAACGGCCTCGTCTCGCACTGTTGGCCCGAGTAGCTAATTCAAGCTTCTAACACTTGACAAGCCGGCAGCAGGTGTCCGCTCTCTCAATGTTATGCGTTCGTGTGTTTTATTCTTTCTATCTTTCCTGGAACCCTACGCTAGTAGAATTTTCACATTTTTATCGCTAACCCTTGACGGGCGTGTTATAAATGCTAATACTACCAGCGCGGCGATAAGATTTCTCACTATGTTCTGTCCTGCTTAAATCAATGCGTGTTCTGGCGCAGGAAAGAAGACGCGTTAAAACTTTTACTAATTATGACTTTATTACATATAATTTATGATTTTATCGCTGCATCACTGTACTTCGCCACAGTGGGTGCCATTAACAATTGTTCCAGATGTGTTGAAAGCCCCTTTGTAGGTAAGAGAGACTGAATTTGTTATCACAGGTTTGTCAGAGCGAGAGAAAGCGGGGGAAGAATAATTCTATTTGGATATAACCCATGTACTTATTTTTGTATTTTTCTTATGCAAGTTTTGCTAAAGCTGCTCCTTTATTTTACTTCAGAATAGATTAACTTATAACTCTGTTCTTTACTGTAGAGGGAATTTTAGACCATAGGTTAAAAACCTTTGACTCTTTCGGGGGTTAATAACTTTGCTCTAATTGGATCTTGTCTCAACAGAGGGAGGGAGGATTAAACCTATGAGTCTAACGCTTTAATTAACTCAGTAACCTATGTTCATTGTATTTGATTTTGATATTCAAAGATATTGTTGTGTTGTAGTTTCTTTATGATAAATAAAATTTAAATAAACTTTATTTACGTGTGTCGGTAAGCTTGTCCCAAAAGATCCCAATTCCATAGATATAGGCTTCACGTCTGTGCGTATAGATGTGACTGGTTGAATATATATATATATATATATATATATATATATATATATATATATATATATATATATATATATATATATATATATATATATATATATATATATATATATATTGATAGGGAAACTGTCTGATCTACAAATCTCAGTCGTAATCGGTAGGCTGGATTTATTATCTCTCAAATCCAGGGACAGATTTTACCTTTCACAATTTCACTTGTAAAAAATCTATTTCTTTACCTTATCTCTCACTAAGCTATCACCTGTTCTAGTCCTATTCAGGCTGGGCCAAAATTGATCTTAACTACTCTATCGAAAATATACGATAACTGCGTTTTGTGCAAAAACGCCGTATCTGCTTTTAATGTCGGTCATTCTTATATGTAGCATTATAGCAGGCATAAATGCTAGTGTAGGCCAGCCGGTCACACAAGTCCCGGGGCCAAAATATGTATCCCATGGGGAGACATTTCGTCCTATCAACTAAAAATATCAAGTCCCTAACATACATACTGGAGCAAAATATCATATGGGGGCATATACTTATGAGCCAAATGAAAAAAAAATTGTACAAGGTCTCAGTATACTTTTGCTCACAATCGTCACTGCTGTAAACACTGAGAAGTAGTACGATAGCAGATTGTCCAGGAGAGACATCGCTATGTTAGACATGGCCAGGTTGCTCTAGCTAGGCTACTCTAAATGGTTTCATTTTTTTCTCCGTGTACGATAGCAGATTGTCCAGGAGAGGCATTGCTATTTTAGAGTCGGCCAGGTTGCTCTCGCTAGGTTACTCTAAATGGTTTTATTTTTTTCTCCGTGTACGATAGCAGATTGCCCAGGAGAGGCATTGCAATTTTAGAGTCGGCCAGGCTGCTCTCGTTAGGCTGCTCTGAAAGGTTTTATTTTCAGATGCTGCCAGCCACCTTCTATGTTGTCCTGCTGATGCTATCAGCGGCAGTCATAACCACCAGTGAAGAGAAACTAATCTGGAGAGGCGCAACACTATTAGACATGCACAATTACCCTTGTTACAGCGTTTAAACCATTACACTCAGAATTAGAAGATCTCATTAGAATTTTTTTTTCACTTAGAAATATATGTCTCAAACATTGTTGTACATTATAAGATAACCAAACACATGGGTTACATTGATGTACTATTAGCCAAGCAAAAATTTCTATCTATCTAATCTCATCCTTCCCGCACATCTCTCCTTTTTATATCTCTCCTTCTTTTTGCTGCCATTTTATTCACACGTCTCCTCTTTTTACACACGTTACATTTATCTACATTTGCTGTTTTTCGACGCCTCTCTCTACCTAAACAATGGAGAAAACCCAAGAATCACAACATTCACCACACTTCCCACGCATAACACAAATTCATTTTTATTTCCTGAGACTGCTCTACAATGCCTCTCACAGCCATGACTGCTAACTGAACCTAAAATTATACTGCGTTTTGTGCAAAAACGTCGTATCTGCTTTTAATGTCTGTCATTCTTATATGTAGCATTATAGCACGTATAAATGCTAGTGTAGGCCAGCCGGTCACACCTTGTTTCCTTCCTATCAATCTAACTGTCTGTCTGTATGTCTTCCTTCCTTCTGTCCTCGCTTCCTTCATGCTTTACTTCCATCCTTCCTTCATTTCTGCGTTTCTTTCTTTCTTTCTTTGTTTCTTTCTTCCCAACTGTCTGTCTGTTTGTCTGCCTTCCTTCCTTCTTTTCTTCCTTCCTTCGTGCTTTACTTCCATCCTTCCTTCATGTCTGTCTGTCTTTCTTTCTTTATTCATGTCTGTCTTCTCTGTCTGTCTTTCTTTTTACGACAGTGGCCGAGAAGCGAAACATCACGGTCCATCAAGTAAATCATGTTTTCTCCACTGATATTCAGCAACTTGTTACCACAGCGACTCATTGGCTATGGCAGGAGTAGTAGATCATATCTCGCAACAAGAACATTATTAGGAGACGAGCAAGTAACCCGCCAAAGCTAGACAGGACATAATTACGTTGTGCTATTTCTGCTGCATGTCCTGATGACGTCACTAATTCTCCTGTGGTCATTTTATATTTTGTCCATTCCATTTCAACTTCATTGGATCTTTGTAGATAACCTTATGGTCAATGGTCAATGGTCAATGCATCACGGGGAAAAAAAACTGAAAAGCCTGCGCGCTCTTTCCATGGGTACGCAATTTAGCTTTCACGGTTTTCATTGTTCGTTTCAGGACATTTCTCTTTTAAAAAAAATTGGATTAGAGCATCGTGTTCCAACTCCAGTCCTGCGGGCCAAATGTGGCCCACGTAAAATAGTTTTGTGGCCCGCGCTCATACAAAAAATATTTCTTTAATTACACGGTATAATTAATTCTTTAGAAATTAGACTCTTCACGACTGGTGCAAAGCAATGTTTTACTGCCTGCAGTCAGCATTCGATAGCTTTCGACTGACATTGATATCGAGACTCTGATTATAGAAAATCCACACCTCTAAACTTCCCATTAGGAGGTAAAAATAAAACTAAAATTATTGTCAAAGAAATTCAATGCTCATTATTAATTTAAAAAAAAAAAAATTTTCATTTATCACTCTCGGGTTTTCATCCATTTTTCACTGAGCTGTTATTTTAAACTAGTGTAAAAGCCCGTCGTAAGACGGGACTTAAATTCAAAAGCACCAATACCTAACGGCAATTTTACTTTTTCAAAAGTATTTTAAAAACCACTGTGCATCACCACGTACACGAACTACGTAGCAGCAGCGAGGATCCCAATGTGTGTATACGGGATCACACATTCTATAAATATATTTGTGCACACCGTCATTTGCGCATTCTACAAATAAGTGTTACTATTTTCGGGAGAGTACATATAAGGGAAACAATACAAGTAATGTCTAACTTTCAACCACAGTTCCATCCCTTAGATGTGACCGACGTACAAACGGCGAGAATTTTGATAATTTTTTATCATGAATGGCCCGCGAAGGTTACATTTTTGATTTATGTTGCCCTCGAAGTTGAGTAAGTTGAACCGCCCTGATGTAGAGAGATTAGAGTGAGATATATATAGTGTCATGGCCCATTTCTCCGACCATATACCAGAATGGGTGGTGATCTTAGCTGTGTTATCTAAACAAACACATACTGACATACATAAAGGTAGTCTCATAGCAGATACTGCCGTAGCGGAGTGAAGTGTTAGAGACTTCACTATACTAGGTATAGCTTCCACAGATGGGGTGACCAGTTCCCTCGCTGCCTTTCTCTCCCATAACTCACGAGCAGAGCAAGGTACCCATTTACAGCTGAGTAGATTGGATCGTGACGCCACCATGTTTCTAACTCAGTACCTTAGCGGCGAGAAACCAGCGCTCTAACCCATATCACAATAAGCTTTTATAAATGGTATGATGTTGTCTTGAAAATGGATCAGACACAATCAGTACATATCGATTCCGTTTAAGTCACTTGCGAACAACACTCGAGAGAGTTTGCATTTCCGAAGTATTGATTGGTTTGAACTGTAAACTGTTTTGAATTTTTATTTATGTATTTTGGAGCTCTCATCGGTTACAACTGCGCGCCTTCTACACTAGATCTGGTGTCAGTGCAGGGGGAAAGTCAAGAGACATAAGGATAGACAACATCACGGAAATCGAACGATGACAGCAGCCATGACAGACTTAATCTCAAGAAATCAAACTTCAGCTCTGCAAAACTCTTCACTCCAAGAGTGGGTCCAGAAAATGTTTTTAAAAAAAAAATGTTCAGTAACTTTTAACAATCAACTTTAAAATTCCCCTCCAACAAACAAAGAAACAAACAAAACTCCAAGATTTCTTCAAAACTGCTGGATACAACAAAATGACAGATGTAGCCGCATAAAAAAGCAATCAAACTTGTACACTATGTTTTCTTTCTTCCATGACATGGGTCCCTATGACGCAGCTTTATAACAAGTGTTTTCCTGATCTCGCCGGCCAGCAAGAGCCCAAGGTGTTTTGGCTATTTCATAACATGCACTGTAAGGGAGAGCACTCACGTTAACCCGCATGTGGTTGCAGAACTTTACCCAAGTTCGGTATATCTTGAATACCGCTAACTTACAATCTCTTCTCTATTAAAATACAAGGTATTTGTTAACAATAAATACGTGTAGATGTGCATTACAGTTTTCATGTCTCTGGTAATTTCTCTGTTGCTATAGGGAACTGCGGAGTACTGTTATTTTATTTTTGGATAATACGCGTTACCTGAATTAGAAATATCTTTTAGAAGGGGCATTATTAATAATACGGGGCATAAAGTGCAAACACTTATTTCGTTGCCAGGCCGTATGTGTGTGCATGTGAGTTGAAGAGTATCGATGTGTGGGTTTGAGGGTTCCTAATAAAGAACAGGAACTAACGAATCCTCAATAATTGTTTCTTCTTGTACGGGGTTTAGATAATAAGCAGTGTGCCTTTTTATATTTATGTAGGGGAAAAGAGAGAGAGAGAGAGAGAGAGAGAGAGAGAGAGACAGACAGACAGACAGACAGACAGACAGACAGACAGACAGACAGAAGCCCCAGGACTACTATCAATGTACTTAGTAATGTATTCTCTAATCAAGCGGGTGATACTTAAGACTACATAAGTGAGTTGGAAAGAGTCATAGCGTTTATACACCTCCTACCAGGTCGTCTTAAGTTCTCCCTAATTTCACACTTTATCTGTGTTTTCTCTATAAATCTTGCAGTTCACTCAAGTTGTCTTAGTCGACAAATACTCTAAAAATTACACACTCATGACAACACTAGAGCTTTTAACGCACGCAATAAAAAAACTTAATTCATTATCCTTGAAGGTTAAATATATCTGAAACAAGGACAAACCCTTTTTTCTACAAATCTAAACACTTCGGCAACAAAACATGTAATCTTCTTAGCACCAGCTGTTTACAATGTGGCATGAAGAAACAAAGAAAAATAGATATATTAGCGAAACATGAAACCTAGGCAGAGAAAAACACCGAATGTGGTGAAATCAAATAAAAGCACATGGAAACGTTCAAACACCTTGATAAAATGTTCATCACAGTAAGAAGGTTGGACATAGGGATTGCAATAAGAATTCAACAAGTTACTGAAGTGACGCTCAAGTTCATCTTACGTTTAAGGATCGGGAGATATAGGGGACTATAAGGAAACAACAGGATAACTCAGTAGTTGTACCATCACTGATCTTCTTCTTCTTCTACTAATTCTACTTCCTCGATTCCCATGCTTGGTGGCCTAGTCGATCATGTCCAGCCACAACTTTCTGTCCACTCAACTGTTTACCAATTCTATTGTTGGCTTCTTCCCATGCCATGATGTCAAAATGCCCACTAACTCCACCCTTTGTCGTCGTGTGTCACGCTTTCTTCAATCTCTCATGTTTTCAATGTATATTTCAGCTTTCTCAGTCTCATAACAAGCCCAATGCATATGGGAGGCTTCCTTTCAATAAGTAATTTGCTTAATTTCAGTACGTAATTTGCTTCCTTTCAGTACGTAATTTGCTTCCTTTCAATAAGTAATTCGCTTCCTTTAAATAAGTAATTTGGACCTTTCAATAAGTAATTTACAGTACTTTCATAGAGCGCTGGCTTTTCTCGTGAGATCCTCATTTCTTATTTGACCTACAAATGGTATTCTGAACATTGTCCTTTAACTAAAACCACATCTAGCGGTAGATTGGTTAGTCGGAAGTTTCCCTAATTTAAACGTTCTTTCTTTTTACCCACTCGATCGCCTACAGAACCATCAAATTATCCCTTGTAATCTACCGATAGATCGAGATCGACCGGTTGCCGACGCCTACCTTAGAGGTTTTGTCCATTATTTTCTTAATGCCTTCTAAAATTGTGTACGTACATTTATTTATATATTTGTGATTAGTTATTATAATTTTTTAACCATATTCTTTTGTTTATTTATTTTTTTGCGTCTCTTCTTAGCTCTTCTAGCTGAGGAAGAGATTTTCCTTAAATAGTGCAGCTATCTGTGGTTGACTAACATGATGCGGTGTGCGAAAAAAAATTAATTACGAAAGTACTGTACTTTTTTAAATAAGACCTGCCGCAACAATCAGCGTTGTGACCACCAAATCTTCTTTAGGGACAAGACGCTCAAAAGCAGTGCATCAAGAAAGTTTAAACTAATCAAAACACTTGAAGAACATGAAGTAAATTAATAAAATTTTTAAAAAAGGAAAACAAATTAATCATTAAAGTAAACTGATGATGTGTTTTCAGAAGAATGTTAACAATAAACGAATAAAAATGAGGGTGTCCTGACGGAAGTCAATGCACAAAGGACGCTTATTACTCAGATTAGAAAGAGGCAATCCATTTCCTCCGGGCACGTTAAGAGAAGGGGAGGATGTAAGATATATATACGTATAAATTAACAATAGATTGAAGGGGAAAAAACAGAGGACGACAAAGAGACGTGATACAGGTCAGTTTGACATCGTGGGATGGATAGATATCAACAACACAATTATTATACAGTTTTGGAAACAGGAAGTTGTGGTGAGGCATG